>JAPQWV010000269.1:600000-787000 GCA_027422505.1 Craterostigma plantagineum
AGGGACGTTACTTTTCACTCTCAACACCTATGGATTTCGCAAATCTCAATTTTTATAATAGAGTCACGTGAATAGTGCTTCCGTGCTATATTTTTTTCGTTGAAAGTGCGAGACATCAACGACTGCGACGTTCACGAGCTTGCGTGGTTACCGAGCAACGCACCGGTCTTTGTTGCGAATTATCAATACATTTACACCCGTACAAACAAAACAAATACGCGCAACAAACTATATGGGTGCGATCATACCAGCACTAATGCACCGGATCCTATCAGAACTCCGAAGTTAAGCGTGCTTGGGCGAGAGTAGTACTAGGATGGGTGACCCCCTGGGAAGTCCTCGTGTTGCACCCCCTTTTTACTCGCGACAACATTATCTGGGTATTCATTTTGCAATAAAGGGACGTTGTTACTTTTCACTCTCAACACCTATGGATTTCGCAAATCTCAATTTTTATAATAGAGTCACGTGAATAGTGCTTCCGTGCTATATTTTTTTCGTTGAAAGTGCGAGACATCAACGACTGCGACGTTCACGAGCTTGCGTGGTTACCGAGCAACGCACCGGTCTTTGTTGCGAATTTTCAATACATTTTCACCCGTACAAACAAAACAAATACGCGCAACAAACTGAATGGGTGCGATCATACCAGCACTAATGCACCGGATCCCATCAGAACTCCGAAGTTAAGCGTGCTTGGGCGAGAGTAGTACTAGGATGGGTGACCCCCTGGGAAGTCCTCGTGTTGCACCCCCTTTTTTACTCGCGACAACATTCTTTGGGTATTCATTTTGCAATAAAGGGACGTTGTTACTTTTCACTCTCAACACCTATGGATTTCGCAAATCTCAATTTTTATAATAGAGTCACGTGAATAGTGCTTCCGTGCTATATTTTTTTCGTTGAAAGTGCGAGACATCAACGACTGCGACGTTTACGAGCTTGCGTGGTTACCGAGCAACGCACCGGTCTTTGTTGCGAATTATCAATACATTTACACCCGTACAAACAAAACAAATACGCGCAACAAAACTGAATGGGTGCGATCATACCAGCACTAATGCACCGGATCCCATCAGAACTCCGAAGTTAAGCGTGCTTGGGCGAGAGTAGTACTAGGATGGGTGACCCCCTGGGAAGTCCTCGTGTTGCACCCCCTTTTTACTCGCGACAACATTCTTTGGGTATTCATTTTGCAATAAAGGGACGTTGTTACTTTTCACTCTCAACACCTATGGATTTCGCAATCTCAATTTTTATAATAGAGTCACGTGAATAGTGCTTCCGTGCTATATTTTTTTCGTTGAAAGTGCGAGACATCAACGACTGCGACGTTTACGAGCTTGCGTGGTTACCGAGCAACGCACCGGTCTTTGTTGCGAATTATCAATACATTTACACCCGTACAAACAAAACAAATACGCGCAACAAACTGAATGGGTGCGATCATACCAGCACTAATGCACCGGATCCCATCAGAACTCCGAAGTTAAGCGTGCTTGGGCGAGAGTAGTACTAGGATGGGTGACCCCCTGGGAAGTCCTCGTGTTGCACCCCCTTTTTTACTCGCGACAACATTCTTTGGGTATTCATTTTGCAATAAAGGGACGTTGTTACTTTTCACTCTCAACACCTATGGATTTCGCAAATCTCAATTTTTATAATAGAGTCACGTGAATAGTGCTTCCGTGCTATATTTTTTTCGTTGAAAGTGCGAGACATCAACGACTGCGACGTTTACGAGCTTGCGTGGTTACCGAGCAACGCACCGGTCTTTGTTGCGAATTATCAATACATTTACACCCGTACAAACAAAACAAATACGCGCAACAAACTGAATGGGTGCGATCATACCAGCACTAATGCACCGGATCCCATCAGAACTCCGAAGTTAAGCGTGCTTGGGCGAGAGTAGTACTAGGATGGGTGACCCCCTGGGAAGTCCTCGTGTTGCACCCCCTTTTTACTCGCGACAACATTCTTTGGGTATTCATTTTGCAATAAAGGGACGTTGTTACTTTTCACTCTCAACACCTATGGATTTCGCAAATCTCAATTTTTATAATAGAGTCACGTGAATAGTGCTTCCGTGCTATATTTTTTCGTTGAAAGTGCGAGACATCAACGACTGCGACGTTTACGAGCTTGCGTGGTTACCGAGCAACGCACCGGTCTTTGTTGCGAATTATCAATACATTTACACCCGTACAAACAAAACAAATACGCGCAACAAACTGAATGGGTGCGATCATACCAGCACTAATGCACCGGATCCCATCAGAACTCCGAAGTTAAGCGTGCTTGGGCGAGAGTAGTACTAGGATGGGTGACCCCTGGGAAGTCCTCGTGTTGCACCCCCTTTTTACTCGCGACAACATTCTTTGGGTATTCATTTTGCAATAAAGGGACGTTGTTACTTTTCACTCTCAACACCTATGGATTTCGCAAATCTCAATTTTATAATAGAGTCACGTGAATAGTGCTTCCGTGCTATATTTTTTTTTGAAAGTGCGAGACATCAACGACTGCGACGTTTACGAGCTTGCGTGGTTACCGAGCAACGCACCGGTCTTTGTTGCGAATTATCAATACATTTACACCCGTACAAACAAAAAAATACGCGCAACAAACTGAATGGGTGCGATCATACCAGCACTAATGCACCGGATCCCATCAGAACTCCGAAGTTAAGCGTGCTTGGGCGAGAGTAGTACTAGGATGGGTGACCCCCTGGGAAGTCCTCGTGTTGCACCCCCTTTTTTACTCGCGACAACATTCTTTGGGTATTCATTTTGCAATAAAGGGACGTTGTTACTTTTCACTCTCAACACCTATGGATTTCGCAAATCTCAATTTTTATAATAGAGTCACGTGAATAGTGCTTCCGTGCTATATTTTTTTCGTTGAAAGTGCGAGACATCAACGACTGCGACGTTTACGAGCTTGCGTG
The DNA here is from genome assembly GCA_027422505.1 of Craterostigma plantagineum. Classification (NCBI taxonomy): domain Eukaryota; kingdom Viridiplantae; phylum Streptophyta; class Magnoliopsida; order Lamiales; family Linderniaceae; genus Craterostigma; species Craterostigma plantagineum. The sequence goes on from JAPQWV010000269.1 coordinate 602,951, forward strand.
GTTACCGAGCAACGCACCGGTCTTTGTTGCGAATTATCAATACATTTACACCCGTACAAACAAAACAAATACGCGCAACAAACTGAATGGGTGCGATCATACCAGCACTAATGCACCGGATCCCATCAGAACTCCGAAGTTAAGCGTGCTTGGGCGCGAGAGTAGTACTAGGATGGGTGACCCCCTGGGAAGTCCTCGTGTTGCACCCCCCTTTTTTTACTCGCGACAACATTCTTTGGGTATTCATTTTGCAATAAAGGGACGTTGTTACTTTTCACTCTCAACACCTATGGATTTCGCAAATTTATAATAGAGTCACGTGAATAGTGCTTCCGTGCTATATTTTTTTCGTTGAAAGTGCGAGACATCAACGACTGCGACGTTTACGAGCTTGCGTGGTTACCGAGCAACGCACCGGTCTTTGTTGCGAATTATCAATACATTTACACCCGTCAAACAAAACAATACGCGCACAAACTGAATGGGTGCGATCATACCAGCACTAATGCACCGGATCCCATCAGAACTCCGAAGTTAAGCGTGCTTGGGCGAGAGTAGTACTAGGATGGGTGACCCCCTGGGAAGTCCTCGTGTTGCACCCCCTTTTTACTCGCGACAACATTCTTTGGGTATTCATTTTGCAATAAAGGGACGTTGTTACTTTTCACTCTCAACACCTATGGATTTCGCAAATCTCAATTTTTATAATAGAGTCACGTGAATAGTGCTTCCGTGCTATATTTTTTTCGTTGAAAGTGCGAGACATCAACGACTGCGACGTTTCACGAACTTGCGTGGTTACCGAGCAACGCACCGGTCTTTGTTGCGAATTATCAATACATTTACACCCGTACAAACAAAACAAATACGCGCAACAAACTAATGGGTGCGATCATACCAGCACTAATGCACCGGATCCCATCAACTCGTACTCGTCGAAGGTTGTGATGATCTCTCCTTGCGCCGCAGATCTTCTTCCTGATTCTTCTTGAAACGGCGCGGTTATCTTTTTGTTTTCCCACGGTGCTTCCGGTATATTCACCGTGGGTACATCCGTTTGAGCAGCAAGGGCCTCAGTTTGCTGCGCTTGGAATTATAGGATGTTCTCGAGCTCGGCCGGTTCAGCGTCGTATTCCTCTCCGTTCTCGTCTGTCTGCGGTGTTGATCACGTTAGCGAGGGCTCCATGAGCAGACGTCGAGCATTTTCCACCAACTTCCTAGCTGCTACTGCATCGGCGGGCGTGTATAGCCATTCATCGTTGAAGATGTAGGCTTCGATCTCGTTCTGTGCGCAGTAGACATCCTCGGAAGCCGGTTGGAATCGATGTTGAGAGGGGTATGGCTATGTGGTGGCGAGGGTGTAGCGTCGGAGGAGTTTGTGGATTGTGGGGATGGCATTGGTGGAGATTCTGGTGGTTTCGGTTGAGGTGATGGTTTTGGCGAGGATGATTTGAGTGACGGGTGGGTAGATGTGGTGGTGACCTCTAACGTCGATGTGACAGTCAGAGGTTCTGAAATGGTGGGTGGAGAAAGTATAGAGGTGGTCTCTAATGTCGATGTGACGATTAGAGTTTCGGAGACGGTGGTAGGTGGTGGTGAGGGTGATTTGGCTAGTGGCTCAGGGTAAATGAGATGGGATTTATGGCTAGTGGGGTGTGAGGTTTCTGCTGCGGGCGTTCGTTCAGGTACAGAGGAGGCAGCGTCGATTGCATGAGTCCTTGGGATTGATGAGCTCCTTGGCGAAATGGCGGATAGAACAGCCTCGGCGTCCACGTTTTGTGTAGGTGGTGGCGTCTCCGGGGCCACACCTTTGCCCTTGTCGACGGTGGACGCATCGAGACGCGCGTAGACTTATCGAGATAGACGCCTCAAGAGTCTTTGCAAACTCTTGAAGACGAGTCTCTAAGGCGGTCTCGGTCACGAACTGGGGTAAGTCTACAAGTTGGAATCACGAAGATGTCCAACTGTCACCGAATCGGAGAAGATCGCCGATCGGCCGCCCTTTGCACAGGTCGGGAAAAGACGGGGTCACTCAGACTTCCCGTTGGCATCATCGATGAGACAGACTCAATCGTATGATGGCCTAGGCTCACGGTTGTTGTGATGTTGGCCGTGCTAGGTCTTCCGCTCTCAGTCACAGAGACATCACTGAGCGTTCTGACAGAGTCATGAAGACTCTGTGGTGCAGTGGAAGGTGTATGTGTCCTAGAAACGTATGAAACTATGGGGAGTGAGGGCACTAGACTCGAGGTGCATGAAGAGGATGCAGTCTGAGGCGAGGGACTGCTTGTTTCAACATCAACTATCTCCAAGTGGCATGTCGATGGTATACGTGGCTCCTCGTGGAATGAAATATCTTCCTGTAGAGAGGAAGATAAGTGGGTTGGTGGGGTAGTTTGCGTGGTTGAGCCAGATGCCACGACTTCTACTCGGGAGGTGAACACATCACCTCATGTACCTACTGGTTCGGCTCGGCTTATCTGTGGCGGAGGAGGTCGATCGTGCTTTTGTTTCGATCGGCGCTCCGTGGGGCGGCTTACGTCATCCTCTCGCGACCGTTTTTTTCGGAGCGCGTGTGGAAGAGGATGCGGCGCGACTCGAGGACTTTTTGGAGGTGGTGGTGGGGTTTTGGCTAGTCCCGGGGTTGGGAGCAGTGGGGTTGATCTGCTCCGTAGGGACAGTGGATAGTGGTCTGGGGCTTTCTCGGAAAGAGGCGGTTGATATGCGATATTCGCGTAGGCGAGAACTTCGTCCGGAATTATCATTGCGTTTCGATCCTTCGCCGGGGTGTTTTCTTGGCGAACTTCTCGACTGTTGGGATGGCGAAGTGTTCGGCTGCCGGCCGCATGCGAATGCTGGTGGAGTGCATGCGGAAGTGTCTGATGAAGACTGGGAGCCACCGCATGTAAGGGATGAAGCGGTAGTGACTCCCTTTGCGACTTCCCGGTCGCGACGTTGGATCATCGCGACGAGATCCATCCAGATGATGTCCGCGTAGTTGTACTTCCGGTTGTGGGCGATGCCGGTTAGGATGGTGAGGATCTGAAGATTTCCGCGGTCCTGACGGCATGCTTTCCTGACAAGCACTTGTTCACCAGCAGGTACAGTGTTCGCCAAGGTGAGGTAGGTTGCGGGTGGTGACTTCACTGAGGACAAGTGGGCCCTTCTTCTTCTTGGTATCAGGTTGATAGCCCAGTCGGTCAATGTCTTCAATAAGTTGATCGTGCGTTGGTAGTGGGTCATAGGGTGAGTAGACAGGGAGTTGAAGCACTTCTTGCACTATTTTGCGATTGAGGACCACCGTTTCTTGATCAATTTGGGCGGATAGGTTTTTGGCAAGATGGAGTGGTCCCGCTATCTGCAGTGTATGCCAGAATTGTTGAAGGTACACCTGTGCTTCTGGCTCGCCATGTGTGAAGGCGTGGCGAAGTGGGTGCCCTTTGAGGATTTCTATGATGACGGGGGCATCGCACCGAAAGCTCTGCAGGTCCACCATGTAGTTGTTGGGAATCAAGGCCGCCCATTGACTCGTTGGGAAGATCTCATCGGTTGGTGGGACATAGTACGTGTGTTGAGTTCGATGCGAGCGACATCTCTTTGTATTGCGACGGCCTCAAGTGCTTCAAGTGCTTCGCGATTTGTGTTAGTCATATCTGTGCTTGTCAGAAATGTAGCACGGTTAGTACATATTAAGTTGCGAAAATAATACAACAAGACATAGAATTGAAGCAAATAAGGGAAATTTTCGCGAAAATGTTTATAGGAGATGAGAATATGTGCTAAGTAAGACACATAGTCATGAAAAAGAAAAATTTGCAATTTGTGTAAGATTTCGCATGTAGGGAAAATTTCGCAGATTATAATACGTTGAAATGTCGAGGAAATTGTCGCATTTTTGGAAATTTCGTATGTATGAAAGAAATTTCGCATGTAAGCAAAACTTTCGCATATAAGGATGCAAATAGGGAAATTTTCGCATATATGAATTTTTGCTTATAAGGTAAATTTTCGCAAGTTTAAGCGATTTCACATTCTGAGTCAAATTTCGCATATAATTGAAAATTTCGCAAGTTATATGAAAGTTTCGCGGAAGGAAAAAGCTTTATGCATTGAGAAATTTTTCGTGTTTCACTGTGGTTGCGAAGGAGTGGAGATGCGAAAGTATGTAGTATGAAGTGATGTGTTATAAGATTTTGGGGGGGTGACACTCACTGTAGCAGAGAAAGTATTGACGTGAATAATAAAAAGTTTCTCAGATAAACTTTCGCGGGACTTCACATACTGTAGCAGCGAAAAAAAGTTAAATTTATGTAAATTCTCGAATGAAAGTTTCGCATTTCCTTAGTCACTGTAGCAGCGAAATTTTAGCGCTGGAAATTTCTCGGATAAAATTTCGCGGAACCTCACTCACTGTAGTAGCGAAACTTTCAATCGTAAGAAATTTCTCGGAAAAATTTTCGCGGAACTGTCCTCACTGTAGCAGCGAAAATTAACGTTTTTAAAGCAAATTTTTTCTTGAGAATTTTCGCGGTGAAGAACACAGTGCGAAAGCAGCGAAACGACGCAATGATTTTAGCCTTAGACCTACTCAAATCTCAACCAAAAAGCTATAATTTCGGCTGAATCGACTCGTAATTGAATGGGCAATGCATATTTGGGGATATTAAACATAAAGAACGAAGCATGCATTCGATTCAGAGCCGAGAAAATTTAGGCGTAACCTAACAGATTTAATCTATACGAGGCAAAACAGGATAAAATGAGCGAAAATTGACTTGTTTGAGGCGTATTTATACCGAACAGCTGATTTGCGACAATTTGAGAGCAGTTTTGACGACGAATCGATGCGGGGAGTTGCGAAATTTTTAAGAAAGGGGTTGCGAAGGTTTTGAATTTTCTCGGAAATTTTAGGATAGTGAATAACGTTAAGGGTTTTGGGGTTTTAGGGGTTTTAGGCACTGTTCATGCGAAATTTTGTGTAAATGGGCCGAAATTCATGGGCTTGGTCAAAGCTGGGTCCAGATATGATTTTCGCGGGCTTGGTCAAAATTGGGTCCAATTGAGACTCAATTGGTCCAATTTTGACCTTGTTTGACCAGAAATTTTAAAATTCAACCCAAATATTTTAATCAGTCCAAATTTTGACTCAATTTGACCAAACTTTAAAATTTCAACCCAAAAAAAAAAATTTATTATTTATAAAGGCAAAATCAGAAAAACTCCCCTTAATCTAAAAATCCCTTTTTACATAATGGAAAAATCAGACGCTCCCCTTAATCGAAAACTCCCCCTCAAAAGACATAATCAAGGAGACACATAGAAAATGGAGTGAAGTGAAAAGGAAATATGTACACTTTATCAAAGTTCATGTAGGGGTCGATAGATCACAACGGAAGATTCAACATGCCCAACATAGTCACAAGGTGTTGGAATCGTTTGACATCCAACGGTTTTGTAAAAATGTCGGCCAGTTGATCTTCGGTTTGTGACGTAGTGCAGTTCAATCGTCCCTTGTTCGACATGTTCTTTGATGAAGTGGTGACGAATGTCTATGTGTTTTGTTCTCGAGTGATGTACCGGATTACTCGTCATCGCTATCGCACTCTTTGAGTCACAATAAATGGGAATTTTATCGACATGAATATTAAAATCTCGTAGTTGGGTTCTCATCCACAAAAGCTGTGAACAACAACTAGCAGCGGCGACATACTCTGCCTCCGTTGACGAAGTTGAGACACAGTTTTGTTTTCGAGACGACCAACTTACGAGTTTACCGCCCAAGAAGTGTGCAGCTCCAGAGGTGCTTTTCCGATCCATCTTGCATCCAGCGTAATCCGAGTCAGAGAATCCAACCAGCTTGAAGTCCGATTGAGTGGGGTACCACAAACCCAGATTGGGTGTTCCTTTGAGATAGCGGAGAATCCTTTTGACAGCAGTGAGGTGGGATTCCTTAGGTGTAGCCTGGAAACGAGCGCAGATTCCTGTCGAGAGAACGATATCCGGTCGACTAGCAGTGAGGTACAGAAGAGATCCTATTATCCCTCGATAGATGGTGGTCAACAGGAGCACCAGATGGGTCCGCGTCGGTCGACCAGAGGGAGACATAGGTGTTGCAGCAGTCTTAGCATCCTTCATTCCATATTTCTCGAGGATGTCATGGATGTATTTGGACTGGTTGATGAAGATTCCGTCGGGGAGTTGCTTTACTTGAAGACCAAGAAAGAAATTCAGCTCGCCCATCATACTCATTTCAAACTTCTCCTTCATTAGTTCTGCGAACTCTTCACATAGTTGTGGTTTAGTTGATCCGAAAATGATGTCATCGACATATATCTGTACGATCATGATGTCCGGGCCACTCCGCTTGGTGAAGAGGGTAGTATCCAGAGATCCTTTCTTGAATCCAGACTGAACGAGGAAATCTGAAAGGACGTCATACCAAGCTCGGGGAGCCTGTTTTAGTCCGTAGAGAGCCTTGTAGAGTCGATAAACGTGATGAGGAAACTCTTCTCTCAAGAACCCTTCAGGTTGATCGACGTACACTTCTTCTTTGAGAAATCCATTCAGAAATGCACAGTCTTCACGTCCATTTGGTAGACATTGAAGTTCTTGTGAGCAGCAAATGCAAGAAACATTCGTATTGCTTCGATCCTGGCGACGGGGGCAAAAGTTTCATCGTAGTCGATGCCCTCTTGTTGGTTGTACCCCTTGGCCACAAGTCTTGCTTTATTGCGGATGACAACACCGTCTTCATCCTTTTTGTTCTTGAAGATCCATTTCGTGCCGATAATGGATCTGTTGTGAGGGCGTGGTACGAGTTCCCAGACTTGTAAACGTTCAAACTGATTTATTTCCTCCTGCATTGCAATCAGCCAATTAGGATCATTGAGAGCTTCAGCTACTCGTGATGGTTCAGCTTGACTGAGATAGCAAGTGAACAGACTTTCATTCATCGTAGCCGAACGCGTTGAGACACCGGATGTGGGATCGATCCCCAATAATCTGGTCTGTAGGATGAGAGCGAGCCCAAAGTGGTACATTTGTCTGTGAGCAGCTGGCCGCATTTGCATCTATTGGAGGCTCATTAGATTGAGGTCCGGTGTCCAAAGAAGAGATCTCAACCGTGGTAGATTGAGAGGGTTCAGCATCAGAATCAGCAATGTTCCCAGGGTTGGGTAAATGTCGTCTTCGTTGAGGTTGAGATCATCCAAGTTTGGCGGGACGACATCATTGCCGATAGCTGGTGGTGTTGGTGGAGTGGGTGCAGCGGTAGGTTGAGTGGTGGCGACGGGAGTCTGGGGACTGGATAGAAGTACTCGAAGAGTAGATCGAGATCCAGTTCACCAGAATTGCCCTCAGATGAGGAAGTTCCCGCCGTTGAAGGTTGACCTTTCGTCAACGACTGAAGAAGTCCTGGTTCTGGACTGATATGAGCAGAAGCCATGAGTTCGCCTTCGCTTTCGTCAAATGTGACATTTGTGCTTTCAATGACAGATCGTTTCTCCTTAAGATAGACTCTGTATGCCTTCGAGTTTAGCGAATAACCAACAAAGATTCCTTCGAGTGCTTTTGGATCAAGCTTCCCAAGATGTTGGCGATCATTGGCAACAAAACATCGGCATCCGAAAACCCTTAGATACGATATATCTGGTATACGACGGTTGTTCAACATCTCGTATGGAGTGCGGTTGAATCTCTTGTGGATGGAAGCCCGGTTCTGCGTGTAACAGACCGTTTGAATAGCTTCGCCCCAAAGAGAGTGAGGAAGGCCGGATTGGATGAGAAGAGTCCTGGCTGCTTCAACAAGTGTCCTGTTCTTACGCTCAACGACACCATTCTGTTCCGGTGTCTTCACAGCTGAGAACTGCTGAGTGATGCCCTGAGTGGCATAGAAATCACCGAGTTTCTTATTCTTAAACTCAGTTCCGTTGTCAGTTCTGATAATCCGTACCTTCTGTTCATGGAGAGTTTGGGACGTAACAACAAACTCGATGATTATATCGGGAACTTCATCCTTTGTACGAATGAGTTTCGTCCATGTGTAGCGTGAAAAATCGTCGACAATCACAAGAATATACAGTCTTCCTCCGAGTGTGGCCGTAGGCATTGGGCCATAGATCCATATGTAAGAGCTCGAGGATTAGCTTAGAGGACGGTGTTTCCTTGGATGTGTGAGACGATCGCTTCATCTTCCCCAATTCACAGGCAGAGCAGAGGTGTTCCTTATGATATGTTAGTTGGGGTAGACCGTTGACGAGTTTATCTTGACGCAGTTTGTTGATAGTCTTGAAATTGAGATGTGAAAGACGTCGGTGCCATAGATCATTCAACTTGGGTGAAGCCCGAGAGAGAAGGCATACTGGTCGAGAAGTCGTGAGATTGAGTACGTAGAGGTGAGACGTGCGCGTTCCAGAAAGAAGTGGCAGTCCCGAGGCATCTATAATGCTGCAGATGTCAGATTCGAAGAGAACCTTGTATCCTTTGTCGCAGAAACGACCAATGCTGAAGAGATTGTAGCTCAAACCCTCAACGTAAGAGATGCCCTTGATCGTCAGTTTGTCATGGACGAGATCACCAGTTCCGAGAATTGGCGCCATTTGACTGTTTCCGAAGGAGACCCTTCCGAGATAGCGCTCGGAGAAGTTGCTCAGCAGCTCCTTGTTCCCCATCATGTGTGTGGAGCAACCCGAGTCTAGATACCACACATGACAGACCTGCAATCATTAGCAAATGTTGGGTCCCCGATTACTGACGGGGCATTCTTGTGATACAAGTAAAATTTTCATGCGCTTAATGGGAAATGTGGATTCTAAATCAGATTGTGTTGATTCTAATTTAGCTTTCCCTTTGTCGTTTGTTTGATTAGGCGGGATTGTGGTTTTTTCTAACCCATATTTTCCTAATTCGTGCTTGCATGTATGGCGCCGTATACATGAATTGACGTGGGTAACGTGGTTGTTGTTTTCGTGCTTCGATTTTGGTCGCCTTTGGCTTGCGAGTAGTAGGTGAGTTTGCGTTTGACGACGAGAGACGTTTTCGCTTGACCTTAGGTTTTGGCGAGATGGGAGAATTCCAAGACGTCGTAGAGAAGGTTCGCTTGCGAGGTCGGAGTGTTGCGTGTTCATGTGTTTCATATTCATGAAAACGTGGGAGAACAAAATCATTGCAGCAGCACATAGACATAAGTTTGGTAAAAGAAAGATAAGTTTTGGCAACATAATTGTCTACGACCTTAGGATATTGGGATTCAGTACATAGAGAGGAAGGACGAATATAGGATGGTTTTTTCTTCTTGTCATCGAAGAGTGGATTCGCCTTTGTCTGATACGAGCTGCCTTCCAGAGACGTCGAACTCACATACCCTGTATCCATAAGAATACTAGAGTTAGTGTTAGAACATATGTCAGCTTCAGGAGTCATTTTCGCCGTCCTCTTACATTTACATGTTTGAGAATCGGGTACTTGACTCGATGTGGAGGGATAGTTCGTATTGGGAAATTTTTCTAGTGTGTAGATTTTGCTAAGTAGCTCATCTCGCACTTTTGCAAAGGCCTTCCTTTCTACTTCTAGTTGTCGTTCTAGTTCTGCTATGAGTAGTAGTTTCTTTGGGATGTAAGTGCGAGAGAGCACATCTTGAAAAGCAACTTCCTGTTCTTTGTTTGGGAGTAAGGTTTCGACATCCTCCGAGAGTGAGGATACCTCAGTCTTATCTCTATTGTTCAACTCTGTGTAGTCAAACGCGATCTCTGCCCAATGAATATTCTGTTCTCTTGTTTCTTCTGAGATGGCAGCGGAGGATGATCTCACAAATGGCTTAAGCTGCGGGGGAGCACCATTTCTTGTTTGCAAGAATGCAGTGTTGCACATGTTGTATCTTTTAACTGTTAGCGGTGTTGGATTGCAATTGCTAGACAGTCCGATCCCCCCCCCCCCCCCCCGTGCGTTGTAGAATTCTGTTTCCACTGGTTGGTTCAATAGGCATAAAATGCGTGAGTTTTCGTTTCTAAGGTGAAGTTGCTCTTCAAGTTCTTTCACCTTGCGGTATAGCCTAACTCTTTCCTTCGTAAGCAGTTCATATTGGGAGGCCGTCAGAAGGCGAGAAGTTTCACATGAACTAATGGCTAGTGTAGTTTCCTTAACCTTAGTCTCACTTTGTTTGTTCTTGCTTTGCAGACGTTTGACTAAAGCTTCAGAGGCCATTAGACGTTCGTTTGCACAGGCAAGTTCTTCTACTTTTAGACTAAGTAAGGCATAGTTGTTTTTAAATTTTAGCTTAAGTTCATCATAATCCCTAGCGTCTACGGTGGGTTTCTTAATGGCGTGTCGTGAGTAAACACATCATCGAGGTGTGAGATTCGTACCTCAGACTCAGCGTTGGTAGGAGTATTAGCTGTGTTTTCACCGGTGTGACCCATCTCCTCGTCCTCGTCATGTTCGACCAGCCTTGCCATGCAGCAATCTTCATCCTTAGGCTCCTCGTCTTCTGAAGTGTCATTCACCCATTCAGCCTCCTCGGTGAGTAGAGCTTTCCCACTTTCCACCTTGCGGGTCATTCTGGCCTTACGGTCGTAGTAGCCGGAGTCCTTCACGCGTGGGGCGTGGCATTCTTTGGCAAAGTGGCCTATCTTTCCACACCGAAAGCACTTCACAGAGTTTTGAGGTGTGGAGTCCTCTTCTTTCTTTGTTGGCTTGGCTTCCTCTGTGAGAGTGGTCTTTTTGGTGCCGCTATAGGTTCTTTGGCGATTGGAAGAGGATGAGGATTTTTTCCCGATCTTCTTTGAGACCAACTTAGTGAGCATTGCCAGTTGCTTGCGTATATCACGAACATCTTCGTCTGATTCTGTATCAGCTTCGGATCCTGAAGACGTGTCAGATACAACAGCTGGTAGTTTTCCTTTGTTCTGTTTGATCTTAGTGGTGGAAGATCGATCATTGGTTTTGTTCGAGAGGAGGGCCAGTGGGTCGACTCGAGTGTTGGTGGACTGAGGTTGCACGTATGGAGCATAGGCAGACAGACTGTCATAAAGAGCATGGATGGAAGTGTTGGAGAGGTCCTTACTCTGAATCATCATCACGATTGCATTGCCCCATTGTGGTTTGAGGCTTCCAAGAAAGCGGTTGTTGATATCGAATTTGTCCCTCGAGATCCTGGCTTTCTTGAGTTCATTGATGACCTTCAGGTATCTGAGGTACGTGTCACGCAGCTCCTCTCCTTCGTAGGCTTGGAAGTGTTCATACTGTGAGAGACAGGCTGATTTCCTCCCTTGAGCACTTTCAGTTGTGCCTGCCATGATTTCTACGAGTTCATCCCATATTTCTTTAGCAGTTGTGCAGCACTCGATGTGAGCATAGACTTCGTTGCCCATAGCCTGGAAGAGGTATCCTTTGGCAGTCTCGTCGGCTTGTTCGCGAGCCAGTTCATCCTCATTGATGGGACCTCTTGGAGTGCGGCGTTCATCCATGGGAGGGTTTGCGTTTGGCTGTGCAGGGATGATTGTCCAGAACTGTGCTGGGCGTTGAAGATGGAGTCCAGAAGATATTGAGAGAGTGGTGCGCCTTTGTTCCTGATGAACGTGAGGAACCGGTTTGTCCATATGCTGTAGTCGCCTTGTCGCAGCATCGGAGGCCTGGTGTCGGAGCCCACTGTGGAGATGTCATTCGTGGTAGACATGGTCGGTGCAGTCGAATCGTCCGTGGTTTTGATCTTGTATAGATGAGAGAGTTAGTAACGAACGATAAGAGAGATGAGTTTAACGAGTAGAGTTTGTGAAAAGTTCTTTAAAGAATTTCTTTGAACTAAGTGAGCGTGTGTGATGGTCGATAATGTATGAAGGGAAAATATATCTTAAAATTAGGAGAAGTTCTAGAAATTTAAGAGCGAGATTTGAGGCGAGAAAAATAATTTATGTCAAAAGTGGTCTAGGTGATAATACTAAAGTGTAAGGATCAAATCTTGAATAGGTTTGAGAAAGATTCAACCCGAGAAAATTTTAACCCTAGAAGAATTTAACACGTTAGGAAAAAAATTCGCAAGTTGAAGAATTTCGCAAGTTAAGACTTTTTGAGCTTCGCAAGAGAATTTTTGCAAGTTATAAAACTTTCGCACGTTGAGAATTTTAAAGCTTCGCAAGAGAATTTTCGCAAGTTATAAAACTTCCGCAAGTTGAGAAAATTTTCGCGGCCAAAAGAAATTCTTGGAATAAGCTTTCTTGGATATGGAATTTCTCGGATTATGAAAGTAAACAGTTGCGAGAAAAAATGTTGTATAAGTGAAAGTTTCGCGGCTTAAAATTCTCGGATCTTGAAAATAGACAGTTGCGAAAAATGTAGTATAACTAAAAGTTTCGCGGTTTAAAATTTCTCGGATTCTTAAAGTAGGCAGTTGCGAAAAAATGCAGTAGTAGAAGGGAAAGTTTCGCGGTTTTAAAATTCTCGGATCTTGAAAATAGGCAGTTGCGAAAAAATGTAGTATAAATAAAAGTTTCGCGGTTTAAAATTTCTCGGATTCTTAAAGTAGGCAGTTGCGAAAAAATGCAGTATAAGGGAAAGTTTCGCGGTTTTAAAAATTCTCGGGATCAATTTTCGCGGACATGGAAATTTCGCGGACTTGAACGATCAAGCACAAAATTTCGCGGTCAATAACACGTTAGTACTGTTCCATTGCTTTCACGCTGTTTCTTGCCAGAAAAAATCGTCCGTTTTCACTCAGTTCTCAACCAAAATCGCTCAAACTTGATCCTAAACATCAGAAATTCTTCCCTAAACACATAATCGACCGATTTGTGAGCTAAAAACAACAAAAAACGGATCAAATCGACCAAAAACAGAGAATGACCGAAATGACTTTTTCTGAAGAACTTTGCTTAAATCTTGCTCAAAACTCGTTAAAAACTTATCCAAAAGTGTTCTAAAAACATTTTAGGCATAGAATCGATCTGGGGAAAGGTTTTAAACACAAAAACGAAGCATCAAAACCCCAAACCAAGCTCAAAATGCCCGAAAGTAAAATTTTGCTCAAAATACCTTTGATCTTTCTTGGAATCGAACGAAACTGGATTCAAATCAGTGCAGATCGATCCACGTTTGCTCTGATACCACTTGTTGGTCCCGAATGCACCAAACAAGGAATCAAAGAGGCTTTAATGGAATGAAAAGGGAGTATTCTCACCTTCGAGTGTGTGTAGTGTGTGAAAAATTTGGATAAGCCTTTGATCTTTGATTACTTTCAAAAGTGAGTTGGTAATACCTTATATACCACATTAACCCTAGGTATATTAAGGCCCAATCACTAAATATTAAATAATTACAATCTAGTCTAAAGCCCAAGCTAAAGATAATTACAAAATTAATCCCAAGACTTAAACTATTGACACAATCAATTAAATATCCTAACATCCTCCGTACGAGTGGATGTTTCGGCGTCCAATTCGTTGTCGAGACGGGCCATGAGGGCTAAGTTCTCTTCTTCGGAGCTCGACGTGTCCTCGAGCCATTGGTCCTGTTCGGCCATGAGAGCTACTCCAGCTTCTTTCTGTTTTGTCAATTGAAGCTTCCTGGAGTAGTAGTTTGCATCTCTTTTCTTCGGGAGAGTGCACTCTCTGGCGAAGTGACCTGCTTTGCCACAGTTAAAACATTTGTTAGTCTCTTTGGAATTCTTGACCTCGGAACTCTCCGAAGCACGTTCTTTGTTCTTGGAGCTTGTAGTCCAAAGTCTAATGGCTGAGGTTGAAGACTTCTTCTTGAAGTACTTCTTGCTCATCATTTGTCCAATGAGAGCTAACTGTTTTCCAAGGGCTTTCATGTTCGTCTCGATGTCGGAGTCCGATTCCTCTTCCGATTCTGATGATGAAGGTGGCTTAACGATCTTATCCTTTCTTGATCTTGCGCTCCTCTTCTCCGAGACTAAGGCAACCGTGTCATCGGTTTGTTTGCCTTTCTGCTCTTTGGTGATCTCGCGGATATCCTCCTCATGCTGAGCGAGATTGTCGAACACGGCATGGACATCCAACTCCTCTAGATCTTTGTTTTGTCGTATTTGAGTGGATATTTTCTTCCATTCCGTGGGCAGAGCAGATAGAAATCTTATGTTTGTCTCCATGTTTGCCTTCGTTATTTCTATCTTCCACATTTCATTGAGAAGAGTGAGGTATCATTGGTAGATCTCGTTTAGACTCTCCTCCGGCTTTGCTTTGAATGAGTCGTAAGTGTAACAACCCGTCCCATACCGGGTGTCACTATAGCTTCGGTCCCTACCGGGACTAGTGGGGTTGGGCCCACCACACTCCGACTGATAGTCTGGCCCCACTGTACCACCATTTAACCTTTTAGCATGCTTCGTGCACTCGCTCACACGCACCCTGAGAAACTTCCCAGGGGGTCACCCACCCCTAGATTGCCCCAAGTCAAGCACGCTTAACTTCAGAGTTTCTATAGATGGACTCCCGAAAAGGTAGGTCGACCTTGGTGATATGAGTAGTACTATCAATTCTTTTATACGATCCTGAGCCTGAGAATGATGTAATACCCGTAAATTTAATACGGGATTTTGTTGTAATTAATTATGTAATTTTGGGAACTAGGAAGATTTGTGGAGAAATTTAAGTTGGACTAAAATATAAATTTCAATAGTACTCCAAAAGTTGAGTAGAATTTGTAATATTGGATTAAAGTAAGAATTGGGCTATACTTAAACTTTCAAAATAAGGCCCAACATATTAATGGGCTATACTTGAGTATTTAAGTAAGAGCCCAACAAGTTCTATTAAGGGGTAACTTCAATTAAATCCCCCTCCCCCTATGTGCTTTATGTGCTTTATGTGAAAAATGTTCAATTGAAGATCCACCAAAGCTTGAACTCAAACAATTACCCGATCACTTGGAGTACGCATTTCTGGAAGACGATTCAAAGCTTCCAGTGATCATAGCGAGAAATTTAGAAAAGGATCAGAAGATCATGCTCCTAGACCTGTTACGGGAGCATAAGAAGGCACTCGCATGGGAGATATCAGATATTCGAGGAATCAGCCCGACCTTCTGCATGCATAGGATCCTGATGGAAAACGAGTTCAAACCCGTGGTGCAACATCAAAGGCGTTTAAACTCGAACATGAAGGAGGTAGTAAAAGCTGAGGTAATAAAGCTACTTGATGTGGGAGTCATATACCCGATCTCAGACAGCGCATGGGTAAGCCCAGTTCAAGTGGTGCCGAAGAAGGGAGGAATGACGGTGGTAACAACGAGAAAAACGAACACATTCCAACAAGGACCGTTACAGGGTGGCGAGTGTGTATTGACTACTGGAAATTAAACGACGCGACACGAAAAAATCACTTTCCTTTACCGTTCATTGATCAAATGCTTGAGCGTTTATCCGGTCATGAATTTTATTGTTTTCTGGATGGTCTTTCAGGTTATTTGCAGATCCCAATCGCACCAGAAGATCAAGAGAAAACGACTTTTACGTGCCCATTCGGAACCTTTGCATATCGGCGGATGCCTTTCGGACTGTGTAATGCCCCGGCTACCTTCCAACAGTGCATGATGGCCATTTTCGACAAATTAATCGGTAAAGGAATGGAGGTATTCATGGATGACTTTTCAATTTTTGGTAACTCATTTGAAGTATGTCTTTCCAATCTTAGAGCGGTACTTAAACGATGCGAGGAAACGAACCTTGTGCTAAATTGGGAAAAATGTCATTTTATGGTTAGAGAATGTATCGTTTTAGGTCATAAGATATCGGCTAGAGGAATCGAGGTAGATAGAGCAAAAATAGAAGTTATTGAACGATTACCTCCACCCTCGTCGGTAAAAGCAATTAGAAGTTTCTTAGGACATGTTGGTTTTTATCGTAGATTTATTACAGATTTTTCTAAAATTGCTAGACCTTTAACTCGCTCGCTAGAAAAAGATATACTTTATGAGTTTACGACCGATTGTATGAATGCTTTTACTCTACTCAAGGAAAAGCTTATTAATGCTCCTGTCATGGTAGCCCCCGATTGGAGGCTACCCTTCGAACTAATGTGCGATGCCAGTGATTTTGCAGTAGGTACAGTTTTGGGCCAGCGACGGGAAAAGTATTTCCAGCCGATACACTACGCAAGCAAGACTTTAAATGAGGCGCAATCGAATTATACTACCACCGAGAAGGAATTGCTTGCAGTCGTGTTTGCAATCGACAAGTTCCGTCAATATCTTATCCTATCGAAGGTCATCATCTACACAGATCATTCAGCCATTAAGCATCTCTTTGCGAAGCCGGATGCAAAGCCGAGGCTGATCCGATGGATTCTACTACTCCAAGAGTTTGACGTGGAGTTTCGCGACCAAAAGGGAACGGAGAATCTTGCCGCAGACCACTTATCGAGACTAGAAGAGACACCCTGCGATGTTACGAAAGAGGAGACGATCCGAGATTACTTGTAACGTCCCGTTTTCTATTACTTTATTTGTGCAGCTACTATATTTTTCCACATAAAATTTTTCGCCTTTTTACATTCATACCTTTATACATAAACGGGCGTACATCTGTTCTCATCACATTCACTCATATTATACATATATATTCACATATATCATATGAAAGATACTAATGATTCTTATACTACATGCACACGATGAACTTAGGGGAGTAGGTGAGAGCGTAGCCGGCCAACCTTCAATCCATGCTTTTGTATGAAGATGCACTCTAAGTTGCCTGCTAAATATCTACAGCAACTGTGGAAACAATTATTCAGAGTATGATCGCAACATGTTATTCCATTAGACAAATAATAACCAAAACTGTAGCAGAAAATTAATTTCTTCCTTTCATTGACTTACATAGACTTTTCTAAAGAATATACCATCGTTCATAGAATCCGTAGATTCATAGCACTCATACTGTAAGCACTTTAACTCACATAATCATCACTTAATCATTCATCGAAGTTTGTCATATAACCATAGTCCATAAAATCATTCATGTAATTCAGACCAATGCAAATCTACATGATCATTTATTTCTGATACTTCCGTTATGACCTGCTAGACTCGTACTATTGACCCCGTAGGGGCCCATGCATGGGACTCTGTAACTATAATATATTTTTATTTGCCTGTACAGGACTCTGTAATCCCCCGATTTGTAGGGATATAACCATTGCTGTGTATCAAGTCGTCCGATGTCGTAGCAGCCATAACGGTTTCTCTTTTCTTTATTGCTTTACTTTCACCTTATTTGACATATGAATTCCATACACCATCGAATCACACATATCACATAGTAGCACATTATGGCCAAATAATTCATGTTCATTTCGAATAATACATTTATAAGAAAATCATCAATCAGTTGATTCATATAAAGCACATAAAAACAGAACGCATGTTGCATATCATACTCACAGTGTGGCTTAAAGCCTACTCGACTTTGTCCTTGCCTTTTTCTGAATCCTGACCTAAAAACAATATTATTCTGGTAAATATAAAATTCCTATAATGACATGCGTGCGTGATATGCATGCTTTATTATGCATAATAATTTCTATCCGTATCCTTTTCCTTTCTGTTCATTACTTACAATATACTAAACTCTTGGGTTAGAAGTTATATTTTGATCAATATTTGAACCTGCATTAAAAATTGGTAACTATACTATACCGAAAATATCATTGAAAACCCTAATTTTTATTGTATAAACTCTAAATTATAGTAAATCCTAATATTATACTAAAAACTTTTCCTATGTCCACTAGTTAATTGTTTTACATGATTATCAACCCCTAACATATATATATATATATATATATATATATATATATCGTACTATGATGTGGTGTACATAGCCTTTATTATTAATAGTGTCGATTTCTTTGAAGCTAAAGAATTCTTTATTAGTCATTATTAGTAATGACTTTACAATCACCACATGTAGTCACCTTTTTGTTTGATTGAGACAACAATTAATGAATTATTATAACTCAAAATCTTTCCAATTATATTTCTAAATATCGAAGTCTTTGATTAGCTAATTATCGAGATCTTTAATTGAGGATATGTCGAGATTTTTAAAATAAAACATGTCGAGATCTTTAGCATATAATATGTCGAGATCTTTGAGGTATAAAATTTTCGAAATGTTCTAATTGCAACAAAGAATTTCGAAACATCTCATAGAAGATTTCGAAACACCTCGACATTTTCCTTATCAATTATTATTGTTATTATTATTATTATTATTATTATTATTATTTTTATAACACCTTATGTCGAAATCTTCAATTTAATATCGAGATTTTTGAGTTTCAATGGACAACACATATCGACATCTTGTTAGTGGAGTTGTTCAAAATTAATATGTAGGGTTTTCTATGAATTGTGACATTTAACTAACATTGTTATTATAGTAAGTCCTTGTCGATTATTTTAATGTTAAGAAACCTCCTTTATTAGTCACACTTGAGCATCATAGACATCGAGATCTTATATACATATCGACATCTTATTATTATTATATGTGTATTCACTTGGATTGCGACAACCATTAGAAATCTTATATACATATCGACATTCTCCTAATCTGTTTCGATCTATGACATCTAGAAATACATCTCGACATTTTAACTAATTGACTTTCTAATCTCGACATTATAACATAAACCAACACCTTATATCGAGATTTCCCTCCCTTAAATTCTTAAGAACAAGATAAATTCCATCGACACTTCATACTGTTCATGTACCATTATATTTATCAAATCAAGATACTTCAAAACTCAAACCTATATTAACCATTAGCATACTTCAATTATCAACTTATCTCAGAAGATAACCCTATTTAAAATTTAAAAACCCTAATATACATTAAACTACGAAATCTTCTAAGTACACCTGTTTATAGTTTATTAATCATTATATCTATATGTGTATTGCAAAATATTATATAATTCCTTACCTCCAATGTTTCGATGATTGAAGATTGAGTTTACTTCCAATTTCCTTTGCTTAAAGCTGGTTTTTAAGTCTGTTTCGTTGTTCAACTTGCACAAATGATACTTACTTGAAAAAGTCTTATAAATATGTATTATAAAAGTTAATTGGACAAGCAATTAGAAGACAAATCATTTCCCCTCACGTTAGGTAATTTAATGTTTATCCTAATTGCTAAGTGATATGAATTATTTTATTGTTATAGTAACGGACTAAGTTTCCACAAGTCTTCGAGATCTCTATAATAATGATTTCGATATTTAGCTCTAGGAAATCTCGATATCCTTTAAGTAATGTATTTCGAAGTCCTATGAACCAATTTCGAAATCCTTGTTCAAAATGTTTGGAGTTCTATAAATCTTTATATCAAGAATCTCGAAATTCTTAATTCGAAGAATTTCGAAATCCCTTTTAAACAAATCTCGATACCCTTATTCCAAGAGATTCGAAATTATACTTAGGGTTTTGAATGATCCTTACTTATACTTTAGTGTTGTTGAAATATTTCCTTTCTCTTGAAAAATCTCAAAAATATTATCAAACTCCTTAATTTATTTAATTACTTCAATATATATATATATATATTTAGTTCCTCAAAACCTGATAAAACCCTAGAAATTTCTAACTTCCGTAACATTAACTTCTATCTCTTTGAAGACTTAATATTATAATACTTTATTCTACATGTACCTCTGTTTCAAAACAACTTATATGAATGCATGAATACATGATATTATGATATAAGATTTTGGTTTTGGTTCCTGACAATTCTCCCCCCTTTAAAAATTTCGACCTCGAAATTTCGTACCGTTATTAGGAAATAACCATGGATATTGTGTCTTCATGTTTTCCATTGTTTCCCAAGTAGCTTCACGCGTTGAGTGATTTTTCCATCGTATCTTTACCATCGGAATTGTTTTATTCCGTAATTGCTTATCAGCATATTCAAGAATTTCTGCCGGTTCCTCTACATAATTAAGATCTTCAGAAACATTTATCTGTTCGTCCGAAAGAATATGATTAGGATCTGATCTGTATCGTCGTAACATACTAACGTGAAAAACATTATGTATTTGCGACAGTTCAGGTGGTAATGCGAGTCTATAGGCTAACGGTCCAATCCTTTCAAGTATTTCATAAGGTCCAATATAACGTGGACTTAACTTTCCTTTCTTTCCAAATCTTAGAACACCTTTCCATGGCGATACTCTTAGAAATACTTTCTCTCCCACTTCATATTCCATTTCCCGTCGATGTTGATCAATGTAACTCTTTTGTCGATCTTGAGCTGCTTTAAGCCGACTTTTAACAACTTTTATCTTTTCCATTGTATCTTGAATCAAATCTGGCCCTTCTAATACCCGTTCACCTTCCATGTCCCAACATATTGGATTTCGGCACTTTCGACCATATAAAGCTTCGTATGGTGCCATACCAATACTTGAGTGATATTGATTATTATAGGCGAATTCTATTAACGCTATATAATCATCCCATGATCCTTTGAATTCAATTACACACGCTCGAAGCATTTCTTCCAGGGTCTGTATTGTCCTTTCTGACTGTCCGTCTGTCTGCGGATGAAACGCCGTACTAAAATGCAATTTAGTTCCGAGCGCTTCGTGTAAACTTCCCCAAAATCTGGAAGTGAATCTAGGATCTCGATCAGATACAATAGATATAGGTACTCCATGTAGCCGAACTATTTCATTGACGTATCTTTTCGCCAAATATTCCAATGTAGAACCCCATTTAAATGGCAAAAAGTGAGCTGACTTCGTAAGTCTATCAACAATTACCCAAACAGCATCATTTTTCTTAGCCGTTGGAGGCAGACCATAGAGAAAATCCATCATTATTCGTTCCCATTTCCAAACTGGTATGGGTAACGGATGTAATTTACCACCCGCAGGTGCTTGATGTTCAGCTTTAATCTGCTGACATGTTAAGCATTTCCGAAAATATTCAGCCACATCTTTCTTCATTCTTGGCCACCAATAATGAGATTTAATAGTTTGATACATTTTTGTACTGCCCGGATGCATAGCATAAGGGGCAGTATGCGCTTCATCCATTAGTTCCTGTCGAATGTTATCGATATTGGGGACACATAATCGACTATTGATCGTCATAACGCCGCTTTCATTTATGACAAACGACTTCGTCAACCCTTGTTTTACTTTCTCCGCAATACTTGCCAATTTCTCATCCTTAAGCTGAGCTTGCTTTATTCGATCCAACATAATAGGATGAATTACCATTGTAGCACATACAACACCTACATCATTCACTTCTATTTCTATATTCATCTTCCTTAAACTGATCAGATTCGATAATGAATATGATTTTCGACTTAATGCGTCTGCTACAACATTTGCTTTTCCTGGATGATACTCTATAGTGCAATCATAATCCTTTAACAGCTCAAACCATCGCCTTTGTCTCATATTCAATTCTTTCTGACCCAGCAGATACTTCAGACTTTTATGATCGGTGAAAATCTGAAATTTCGTACCATATAAATAATGTCGCCATATCTTTAATGCGAACACTACTGCCGCTAATTCCAAATCATGTGTTGGATAGGATACTTCATACGGTTTTAACTGCCGTGACGCATATGCCACTACTTTTCCATGTTGCATTAAAACACATCCCAATCCTTGATGAGATGCGTCACTGTAAATCACAAATCCATCTGTACCTGATGGAATTATTAACACCGGAGCTGTTGTTAATCGCTTCTTTAATTCTTTAAAACTCTTCTGGCACTCTTCAGTCCATTTGAAAATCGTCCCTTTTAGTAATAATTTAGTCATTGGAGCGGCTATCAAGAAAAATTCTCTACAAACCGTCTATAATATCCAGCCAAACCTAGAAAACTACGAACTTCTGCCACGTTCTTAGGACTTTCCCATTTGATTATTGCTTCAATTTTCTTAGGGTCCACTTGAATTCCTTCACCAGATACCACGTGGCCCAAAATACTAATTGATCCAACCAAATTTCGCATTTTGATAATTTTGCATATAACTTCTTTTCTCTTAAAGTTTGAAGAACAATTCTTAAATGTTGTTCATGTTCTTCTTTTGACCTAGAATATACCAATATATCGTCTATGAAGACAATCACGAACTGGTCCAAGTAGGGTCGAAAGACATCATTCATTAATGCCATAAAGACTGCAGGGGCATTCGTCAATCCAAATGGCATAACCAAGAATTCATAATGCCCATATCTTGTTCTAAAGGCCGTCTTTGGAATATTATCTTTTGAAATCTTTATTTGATGGTACCCCGATCTTAAGTCAATCTTTGAAAAGACCTTAGACCCTTGTAATTGGTCAAACAAATCGTCAATTCGAGGCAACGGATACTTGTTTTTCACCGTCACTTTGTTCAGCTGTCTATAGTCGATACATAATCTGAGCGTACCATCCTTCTTTTTAACAAAAAGTACAGGCGCTCCCCATGGTGATACACTTGGCCGTATATATCCTTTATCTAATAATTCTTTCAACTGTACTTTTAACTCATTCAGCTCTATTGGTGCCATTCGATATGGTGGAATAGAAATTGGTGCCGTGCCAGGTTGTAATTCAATCGTAAACTCTGTATCTCGATCGGGTGGTAATCCAGACAAATCCTCCGGGAAAACATCAGGGTATTCATTTACCACATCAATATCTTCCACCTTTAATTCACACAATCGTGTATCTATGATATACGCCATATAACACTGACACCCTTTTCTTATCAATTCGAATGTTTGTAAGCTAGAGATCTGACATGCCGTCCATACATTCTTTTCTCCTTTAAACACTATATGTGTTTGATCCGAAGGAAATAATTCAATTTCCTTTTTAAAGCAATCTAGTTTTGCTCGATATCGAGACAGCCAATCCATGCCTAATATTACGTCGAAATCCGTTAAGGGTAAAACTAATAAGGTCGCCTGCATCTCTACCCCATCACTAACAATTTTACATTTCGGATATACTGTACTTATTATGACCATCTCACCCGTTGGAAGTCTAACATTTACTTTATTTTCTAAGGTTTCGGGTTTATCATGTAATAATGATGCGAATGTTCATGACATGAATGAGTGCATTGCGCCTGGATCGAATAAAACATATGCATCAATATCACATATAGATAGCTTACCCGTGATTATACGTGACCCCTCTTTTGCTTCTTCACGAGTCATCGTGAAAATCCGACCCTGTGCTGGCTGTCCATAAGCTTGTCCCCAGACTCTCCTCTTCCTGCACCACTGTTATATGATCCTCGGCCCCTTCCCCTTCCACGATTAGTGGAGGGTCCACTAACTCTTGATTGCTCTACTGTAGGTTGCGTTTGCGACATTGGACAATTTCTAGCCAAATGTCCGCGTTGACCACATTTGAAACATTCCCTAGTGAGCCATCTACAAACACCCGTGTGATTCGTTCCACAATGTTCACACACTGGTATTGGTTGAGAAATTTCGGTCCCTCGTCCAACAGTTCTTGTCCCACCCATACTGCTTCTGGCAGGACCACTGGATATGTTCATCGATCTCGATGGATTACCAACCTTTTTCAATTTTCCGCTCGACGATTCTTCACCTGCCCTCCTTTTACTACTTTGATAGTTTTTCGATTCTGTTTCTAACTTTTCAGCACGAATAGCTGCTGCCCTTAATCTGCCATAAGATTCTATATCAGAAGGAGTGATACGATTTCTAATTGTATATCGAAGTCCAGATTCAAATCTTCGACACTTGTTTCTTTCAGTAGCAACCATATGAGGAGCATAACGGGACAGCTGATTGAACAACACCTTATATTCACCTACAGACTTATTTCCTTGCTTAAGTTCCAAGAACTCCTTTTCCTTCTGATCCTTATAAACTTCTGGCATATAGGTGTCGTTGAATTCTCTTAAGAAATCCTCCCAAGTTAACACTGGAGGTTGTGCCATACTATCTGGAACTGTTTCCCACCATTCATATGCATGCCCTTGTAAGAGTGACACTGCATAATCAACCTTCTCCGCTGGTGTACACTGCATCATATTAAAAACTCTTTCTGTTCTTTTTAGCCACGTTTCTGCCTCAGCAGGATCTGTTGTTCCCATAAAATCCACAGCACCCAATTTCCTAAGCTTATCATATCGCCTTTCACGGGAAATTGTCAGGGGATTTTCACGCTCATTACGCATAAGCGTATGAGATGAATTAGATTCAGGTACAGCCGAACTTCCTCTTCCCCTATCGTTGGTTCATCGTGTTCTACATGCAATGGTTCACTTATTGCCCTTCTCCTAAATATGCAAAAAGAATTTCAGGGCAGACCATAAAAATGCACATACCATGCAAATGTCTACAGAACCTAAGACCTAGGCTCTGATACCATGCATGTAACGTCCCGTTTTCTATTACTTTATTTGCGCAGCTACTATATTTTTCCACATAAAATTTTTCGCCTTTTTACATTCATACCTTTATACATAAACGGGCGTACATCTGTTCGCATCACATTCACTCATATTATACATATATATTCACATATATCATATGAAAGATACTAATGATTCTTATACTACATGCACACGATGAACTTAGGGGAGTAGGTGAGAGCGTAGCCGGCCAACCTTCAATCCATGCTTTTGTATGAAGATGCACTCTAAGTTGCCTGCTAAATATCTACAGCAACTGTGGAAACAATTATTCAGAGTATGATCGCAACATGTTATTCCATTAGACAAATAATAACCAAAACTGTAGCAGAAAATTAATTTCTTCCTTTCATTGACTTACATAGACTTTTCTAAAGAATATACCATCGTTCATAGAATCCGTAGATTCATAACACTCATACTGTAAGCACTTTAACTCACATAATCATCACTTAATCATTCATCGAAGTTTGTCATATAACCATAGTCCATAAAATCATTCATGTAATTCAGACCAATGCAAATCTACATGATCATTTATTTCTGATACTTCCGTTATGACCTGCTAGACTCGTACTATTGACCCCGTAGGGGCCCATGCATGGGACTCTGTAACTATAATATATTGTTTGCCTGTACATGACTCTGTAATCCCCCGATTTGTAGGGATATAACCATAGCTGTGTATCAAGTCGTCCGATGTCGTAGCAGCCATAACGGTTTCTCTTTTCTTTATTGCTTTACTTTAACCTTATATGACATATGAATTCCATACACCATCGAATCACACATATCACACAGTAGCACATTATGGCCACATAATTCATGTTCATTTCGAATAATACATTTATAAGAAAATCATCAATCATTTGATTCACATAAAGCACATAAAAACAGAACGCATGTTGCATATCATACTCACAGTATGGCTTAAAGCCTCACTCGACTTTGTCCTTGCCTTTTTCTGAATCCTGACCTAAAAACAATACTATTCTGGTAAATATAAAATTCCTATAATGACATCGTGCGTGATATGCATGCTTTATTATGCATAATAATTTCTATCCGTATCCTTTTCCTTTCTGTTCATTACTTACAATATACTAAACTCTTGGGTTAGAAGTTATATTTTTGATCAATATTGGAACCTGCATTAAAAAGTGGTAACTATACTATACCGAAAATATCATTGAAAACCCTAATTTTTATTGTATAAACTCTAAATTATAGTAAATCCTAATATTATACTAAAACCTTTTCCTATGTCCACTAGTTAATTGTTTTACATGATTATCAACCCCTAACATATATATATATACATATATATACATATATATATATACATATATATATCGTACTATGATGTGGTGTACATAGACTTTATTATTAATAGTGTCGATTTCTTTGAAGCTAAAGAATTCTTTATTAGTCATTATTAGTAATGACTTTACAATCACCACATGTAGTCACCTTTTTGTTTGATTGAGACAACAATTAATGAATTATTATAACTCAAAATCTTTCCAATTATATTTCTAAATATCGAAGTCTTTGATTAGCTAATTATCGAGATCTTTAATTGAGGATATGTCGAGATTTTTAAAATATAACATGTCGAGATCTTTAGCATATAATATGTCGAGATCTTTGAGGTATAAAATTTCGAAATGTTCTAATTGCAACAAAGAATTTCGAAACATCTCATAGAAGATTTCGAAACACCTCGACATTTTCCTTATCAATTATTATTATTATTATTATTATTATGATTATTATTATTATTATTATTATTTATAACACCTTATGTCGAAATCTTCAATTTAATATCGAGATTTTTGAGTTTCAATGGACAACACATATCGACATCTTGTTAGTGGAGTTGTTCAAAATTAATATGTAGGGTTTTCTATGAATTGTGACATTTAACTAACATTGTTATTATAGTAAGTCCTTGTCGATTATTTTAATGTTAAGAAACCTCCTTTATTAGTCACACTTGAGCATCATAGACATCGAGATCTTATATACATATCGACATCTTATTATTATTATATGTGTATTCACTTGGATTGCGACAACCATTAGAAATCTTATATACATATCGACATTCTCCTAATCTGTTTCGATCTATGACATCTAGAAATACATCTCGACATTTTAACTAATTGAATTTCTAATCTCGACATTATAACATAAACCAACACCTTATATCGAGATTTCCCTCCCTTAAATTCTTAAGAACAAGATAAATTCCATCGACACTTCATACTGTTCATGTACCATTATATTTATCAAATCAAGATACTTCAAAACTCAAACCTATATTAACCATTAGCATACTTCAATTATCAACTTATCTCAGAAGATAACCCTATTTAAAATCTAAAAACCCTAATATACATTAAACTACGAAATCTTCTAAGTACACCTGTTTATAGTTTATTAATCATTATATCTATATGTGTATTGCAAAATATTATATAATTCCTTACCTCCAATGTTTCGATGATTGAAGATTGAGTTTACTTCCAATTTCCTTTGGTTAAAGCTGGTTTTTAAGTCTGTTTCGTTGTTCAACTTGCACAAATGATACTTACTTGAAAAAGTCTTATAAATATGTATTATAAAAGTTAATTGGACAAGCAATTAGAAGACAAATCATTTCCCCTCACGTTAGGTAATTTAATGTTTATCCTAATTGCTAAGTGATATGAATTATTTTATTGTTATAGTAACGGACTAAGTTTCCACAAGTCTTCGAGATCTCTATAATAATGATTTCGATATTTAGCTCTAGGAAATCTCGATATCCTTTAAGTAATGTATTTCGAAGTCCTATGAACCAATTTCGAAATCCTTGTTCAAAATGTTTGGAGTTCTATAAATCTTTATATCAAGAATCTCGAAATTCTTAATTCGAAGAATTTCGAAATCCCTTTTAAACAAATCTCGATACCCTTATTCCAAGAGATTCGAAATTATACTTAGGGTTTTGAATGATCCTTACTTATACTTTAGTGTTGTTGAAATATTTCCTTTCTCTTGAAAAATCTCAAAAATATTATCAAACTCCTTAATTTATTTAATTACTTCAATATATATATATATATATATATATTTAGTTCCTCAAAACCTGATAAAACCCTAGAAATTTCTAACTTCCGTAACATTAACTTCTATCTCTTTGAAGACATAATACTATAATACTTTTTTCTACATGTACCTCTGTTTCAAAACAACTTATATGAATGCATGAATACATGATATTATGATATAAGATTTGGTTTTGGTTCCTGACATTACTTTCCCGATGAACACCTTTACGCTATACATGAGGTACCTGATGAACTTCCATGGTATGCCGATATTGCTAACTATCTTGTAGCTAGGATTTTACCAAGGGGATACACAAGTCACCAGAGGAAGAAATTCTTCTCGGACTTGAAGTATTACTTTTGGGATGATCCTTATCTATTTAGGATCTGTGCGGATAACATAATCAGGCGATGCTTAACCTTCCCCGAAACAATCGATATCTTGGGACATTGCCACACGGGACCGTGCGGAGGCCATTATGGAGGTAGCCGAACTGCACAAAAGGTACTAGAATGTGGGTTCTACTGGCCAACAATTTTCAGGGACGCGCAAAGGTATGTAGAAATGTGCGATAGGTGCCAACGAACAGGTAATATCTCTAAGCGCAATGAAATGCCTCAGAATTTTATACTCGTTTGTGAAATCTTTGACGTATGGGGCATTGATTTTATGGGTCCGTTTCCGACATCTTTTAAAAATCGATATATCCTAGTAGCAGTCGATTATGTGTCAAAATGGGTGGAAGCGCAAGCGCTACCTACTAATGATGCTAGGGTAGTCGTTAAATTTTTGAAATCTTTATTTTCACGTTTTGGCTCACCTCGTTGCATTATCAGTGATAAAGGCACGCATTTTTGTAACACCCAATTTGCAAGAACGCTCGAGAAATACGGCGTTAAACATAGTGTTACCACTGCATACCATCCTCAAGCAAGCGGCCAAGTAGAGGTCGTGAACAGGGAGCTGAAGCGGATACTCGAAAAAACTATGGAACACCATAGACAGGATTGGCCGAACAAGCTAAACGATGCTTTATGGGCGTACCAGACAGCATATAAGACGCCTACCGGATCTACACCCTATAGACTTGTTTATGGGAAATCTTGTCATTTACCCGTCGAGCTTGAACACAAGGCGTATTGGGCTCTCAAAAAGCTAAATTTTGATTTGAATCTTGCAGGTGAAAAACGAAACTTGCAGATCAACGAGCTCGATGAGTGGCGCCAGATGGCGTACGACAATACTAGCCTATACAAGGAGCGTACGAAGCTGTATCATGATCGTAAAATCATGAAACGGGAATTCGAAGAAGGCGACCATGTCCTGCTTTACAACTCGCGCCTACGGTTGTTTCATGGCAAACTGAAATCGAGATGGTCTGGACCATTCACGGTGACCCGAATATTCCCGTACGGAACTGTCGAGATCACACATCCGGAGAAGGGGACCTTCAAGGTGAACGGACACCGACTCTGTGACACCCCGCCTTCTACTACTATTTTCTTACGCTAACTTACGTGACTAAATAGAATATACAATATAATACATATGAAATGCTGATAGAATTTTTTTCGATTTTACAAAGCACCCCATACACAACTATTTTACAATACAAACATTGTTCAGATTTTACATACGATATAAACTTATTTTACAAAAACACAACATAATTAAACATAACGCCCGCCGCACAGGTCGCATCCATGTACACACCACCCTCAAAAGACACCGGAAGTTCCAGAAGGACCAGCCTCGTCATCTAAACATTTACGTACCGGATTTGCTACGTCTACAACACATAAAAACATGGGATGAGCTATAAAGATCAGTAAGTAGAAATATGCATGTATGCACGTGCCAAAATAGCAAAGGCATCCGCGCCAATGCTTTCTAATACTCTTATCCTTACTTTATACTCATCTATTTCTCATCTTCATTAGGGCCCATAGCTACCTACTAAGCGCACCATCAAATCATGAGCTCAAATCCTACACGGATAAAATACGATAGTCGGCCCACGCTGGCTAAGATAAAACTAGGGTTTATCTCCAGTCCTATCATTCACCAGGTCGCCCCTCTATCAAATTACTTTCCTGGCATTATAGTTATACTATGTGCCTTCCCATTACCTAAATAATTTAGGTAAATATATTCGACGGTTTTACCCCCGTCATGGTGCCTTTGTAGAAGTAGCTATATTCTCATTCATCTACACTACATATAATTCACTTTCAACTCGAGTAATACCATGCACGCTCATTCCTCAAAATACTCAATATGATTCGTGCGTGCACATGATCATGCTGCATAAATAATGCGACAGTAAATATTCCAAACAATCGCATATAACAGATAATTCACATACCACATATTCATCGAAGCAATTAGTCACGTAGCAATACACCTATCAATCAATTTATGTGTTGTAGGTGAAATTCCCACTTACCTGATATCCTTAGCTTATTGCACGGTTAAATCGCTAACCTTTGAATCCTAATTATAAAAACATATAAAATTATAATTCATTAATTTAGTTACAATTTCATGAAATTAGTTAAATTTGAAAACCCTATTTCAACTTATGATTTCACTGCAAAAACTAGATAAGCTTCACATCCCACCTTGATCAAACGTTGTGCCTTTACTGCTGAAATTCTAGAAACATTTCTTTCTTTGGTTGTTCCCACAAAAGTGAAAGGCTCATTCCCTTCAATATTAAACGTAACTGTTTTGCGATTACAGTCGATGACAGCTCCGTATTTCGATAGCCAGTCCATTCCAAGAATCACCTCATAATCATTCATTGGAATGACTATTAAGTCAACGGACAATTCTCTTTCATTAGTTAACACCGGAGAATTCCGTAAAACTAAATTGGTTCGCATCGCAACTCCGTGTGGAACGGTCACATTATATTCACAATCAGACAGGGTAGGTGTAATCCCGAGTCTCGCCATGTATTTAGTGGATGCAAATGAATGCGTGGCTCCTGAATCTACTAAAATGCATGTCGGAAGTTTGTGAATAAGTATAATACCTGCCACCACGGATGGATTAGCTTTTGCTTCCTCTGCAGTCAATGTATACACACGTGCTGGCACAGTTGGTGATTTTGCTTGAGCCATAGCTTGATTTCCTGGTGTCTTCTCTGTACATGATCTTGCATAATGCCCTGTCTTCCCGCATTTGAAACAGATAGCATTCTGTGAGAAACAGATACCCGAATGATGTCGTCCACATCTTGGGCAAGCTGGCATTGAGGCCGGGGTTCTCCATTGATTAAGGTTTTGTTGCTGAGGTGGTCCAGGCCTATTCTGAAAATTTGGCTTCCCACCTTTTGGAAAGAACTGTCATTTCTGATTACCCCCACTCCACTTTGCTCCTTGCACAAACTTCCGCTTTCCCTCTTGAGCACGAATAATTCTTGTCTCAGCTTGTTCTGCAACCATCGCCCGCTCAGCTACTTGAGCATATGAGGCTCCTTGTAGTCCGGCCATATTAACGTCACGATACAACTCCGGCTTTAGACCTTCAAGGAATCGTTCGACCTTCAGAGCATCAGTACTCACCATATGTGTCGCAAACCTTGACAGTTTTTCAAATTTTCTGATGTATTACGCCACCGTCATCGCCCCTTGTTTGAGATTATAAACTCATTCAGACGTTGGGCTCGCAGAGGTGCAGTGAAGTATTTATTTCGGAACAGTTCCTTGAAACGTTCCCAACTCATGTTGATTGGATCCTCGATCGCCAAAGTAGTGTCCCACCAATGCCCTGCACTTCCTCGCAGTAGAAATGCAGCACACATAACTTTCTCATTCTCAGGAATTCTGCTATATTGGAACATACTCTCTAATGTTCTGAGCCAATCTTCAGCAGATGTTGGATCAATAGCATCCTCAAAAGTCGGTGGGTTCAGTTTGCGAAATCTTTCACCCACTGCTTCAACCCTATCCGCCTGAGAAATTCCATTGTTCCTTGTCCCCTCAAAGTATCGCTGTTGGATCAATTCCTGAATCTGCTGAGACTGTTGACTCACTAATTCGGTGAGCTGAAGGATAGCCGAATCACGATTGTCAGTCGGGTTTACATTTTCGCCTTCATGATTGTTTCCTCCACTACCTTCTCCTCTAGTTCTAACCATGTTGTCTCTCTTACTCTATCAGTCCCTAAGGCCAATAAATTATGCAATGCAAGAAATTCATAATACCACATAACTTACAATCAAGGCTGTCTTCCGCGCTTTTGAGTGTGTGTACATGGACAGTCTACAGAAACTGCAACCGAAGCTCTGATACCAACCTGTGACACCCCGCCTTCTACTACTATTTTCTTACGCTAACTTACGTGACTAAATAGAATATACAATATAATACATATGAAATGCTGATAGAATTCTTTTCGATTTTACAAAGCACCCCATACACAACTATTTTACAATACAAACATTGTTCAGATTTTACATACGATATAAACTTATTTTACAAAAACACAACATAATTAAACATAACGCCCGCCGCACAGGTCGCATCCATGTACACACCACCCTCAAAAGACACCGGAAGTTCCAGAAGGACCAGCCTCGTCATCTAAACATTTACGTACCGGATTCGCTACGTCTACAACACATAAAAACATGGGATGGGCTATAAAGCTCAGTAAGTAGAAATATGCATGTATGCACGTGCCAAAATAGCGAAGGCATCCGCGCCAATGCTCTCTAATACTCTTATCCTTACTTTATACTCATCTATTTCTCATCTTCATTAGGGCCCATAGCTACCTACTAAGCGCACCATCAAATCATGAGCTCAAATCCTTCACGGATAAAATACGATAGTCGGCCCACGCTGGCTAAGATAAAACTAGGGTTTATCTCCAGTCCTATCATTCACCAGGTCGCCCCTCTATCAAATTACTTTCCTGGCATTATAGTTATACTATGTGCCTTCCCATTACCTAAATAATTTAGGTAAATATATTCGACGGTTTTACCCCCGTCATGGTGCCTTTGTAGAAGTAGCTATATTCTCATTCATCTACACTACATATAATTCACTTTCAACTCGAGTAATATCATGCACGCTCATTCCTCAAAATACTCAATATGATTCGTGCGTGCACATGATCATGCTGCATAAATAATGCGACAGTAAATATTCCAAACAATCGCATATAACAGATAATTCACATACCACATATTCATCGAAGCAATTAGTCACGTAGCAATACACCTATCAATCAATTTATGTGTTGTAGGTGAAATTCCCACTTACCTGATATCCTTAGCTTATTGCACGGTTAAATCGCTAACCTTTGAATCCTAATTATAAAAACATATAAAATTATAATTCATTAATTTAGTTACAATTTCATGAAATTAGTTAAATTTGAAAACCCTATTTCAACTTATGATTTCAAAACCCTAAAATTCCAAATTTGACTTAAATTGAAAATACCACTTTGAAATTTACAAAAATCTCGAGTTGCATAATTATTTAAATCTCGACATAGTATATTATAAAACTTCGACCTTCTTAGTAATTTATTTCGATATCTCATGTCGAAATCTTTATAAATGTCGACATCACTTCATATCAACATCTCGACATTTATATATAAGGATCTCAATATTCATTGTTTGGATAGATATCGACACTTTCAGAATAACACTCGACATTCTTCTCAAATATTCATTTAATATTCATAAAACTCGAATCACAACAATATCGAGATGTCTATTAATATTTTAATTAGGATGTCGAACCATATCTTGGACTTATAGACAAAGATTTCAATATGATGTAACTCATGGGGTACCTCTCAATATCAACATCAAACTAAGTCTCGGCATTTTTAAAAACTCGAAACAATATATTTCGAAACCCCACAAAACAAAATGTCGATATCCCATGTAGCACTTTTATAAATGTCGAAACAACCTCACACAACATGTCGACATTTTGTTTCCAAATTTCATCAAGACCAATCTCGATATCTTATGTCGACATTTTACTTGAGATTTCACTTCACATAATATGTCGATACCTTCCTCTAAATTCCACTTCACATAGCATCTCGACATTTAATAAAAATTTCGACACCATCAAACAACTTAAAATCTCGGAACCAACCAAACCCCAATCTTTCGAAGATTATAACACTATTTCTTCCTAAACCCTTAAAATCTTTCGATCAAAATCCTTAATTGTCAAGAACACTTTAAATATCATATCAACTCTAAATGATGTTCTTACCTTTTCAAAAATCAAAAACTCTAAAGAACATAAACTTACGTGAATTTCATGCTTAATAACACTTAAATAAGCCAAAACCTAATTAAAAATATAAAGATTATAGTAAGAACTCTTACCAAATTCCAAATTGCGTTAGAGATACTATTTGAGTTCTTCGCCTCCTTCAAACTTGTTCCACAAAATTTCATCTAACGAATTCCTTTCTTTCTATGTTGTTATCTCAAAGATTCCAATTATTATTATTACTTAAATCTTAAATTGCTTTATGTTTTGTCTTTAGCTTTTAAAATTTGGATTTTTCTTCTCATCATTAACGTGTATTGATTTCTAAGGA
Source organism: Craterostigma plantagineum (assembly GCA_027422505.1). Taxonomy (NCBI): domain Eukaryota; kingdom Viridiplantae; phylum Streptophyta; class Magnoliopsida; order Lamiales; family Linderniaceae; genus Craterostigma; species Craterostigma plantagineum. Next base: position 637,051 of record JAPQWV010000269.1, read on the forward strand.
ATTATAATCCTTACCTAATCCATCACTAACCCAATATTAATATTTTATTCCTTGTATTAATCGTTCTTTATAGTAAAATCTCGAAATCCATCTCACAAATCTCGACATCAATTTCATTTAATCATTTCGACATCTATCTATATAGATAAAATGTCGATACAAAATTTCCAAGTATTATTTTAACATGAATAAACTCATGTCGACATTTTAATTCAACTCGACATTTCCATAAAACTCGAAACAATATCACACAACTATCTCGACATTATTTTCACACCAACAATTCGACATTTTCATTCAAATTTCATTTAAATCCTCATTTCGACATTTTCCTAATTGTTACCAAAAATCTTTCGAGATTCTTATAGAAACACTATAAATTTCAACATTGAACAAACCCTAAATTTCAAACTTATAACATTAGGTATCATGTAGTCACGAAATTAAATAAATACCAACTATAAAATCATATAAACACATAATATGCATGCAAATTTATTGGCCAACTTACTCACGGGACCCGGGTATTACAGACTCAAGCATTACTATGGCGGTAACATCGAGGCGCTCGAAAAAGAAACCATCCACCTCCTCGATACCACCCGGAGCTAAAAATAACCGAACTATGTCTAGCTAAAAGACATTAAAGAAAGCGCTACTTGGGAGGCACCCCAAGCCTATCGTGTGTGTTTCTTCTATTTCTATGCGCATTTTTAGTTTTTATAATTTTGTTTTTCAACGGTCGCAGGGAATTCAAAATCTCAAGTGTGGGGAGGAGCCGTACAAAGCATGCATATCGGACTATTCAGGGAAGTTCGCTTATCTTTCTATTTCCTTTTCCTTGTGTTACATGATTGTTACGTTGAGGACAACGTAAATGTTAAGTGTGGGGAGGGGAATTTCTGTGAAATTTAGGCGAACATGTTTTATATATGCATGTCTTGATTTTTGGTACAAATTTTTTTCGAAAATTTGGCATAAAATGTTTTTTCCCGAAAATTATGTTTCTTATCATGAAAGGATGACTTTATGTTTGGAATTTTGTGAGTAATTAGGATACATATGCGTAGTCTACTTCTTTCTTACATGATGAACTTGGCGATACTTGAGTGATTCGTACACATAACCCGATTTTTGTGAGATTTTTGAGCCTACGAGCATTTTGCTCATTTATTTGGTTGTGTGAATCATGCTTAGTTTAATTCTCTTCAGAACTTGCTTGTGTATTACGTTTTGAAACTACTTAAAGTGTGATTGCGTAAAAATGAGGAAGGCATTAGGAATTCAGTCCATAGCCAAAGTATCCAACCACGACTAGCCCCCGTAGTTAGCCACTTTGAGCCTGAGCCTTTTATTAGAAAAAAAAACCCGATTATAAATTGCCTACACTGATTAAGCCTTCGGACATAAACCCATTGGAGCGATAGTAGAAGTGGAGGTTGAGTGCCTGACTTAAGAAGCGCAACCCGTACGAAATTTCGGAGCTGATGCAAAAAAAAAAAGATTGAAGAAGAAAAAAAAAAGAAGAAAAAAATAATATATTGACTAAGAACCCTTCCTCCGATAATCTTTCACTCTCAAAAGTGTATTATCTATTTCCTAGATTGAGAAGTTGAGAGAAGAAGGGCTTGGTGAAAAAAAAAAAACTACAAAAGAAAGGAAGTGATGAATAAGAACGACGGATTTGGCGCTTCGAGATGATGGCATAATTCTGACACGACTACAGCTCATATCCTGTTTATGCTTATTCCTTGCATATCCTACATATCTCAACCATTTTATAACCCGGTAAAGACCTTCCGATTCACGCTTGATCATTAAAAGTGGTAGATTTACGAATCACTTGCAAGCTTATGGTAGAGATTAGATTAGTGCATGAATAGAGTGATATCACCGACATCTTAACCCATACACGTAGTGATTTGAGTGAATCTCTGTGAGGTGCGAATCTTGATAGGTATTTCTAAGGAAATCGTGTAGCTAGTCGTTGATTTCAAATATGCTTTCTGACTTTACGTGCATTATCTCCTACGTGATTTCGTTCTTGATTGATATGCTGCATGATTTTATCATTTTATATGACATTATTACTTTGCTTGAGGGCAAGCAAACGCTTAAGTGTGGGGATATTTGATAAAAGAAATTTATATCGTATTTTATACCTCGTAAAAGCATATTAGCGGTTGGTATTTACCTAAATTTCCTTGAATATCATACTTTTACGTTTAAATTGCATATTCGACAGATATTGGAGAAGAGAACTACAACCGACGGACTTGAAAAGAATCGAGGATCTTCGAGACAAATATCGGCCCAAAAACCAATTGGGCCCAAGAATAGAAATCAACCCAAGAGAAGCAAAAGCCCAAGCCCACTATGCAAAGGATGACAACTATACATACAATATTCAACTCACACGTCAAAGAGAAAGAAAAAAAATGGGACACAGCCGCCCAAGCCACCCGAGATCGTGACATTAGCACACACACTCAACCAAGCACAAGGCTCAAGGAAGAAAGTAGGATCTTACGCATGCTTGGGCTGCAAAAATGAAGATTTTGATGTCTCTCATACCATCTATAAATAGAGGGAGGGATGATCGACGTGAGGGAGAGAAAGAAAAGAGGGAAACACCGGTCAGTTGTGTGTACTCGTTTGTTAGGCCGAGAGGTGAGCGTCATGTGAGCAACAGCTACGAGGCAGCGCGGGAGGGCTGATCCGAGCTGAGCGGGCTGCGGTTGCGGCTGCGACTGTGAGTCGAGGGGGCTGCAGTCCGGCTGTTTTGCGTGGGCTGTGGCTGATCTGTGGACTGCGAAGTAACGGCGAGGCAGCTGCTTGGGCTGCGACGGGCTGCGAGCGTAGGAGGAGCAGCTAAGGGACAGTGCAAAGAAGGGCAAGAAAAGGTACAAACTGAGACGCCCACCACCTGTTCGGGAAAACTCCTCAACGAAATTCAGGGAAGAAACGTGGTTTTATCTTTGTTATTTACGGTCCTCGTTATGTTGATAATATGAGCGGCTAAATCCCGTCGTATTTGAGATTTGATGAACCCTAGCGAGATCGTACGTATGTTGAAAGTATTGTTGTTTTGCTTATGTCTATGTGATCGAAATAATTTTTGGGAAATCGTAAGTTGCGCTCGAGAGAGGCGCTGACGATTAGACCACTCGTAAACGAGCGGAATAAATCCATCGCTAGAGATAGGTTGGGCTATCCCGTCGGATTAGAGTCAAAGCTAATAGCGGGATTCATCGTGCTTTAATGCGATCTCCGTTTAAGTAGTTAGGGAAGCTTGCCCAGCTACTTAATCCGTGGATTAGTTGCTTACGATTCTTGTGTGATAAGGCGCAGTTTCGTCAGTCATATAAATTCGTACGCATGTTGTAGGAATCCTCACGGTCTAATAGTTAGCTAAACTTTCATTACAATTGTTAGCGTTTCGGTCGAGCTAGAGGGATTCAAGTCTCAAATACGTTTGTTTTCATAAACTCGTTCCAACCACATTTTCGCTATTTCATATTTATCGTTTATTTAGTTTACCGTTATTTATATTTTTATCAAATCAAAAAATATTCACTAGGATATTTAAACGACGTTTTTTAAAATATATAGTTCCTTTGGGTTCGATACTCGAATAGTTGCCAATTCTATACTATTTCGATAGGTACACTTGCCTGTTGAGCGTAGGATAGTTCGTCGATATTCGTTTTATTTTATTACTCGATCCGCTCGATCACTTACCCACTCATCAATCTCCCAATAGATCGATGTTTCATAAATCACGGGGAGCCGCGTAATCTATCACCGCTTCACTTGGAAGCGGGAGATATAGAACTAAGTGGTAGTCAGCCCCACATCACTGAACTTTCTTGAACACATCGAGTCTAGGTGTCCTTACTACCTAAAAGTTTTATATTTTTTTAGGACACATACACCTTTTCTCATCTGGACTTTGTGACCAGATCTGAACTTCCGTACACATGTCATTCTAAGACATGCTTCAATGATCGGAAGGAAGTCCTACCGTTGAAACATCAAAACAACAACGGCTTCAGGCCATCATCTATGAGCTACGCTCGAAGATCGATGTTAACTGGATGTCTAAGTGGCCCCGGTTTATCAAGCCCTGTCCTCACAGGCCGCGTCTCAGAGTTTAACTCTGAATTCGTGTCGACGGATTGCCTTAGTGGCTCCGCCTGGTTATTGCCCGAACCGACCTGTTGTTTGTATCTTTCTTCGGCTCATATATGTGGCAGCCCCGCCTTCCACCACTACTTTCTACACTAGTCTACACGACTAATGTCCTAATAACAAAATAGATCTTGTAAAATCTGGTATAAAATTTTTCCTTTTATAAAAAGGTCGTGACGGTTTCTAAAAATCATCATGGGTCCTATTTACATAGGAAAGCGCGCATGCGGGTCAAAATAAATTTATCTACTGGGCCTCCACGAGGTCGCATCCATGCACACACTTCCATCTCAAAAGCCCCCGGAAGCTTCAAAAGTTGGCCTCGCCGTGAAAATGATCACGTACCGTGATCGCGGGGTCCTACAACACATAAAAACGTGGAATGAGCTTATAAAGCTCAGTAAGTGAAAACCATGCATGCCATGCACGTGACCTAAATAGCGAAGGCATTCGCGCCAATGCTATTGACCTCTCATATTCTTCTCGTTCTTTTCATTTCATATTTGGGCCCGTTCGGCTTTCAATCTTACTATGTACCATATAGAGCTCAAACCCCTAAGGGTATAAGTGGCAGTACACACACTGGGAGGCTAAACCCGAGTACTCCATCTGTGCGTGACCCTATGGTGCCTTTCAATCCCAATGCGGTACACACTGAGAGGTTACTAGTGCCTTTCAATCCCAGTGTGATCCACACTGAGAGGCTACTAGTGCCTTTCAATCCCAATGCAGTCCCATTGAGAGGCTAACCTGGGCACACAAGTTTCGTTTAACCCTAAGGCGCCTTTCCATCCCAATGCGGTCTGACACGCGGGCGCTTCCCACTGGTAGCTTACTACGAGGTCGCCAACACTCGAGGTTCCCTCGTTGCCGCTCATACCCTCGAGTCGCATCCTCCAGGTTGCATCTCCCGCTACGGGGTATTCCCCCTACCTTTCGTGAATCGCCGTGGTAGCATAGAAGAGCCGAGACTCATCATTGAGTCGACACAAATGCCTATATCGGCAAATATACGTATCGCTTTCAAGCGATCTTATACTCATGCACGCTATCTCACTGACTCTCATACTAGTCGTGCGTGCACGTGATTATGCCATGAAATCATATAAACATGCGTGCAATATTCATAAAATAATTTACGTCACATAAATCACGTAAATTTACATCACATAGAAAACATAGAAGTCACATAAAATCATGAAAAGGCACATAATTTCATACACATATAATTATGTGTTGTAGTTGCGATTTCCACTTACCTGGTATCCTCAGCTATTAGTTTATCGGTAAGTTGCTAACCTTCAAACCCTAAATATAGGAACATACAAAATTAGGGTTTATTAGTCTCATTCATAATTTCGTGAAATTGGCTTAATTTGAAAACCCTAATTTTGACTTCTATAATTTTGAAACCCTAAAATTTAGAACTTAACTTAAACTGAGAAATACTTATTAGTATCCATCTCGATATTAATTAATAAATCTCGAGCTAGCTTTTATAATAGATCTCGACATGTCTCAATGATACATCTCGACATTTTATGACTTTCTATATAATTCTTGGATTTCAATGTGCTTCTCGAGATTTTTAATCATTACTCATATAATACTTCAAAGTATCTGTCGAGATGAATCTCGACATAAATGTCGAGCTTACTTAGATAATTATACAATGAAGACCTTCGACATCTATATGATTTCGAGATGGATGTCTGTGTCACAAGTAAAATGTCGACATAGGTTTCACTATTACCCACAAGAATTTTGACATGAACCGACAAAGTTCCTAATTTAATACTAACAAGAATTCGATATCCACATTAAAATAGCTCTCGACATGGTTATTGATATAAATCTCGAGTTAAATCTTAAAGTAGAGCTTGAAATGGACTTCGAGATTATATATAAAGATCGATGTGTCTCTTACATAAAGATTTCGATATGTTTTCAATATTATATATAAAGATGTCGATATTTAAACTAAACACTAAACAATTTGATATGTTTAGAAATTCCTAAAATTAAGAATTCCAATGTCTCGAGATCAAATTGTTCGAATTTTTCTAACTTCAATATTTCTCTAATCTCGGAATCTTTATTTCTTCGAGATTCTTATCTTAGCTTTTCGAAATCTACCCATTTCGACATTCTTCTGTACCGTAATTATTTACACCTTTGATTAAAAACTTACTCCTTAAGAACATAATGAACATCGAAAACCTCCAAAACGTAACTTTCCAGAATCACTTCCTATCAATAACTCAGTCTTTTGAAAGTCCAGTTAATTTAAATCGTAAGAACAATTCGAACATAATAAGAACTTCATATGTTCCAACTATAAAAAGTTCTAAAGGTTTCAAAAACCCTTATTAACTAATATGAACAAACCCTAATCGGTTCCAGATTTTCATATCTAACAATTTCCTACACACTTTAAGTCTTACAAACTTCTAAGACTTTATCTTATCCAATCGTATTCTAACCTATTAATCACTAAAGAAAATAATCAAATATTTAGATTAAAGGGATTTATACCTCTCAAGTATTACTACGTTGAATCTCCTTATGTTGTTCAATCCTTGTTGGAATGTCACCCTACTGTTCCACGATTTACCTCTTCTTCTCTTCTTATTTGTATGTTTGTTCTTCCCTAATGATATGTAACTCGATAGATAGTTTCTCCTATGAGGGTTGTCGAAACTTTCCTCTCACATGAAGTGTTCTTTTTCTTTCTTATCTCAACGTTATTTTAATATCTATCTTATATTATAAAGAAATTCTTGATAAGCATTAGACCCTCGAAAAGTTACTTGATGGGACATGTGGTAATGTTAATTTCTTCAAGTCTAAGTAACTAATGTTTATCTCTTTTATTTGGGACTAATTAAACGTAGCCCAATCATATTTTATTTCATGGCCCAAATCTTAAATCTTATTATCACTATCATGATTCAAATTGCTTATCACTAACTTATTAATAATTTTTTTCCTACCAAGTTAGTTATTCTAGTAGCACATAAGTCCATAGGACTATATCACATAAATCATTTAGCATGAAATCACATAAGCATGTATATATTGCCGTAACGCATATATCATGTAATTCACATAACACACAAGTCACGTAAAGCTAAAATAATAATACATTTATTACAAATAATTTATGTGCCATAATTATTTACCCATAGTCTTAATATCTTTCTCTAATAAATCTAACAAAATTTATGGTCTACTACTAATTAAATCGTAAATCCCGTAATTAAATTTTACGGGTATTACAATATACAAACATGCCGATCTCGTTAAATCGAATCGCCATGAGGGGGAGAAGGGGATACGTACCACCCACCTTTTCCGACGCGCGAACCACTACGAAGCTGGGCTCACCTGCACTTAAACGTAACATTCGAAGGAGCCTTGGCACATTCTATAACACATCCCACGCTCACCATCAAAATTCCGCCGCGCTTACCATGATGAAGCCGAAATCTACATGAACCTACAATGTCACATTCCAAGAGTTTTGGCACATGTTAAAAGACACCCACGCATATCTTCTTCTTCTCAGTGCCAGACAAGCTTCCTCGAGGCCAAACCAGACAACTTCCTTCGACAAAGACGAATCTGGCGCCGAGAAGAAAACTGGAGAAGACTTGACGACTTCAAAATATGAAAAAAGACAAGGACAAGATGCAAACAAGATTTCCAAGATCTGCGACATCATCAAGAAACGAATATCGGGGAGTGGATCACAGCATACATCCGATCTACAACGTATAGCGTCAAGACAAGAGAGTTCTAGCTGAAAGTGCATTCAAATCCTCCACAAGAAGAGGAGACAGCCTTTGCAGGGGGAGCAAGGGGAGATTGTTAAGACTCGAGAGATTCTCCATGTGCCCAACAAAGATAACCCGCGCTGAATTGAAGATTGAACAGTAAGGGGAAGATTGTTAGGAATATTTTATAGTGTTCAATTTCATTGTGTTTATCTTAGTTGGTTTGTATTTAATTAACTTTGGACTAGTTTGTAATATTCTAGTTCTTAGTTACTAGGGGTATAATATATCAACTTATGTGGTATATATACCCCCAAACCCTAATTCATTAGAGTGTGTGTTTTTGGTGTAGTATGTGTGAGTGCATGTCTGTTGAATAGTAAGAAAGCATTTTCGAAGCATTCATCGTCTTCACTGTCACACCCCACGCGCAAGCTTTAAATCTTTCATCATTAGCGTGGTAAATCGTCCTAGGTCAGTATTGTTGGATCGAATAGGGACCAACAAACACCGAACTAGTATAATTTACAAGTGATGTGGTATCGTATAAAGATGGAGACAGTTTGACGGCCCATGAAGCTTCTGGAATGTTCCTATTTTCTGTTACGAGTGGAGTATAAATTGGTACCAAATATACTTAATTGGTATAATTTACATGTGATGTGGTACTTATAAGATGGAGACGGTAGTAGGCCCATGGAGATTCTGGAATATTCTTATTTTTTGTTACAAATGGAGTATAAATTGGTAACATATTGTACTTAAGTGGTATAATTTACATGTAATGTGGTGTTTTATAAATATGGAGACGGTAATAGGCCCATGAAGCTTCTGGGTATTTTTTGTTACGGGTGGAGTATAAATTGGTACCAAATATACTTAATTGGTATAATTTACATGTGATGTGGTATTGTATAAAGATGGAGACGATGGCCCATGAAGCTTCTGGAATGTTCCTAGATTCTGTTACGAATGGAGTATAAATTGGTACCAGAATATACTTAAGTGGTATAATTTACATGTGATACCCATGGAGCTTCTGGAATGTTCTTATTTCTTGTTACGAATGGAGTATAAATTGGTACCAAACTGTATTTAAGTGGTATAGTTGACATGTGATGTGGTATTTTATAAATATGAAGACGGTAATAGGCCCATGAAGCTTCTGGGTATTTTTTGTTACGAGTAGAGTATAAATTGGTGGCAAACTATATTTAAGTGGTATAATTTACATGTGATGTGGTATAGTATAAAGATGGAGACGATGGCCTATGAAGCTTTTGGAATGTTCCTATTTTCTGTTACGAGTGGAGTATAAATTGGTACCAGAATATACTTAAGTGGTATAATTTACATGTGGTATGGTATTTTATAAGATGGGGACGGTAATAGGCCCATGGAGGTTCTAGAATGTTCTTATTTTTTGTTACGTATGGAGTATAAATTGGTACCAAACTGTAGTTAATTGGTATAATTTACATATGATGTGGTATTTTATAAAGATGGATACAGTAATAGGCCCATGAAACTTTCTAGGTATTTTTTGTTACGAGTGGAGTATAACTTAGTACCAAACTATACTTAAGTGGTATAATTTACATGTGATGTGGTATTGTATAAAGATGGAGACGGTAATAGGCCTTGGACGCTTCTGCGATGTTCTTATTTTTTATTATGAATGGAGTATAAATTGTTACCAAATATTAAGTGGTATGATTTATATGTGATGTAGTATGAAAATAGAGCTAGTTCAAAACACAAAATAAAGTAAAAACAGAAGCAGAGTCATCATTCAAAACACCAAAAGTGCTAAACACAGTCAAAAATACAAGCAGAGCCATCATTCGACGTCGTTCTTCTTCCCAACAACTTTCTTCTCCTTCTTCCGACCACTTTCTTGGCGATCGATGGGGTTCTTCTTCGGGGCCATCGCAAGATTCGCCGATGAAGTGTCGAAATCGGTCGGGTTTCGTCGATTAAGGGTTCAGATCAGTAGAAAATTCTTCGGATCTTCTCGATTAAGGCTTAATTTTAGGGTTTTGTGGTACTGGAAATCAATTTTTAGTCTCAGCGTGTCTTATTACAGATTATTTTTTTAATACCACTTCAATCTTAATAAATACCACTAAATAAGATTTATATACCACTTTATAACACGTGATGGTTTAGTCTAAAAAGTTTGATGTAATTTCTGGAAAAAATAAGGGTAAACATGTCTTTTCAACCTGAATGGGTTATTTTTCCTAACGTAAATATTAGTTGGGTCCTTCTCCCTATTTAAAACATTAAAAGGACCTGAAACCTACTTAAACTTGTTAGGACGGTCTGATATCTAATTAGCCCAAAAGAATTTGCTTAACGTCACATCACATTATTATAAATGCAGACACGATATGTACTGGGAAAACTAATGTATTTCAGAATAAACAGTCCGTGCACGGAAAAATATAGGCTGTCTGCATCATCTATGGATTTTTGTTCTTTAATTTGTTAATGCTGTTAGGTGATGATGACATACTTTCTGTTTATGTTCTCGAAATACATTAAATATCATGACTCTTTCTAAGGTTTATTTATAGATAGATATATGTTCTCATACGATCCCAGCCAATATCTTGAAAATTCTTTTGAAATATATAACCTGCGCAAAATAATAAATCAGAAATAAAAAAATAAAAAAAAAACCATTTACTATCCTTATCCTTACATATATCGGCCTTGTAATAATTCTTCGTCCGTGGGAACAGAACAAGTATATAAAAGTAGGCTACCCATCTAAATCTGATTCCATGATAGATATCTAGTGTGAATATCCGAAAAAAGGCGAAACCTGACAAACGAATCAGCTGGAAAATCTGTGAGATTGCAGATCATTAACGTCGATGACAAGTATGAAGAATCAAATAGCGAATAATCACTGTCATTAAAAGAAATTAATTACAATCTCTCTCTCTCTCCCTCCCTCCCTCCCTCCCTCCCCTTATCACTGCAATAATCATACGTGTGAATCAACTGTATAAAATTATTAGACATAAATCCCCACGACACAGTCCTTGCCAAAACACACAAAAACGCTGCTACACAATTGCTTCACTCAAAAACCACACGTCTCCCAATTTTATTTATTACATATAGCCATCATTTTATTATTATAAATGAAGTAGATAGATGGTGTTCATGCATATGTGCGCTTTGCGTGTGTTTAGCTGAATCATTAGGGTCCTTCTTTGGCTTCTCTTGCTCCCACAGATTTCTCTAACTTCTACTGAAGAAAGAAAAGAGAAAATATATATTAATGATGTTGAGGAAAGTCCATTTACATGGAATACTGTTCATACTTTATTTTTTAATTAGTGACATTTCGATGTGCTATGGAGATCAGAATATAAGTAGACAAAGCTTTCCCAATGGATTCATATTTGGTACTGCGTCTTCTGCTTATCAGGTTTGTCTTGTCGTCTATTTTCTTCATCTTCATCCTTAATTATGATTTCAGTCGGTTATTAGTAAATGAATGATTTTGTGCTCCTTCACTTATTACTATTAAATGTTCCTGAAAAATTCGATATTTTTATTAATTAATGACTACATGGGAGACGATGACCACCGCCGTCGGCGGAATGATTGTAGGGAAACATACCTGAAATTTGAATCTATATATATAATATATATATATATATATGTATTTATATTCTATAAGTCATGTGAACTTTGTTAACAATAAAAGAAAATTTTATATGTGGTCCATGGGAAAATAAATTAATAAACATCACATCTGCATCAGAAATTCCAATGTGTAGAGACTATAAGAGCAAGAAATGACAAAAGAAATTGGCTTTAGTCTCGACACTTTCAAGGCAGTTTTCCTGCATTCACATCATGATACGTATATGTATTTATTTATATATTAAAGTATTCTTACCTTACGAGACTTTAACATGCAGTTACAGCCACACAATTTTGATTTGTCCTTTTCATCAACAAATAAATTAATTGTGCTGTTTTTTTCCAGTACGAAGGAGCTGTGAAGGAGGATGGTAGAGGCCAAACGATATGGGATACATTTGCACATTCTTTCGGTAATGTTCTGTGATATAAATTTTTGAGATTTATATCATCTTCAACAGCCAAAACAGATATAAATTATCGCATAATAGAGTAGAAATAAGCAATTATGAGAAAATCACAAACAATATTTATTTAACTAGTTCGATCATTCACCCGAACAACAAAATTAGAATAAAAAAACATAGTGAAAACACTCTATACCCCGCAAATACAAAATGACTTTTTCACTGTCCTGTTTGAAGTTTGAACTCAAATATGCCTCTAGAAAAATATTTTCTTACGTTTGATTATTGTTTTGAAAATTTTCATTTTTTTTTATTTTTTAATTTTTTGGAATTTTTAAAGCACCTATTAATAAACTTAAAAAAATAATATAAAACAACACATGTTTTTAATAAATATTTTCGATGTTTTATATGTAAAAAAATAATTTTATTATTAATTTATTAAATCTTTCTCTATCGAATTTCAAGTTATAGTTGAAAAGTTACAATAGTTATTGTGAAATAGAATATTTCGAGAATACGTATTTGAATACGTTCGACTTTGAAAAGGAGTTTCTTGCTTTGAAATGATATTAACAAAACACTTTGCATCTCAGGAAAAGTCATTGATTTCAGCAACGCTGATGTCGCTACTGATCAGTATCATCGTTACCTTGTAAGTACATATTATTTATTAACTTGTGATATATAATGAAACGAAATCTTTTCCTTTCTTTATCACAAATCGAATCAAACTAAATATGAAACCAAAATTGTAGGAAGATGTACAACTTATGAAAGATATGGGCATGGATGCCTACAGATTTTCAATTGCATGGTCCAGGATTTATCCAAGTAAGCTTATCTAGCTCCCATATATATGCACACATATATATTGAATTGATTTATTTTTGGCAAAATTATAAAATTAGGTCACTAAGTATACAAGTTTTCGTTTTTGGGTCACTATGTTTGATAATTGCAATAGTAGGTCACTAACTCTTCATGTGAAAACAATTTTGGGTCATGTTTTCAATTTTAGGTCACTAAGAATATATTTTTCGATTTTGGTTCACTAAGTTTACATTTTTTCAACTTTGGGTCACTATGTTTATAACGTTAGTACCAAATGAGTGACCCAAAATTGAAAAAAATGTAAATTTAGTGACCAAAAATCGAAAAAATATATTCTTAGTGACCTAAAATTGAAAAGATGATCCAAAATTTTTTTCACATGAAAAGTTAGTGACCTACTTTTGCAATTACCAAACATAGTGACCCAAAAACGAAAACATGTATACTTGGTGACCTAATTTTAGCGGAAGTAAAAGCATTGTTGTCTGGTGTTCAGATGGAACAGGAGAAATCAATCAAGCTGGAATCGATCATTACAACAATCTCATCAATGCTTTGCTTGCCAATGGTAATAAAATTCATACATATCATTTAATTATAAATTTCGTTCCAAAATATCTATATATTATTTATCCCAGGAATTCAACCATTTGTCACACTATACCACTGGGATCTTCCTCAAAGTCTCCACGATAGATACACTGGATGGTTAAGCCCTCAAAGCATGTAAAACTGAAAACTTCTCTTATCCATATAACATATCTATCATCTTCAATACAATATATAACGATATTTCTTTTTCCAATCTATAGAATTGATTTCTCGGCGTACGCCGAGACGTGTTTCAAGGAATTTGGAGATAGGGTAAAGCATTGGATAACGTTCAACGAGCCCCACACATTCGCCGTCCAAGGCTACGACGTTGGGCTCCAAGCACCGAGCCGTTGTTCGATACTCCTTCGAGCTTTTTGCAGGGCGGGAAACTCAGCCACCAAACCTTACATTGTCGGCCACAACGTGCTTTTATCGCACGCCAATGTCGTGGATATTTACAGGCGAAAGTACCAGGTATGTAAGTCATCGGCTTCATGTTGTCGTAAGAATCTTAATTGATGATGAAGTGAAATGAAACTTGTGGGGATTTTTTTAAGCGAAATCTAGCCCAAGCCCATATAAGTTTGTGTGTTTCTCTCTAAAACCACTTGACAATAGAGAGAGTTAGTCCACAAGCTTATAAGAAGTTCTTCATGTATCTAATTATACGACATGCGGGACTTGAATTTGGCACCCAACAAAACTTACTCGTAAAATGCCATGGCTTTGAGACTATTAAGTCAATGTAAGTCCCACATTGTGGGCTAACCTAATATAACAAGAGAGACCTTCACCTTTACTATTTTAGGATGAAACGCTCAATTTCTAATATGGTATTGTAGCTATTCAATCTGTATTTTACAAGAGTTGTTTGACTCACAGTCACCTCAACCCGAATTCATATGTCTACGTGTTAGATCTTCAGTCATGCCACACACTAGACGCGTGTTAAGATTATTAAGAGTGTGTTGTCCGTGCTGTCCCAATTGAACAATTAACGTTGTTATGCTTTACTTAATATATAATAAGACACAACTTAGCTTATTACCAATTTAGTTTAGGAAGATATCCTCAATATTCTGATAGATTCCTACTTTAACTGAACTGAAGGCTAGCCAGAAGGGATCGATAGGGATCAGTTTGGACTCGTTCTGGTACGAGCCCGAGTCGCGTTCTTCTGCTGATGTGGCAGCTGCTCAAAGGGCTATCGACTTCAACTTGGGATGGTAATAATTGTAGCTACTTGCATGGCATGCCTCCTATTTCGAATAATTCGATTGATTACTAGATTCTCTTGGGTTTTAAGGTTTCTTGAACCTCTTATTGTTGGAGACTATCCTCAGTCGATGAGAGCTAGGGTTGGCAATAGGCTCCCGAGGTTCTCTGGGGATCAGTCGTCTCAGTTAAAGGGCTCGTTCGATTTCATCGGCGTCAATCACTACACGTCGTGGTTCGCACGTGCGAATAGCACCAACATTATCGGCGTATTGCTCAACGATTCGCTCGCGGATTCGGGAACCACTAGCCTTCGTATGTCTATAAAAAAAACTCAAACTTTATGACAAAATATTCGAACTTTAGTCATATTAACTGTCATCTGTTTGTTACAACTGTTGCAGCTTTCAGACACGGAAGGGCAATAGCTGACAAGGTAAGCAAGCTACCTCATAACTGCTTCTATGTATTCATCTCTTTGTTATCTGATGATAAAATGTGTTGAATTTTCTCAGGCGAATTCGATATGGTTGTACATTGTACCGAGTGGAATAAGAAGCTTGATGAACTATATAAGAGAAAAATATGGCAACCCTCTTGTGATTATCACTGAAAATGGTAAGGAAACTGAAACTTCATCAGATCAAATCAGTAGGGAGAGTGGATGTAATAATTGTAATATTGGTAAATTCTTCGTCAATACTTTATTAATAGGAATGGACGACGGAAACAGCCCATTCGTGCCGATTAAGGATGTACTTAAAGACGCAAAGCGCATCAAGTATCACAACGACTACTTGTCAAATTTGCTAGCTGCTATCAAGTATGAACAACCTTTTCTTCTTCACATAATATATATTATGTATATACTTATAATAGACATTTTTCTTCATTTTTTGAATTTTGAATGCACAGAGAAGATGGATGCAACGTTGGAGGCTATTTTGTATGGTCATTGCTGGACAACTGGGAATGGGGAGCTGGGTTTAGTTCAAGATTTGGTCTGTACTATGTTGATTACAATGACAAGCTTAAGAGATATGCTAAGGATTCCGTCAAGTGGTTTATGAATTTCTTAGCCTCTTGAGTCTCGATTTCCTGAAAAGGGAATTCAAAACGAAAAAAAGAGCCTATTCTTGATCCGATTGTTGAATTTTTTCATTCTCTGTGTATATCTTGTGCTCCGCTGCTCCGTTGCTCCCTGGCCCGCGGATGTTATTAAAAGATCAATGAATTCTACTGCGTTGGATTTATTGATGTTTGTAAGGATTTTAAAAGTGGTAGTACTCCTACAACTTTTTCGTATTGTTTTTTAATTGTTTTTTAATAACTAGTATATTTAGCACTTCATATGTATTTGCAGTTATATCAACTTATTTTATATTTTACATTAATAATTAAGTAAAATGCTCCTAACCATATCCATAGCGTACAATTTTGTCTTTCTGCAACACCATTTTGTTCAAGTGTGTCTGGCATCGTCTAATGAGTACTTATCCCATTCTTCGAATAATTTAGCGAACGGAGCAGGATATTGTCCGCTCTCATTATATTTTCCATAATATGTGCCACATCGGTCAGATCTGAAAATTTTCACGTATCTGTCTAATTTCGGTCAACCTTAGTAAAATGCGTTTACGGATTGAGACTGAAATACTTTTCTCCAAACAATGGAACATCAAAAGGTCCGCAAGTGTCAGTGTGTAAAATTTCAAGGAGTTGTACTTCTTGTGACTTCACACCTTTATTTTTGTATTTTCCTTATCCACAAATATACCAATATTAGTAAATTCCAACTCTAAAAGGATTTCATTGTTTACGAATTTCTGTATTCTTTCTTTGAAAATATGACCCAGTCATTTATGCCACAGGTATGTTGAACTTTCGTTCAATAATCTACATTTCATGCCAACATTATGATGCATGATCATATGAGTCTCAGCGTAGTCCTTATCAAGGTTTAATTTGTATAATTATAAAGAAGCACACCAGAACCATAAAAAAATATTATTTTTTAAATAAACTGAAATATCCCTTACCAAACATAAACGTAAAGAGAAGAAACATAAAAAAGAAACTAAGTTGTGGGAAATAGAAGGAAATAAAAAGTTTGAAACATATCTAAATGATGTCTAGGATGTAAAATTAAGGGGGCTTTTGGAATTCAGGCCCCTTCATAAGTTTCATTTAGGTTGACCGCTGTAAAAAAATTCATAGTTTTAAGGACCCGATTCCTGCAGAACCACTTCATTATTTTACAGTACCACTTCATTGTTCTGTAGTACCACTTCATTATTTTTCAGTACCACTTCATTGTTTTGAAATAACACAAAACGATCATCCGGTACCAGTTCATATACATTTTATAACACTTGCATAAGTTTAGATCCTTACTCTAAATTTTATAAAAGTTGGGCGTTAAAAGTATGAATTTTCTGACAGGGCTCTGAAACCTATTTTAAAATATGTTTTGGGGCATGACACGTAATTACACCAAAATTAAACTAGAAGTTCCGATTGCTTCAACTGATGCCTTGACTAGATTCTCCATGTGCAATTTCATTGGGCTTATGATTTGGGTCATAAGGAATCCCTGCAACGTGATTAATGTGAATAGTACTTTTAGAATCAATCACCAAGTTTTATGAGGAACTGCTGTTAATTTTTATTCAAAATATACGAAACAATTAAGCGTATATTTTCTTTCGTACCATACCTTAAGTTTCAGGAAATCTTCCTTATGGTGTTTTGACTTTCCACATAACCCAAACACATTTTTATTCAACTCCTTGTGGACTTGGGAAGTAGAAGGATTAACCTTCAGTGGTTCCTTTGCTTTTTCTTACTGAATTCCAGCTTTCTTGTCAGCTCCTTGATGGCCAACGAGATTAACACAATGAGCTCCCTATTTGTTCAACCTCACTTCCTCTTGAATCAGTAAAGTCTGCAATTCTATCACATTCCATTTATCCTTGATAGTGTGATAGATAATTTGGAATGGACCGTATTGAGGAGGTAAGGCAACGTCACAAAAAAACTCTCTTCCATTGACCGAGTTTTGCTCCCATGGATCCGAATTTTGCCGCTAAGGTGCTCGTGCATTGTACGTAAATGATCAAATTTCATTGTGGTCAGCATATCCATTTGTGTCCAAGCTCTTGACTTATCGGGTGTCAGAGTGGGCCATACTTGACAGATTCCATAAATTCCTTAGCACTTCTGCTTTTGGAATTGTTGATTCAATGCTCTCTGATGCAGTCATTCGCAAAAACATTAGGTTTAATCTGTTCGATCTTTCCAAGTCATCATGGAAATTGAACCATTAGGCCTATCAAACAGTAATGCCGAATCGAGGTTCATAACACCTAGTTGAACCTGTTCAGACCAATCATTAAAATTCAGTCCGTTGAATTTGATAATTGATCAAGCCCGTGAATTAAGAGAGACATGAGCGAAAGCTGCAAAAATACAATAAAACTCATATATTAGTGATTTGACAAAATAAAAATGCAATATAGATTCAGATATCGTAAATGCGCATCGGATTTCTCCTTTAGGTGATCCAATAATGCACACCATAGTTTAATACTTAAATAATTTAAGTAGGTGTAATTTTGACACGTTAAACGTCTTTGGACGCACTAACATATCAAATAAAATATACCACCTTTATGTCATTAGGTATAAACTAGGTGAGCATCCTTTGGGCTGTACTCTATATTTTATTTGCTAATGAACATCATTGTGCTCGTGAGATCTTCGTTATGTCATTGCATTAATAGCATCTATTAATAACGAGTAATTGGTTCTTAATTTATTCTCTAAGCCTTAATTTGCCACTCTGGTGACTAACAAATCTTAATTGAGATATTACTCATAAAGCAGCAGAAATTATATAATATTTGTAGTTCACTGGTCCCTATGTAAATCTCTTAAAACTTTGGGACTAATTTGTAATTCTAAACTTTTTAGGGACTAACTTATCATTATAAAACTATTCAGGGACTAATCTGTCATTACAGTATTATTCAGATGTTAATCTGTAATTTCTTAACTTCTTAGGGACTAATGAAAAAACAAATTTATATCGTATTCTATACCCCGCAAAAGCGTCTTAACGGTTGGTATTTATCTAAACTTCCTTGAATATCATAAAATTACGTTTGTATTTCATTTTCGACAGATATTCGGAAAAAGAACTTTCGGGAATATTCGGGCTTGAATTTGAGGAACCGTCGAATCAAGTATCGGCCCAAAAATAATTGGGCCGAATAGTAAAATTCAGCCCATCTGTTCAGCTCAACAAAGGCCCAAGACCAAGTGATGATTTTTAAAAAAAAATAATAAGATAAATACTACACATCGATAGATAGCACACGAAAGAAGAAAATAAAGGAAAGAGACAAAGGAGATCAACGAGGGAGACTTGCGAATACGAGAAATTGCCTCACACGGCTCAAGGAAGAAAATCACAACAAATTCTTACGCATGCTCGAAGCAGCCATGAAAGATTTTGATGTCTTTACATCATCTATAAATAGAGAGGGGGCGGTGGACGTGAGGGGGAGCTGGAAAATCTTCACTGAACCTTCGTCAACCACGTAACCTTAGCTCCCTACAACCCAAAGCTCACACCTCAAGTAACCACCTCTACCTCACACACGTTACTCACCCTAAACGAAAAAAAAGCCACGGTACTCATTTACTAAAGCAAGTAGCTCACGGCAGAGGCGTCGAAGGGAAAACCATCCAAGCAAGTACCTCTCCGAAGCAAGCTGCTGCAGCTGCGACGGGCTGCCGGCATAGGAGAAGCAGCGAACGGGCAGTGCGAAGGACTCGTAAGAAAAGGAGAAGCTGAGACGCCCACCACCTGTTCGACAAAACTCCTCAGAAGGATTAACCGCAGAGCCGAGATTCAGGGAAGAAACATGTTTTTCTCTTTGTTATTTACGCTCCTCGTTGTGTTAATGTTTCATATGAGTGACAAATCCCGTAGTATTTGAGATCAGATGAACCCTAGCGAGATCGTATGAATGTTGAATGTATTATTAATATGCTTTTTATTATGACTTGGTTACGATTTATGCTATTATTTTGATTATGTCTATGTGGTCGGAATAATTGTTGGGAAATCGAACGCTACGCTCGAGAGAGGGGCGACGATTAGACCACTCGTAAACGAGCGGAATAAACTCATCGCTAGAGATAGGTTGAACTACCCCGCCGGATTTGAGTCAAATCTAATTGCGAGATTCATCGTTATTTATTGCGGTCTGCGATTAAGTAAGTTAGGGAAGCTTGCCCAGCTATTTAAGTCGTAGATTAGTTGTTACGAGTCGAAGCGAGTAAGCGCAATTTCGCCCAATCGTAGAAACCCGTATACATACCAAGGAATCCTCACGGTCTAATAATTAGCTGAAATATATAGCTTGTTTGTCGTTTGATAGAGTTAGGGGGATTCGAAGTCTCAAATACGTTCGCTTTCATAAAGTCGTCCCAATCCCGTCGCCATTTTATCATATTTTTATTCTTGTGTTTATCGTTTAATTAGTTCATCATTATTTATATTTTTATCAAACCAAAAAATATTTACTAGAATATTTAAACGACGATTTTTCTAAAGTACATAGTTCCTTTGGGCTCGATACTCGAATACTTGCCACTTCTATACTATTTTCGATAAGTACACTTGCCTGTTGAGCGTAGAATAGTTCGTCGATATTCGTTTTTTTTTATTACTCGATCCGCTCAATCAAGTTTTTGGCGCCGTTGCTGGGGAAAAATTGATATTTGGAGAACTTTAGTTTATTATTCTAGCTTTATTATTATTATTATTATTATTATTTCTACGGTTATTATTTTAACTTTTTTTTCTTCGTTAGTCTCGCTATTTTAATTAGTATTATTTGCTGTTATTTTTTTATTTAAATATATATTATATATATATTTTTTTTGCTTAATCGGATTTCGTTTGGTCTAGGTACGTTTATTAATGTAAATATTATTATTATTATTATTATTATTTCTTCAAACTATCTATTTTATTTTTATCACTATTACAAAAAATATATTATTATAGTCATTATTATTTCCTTATTATTATTAGCACTCGCTTATTTTTATTTTTATTTTTTAGCACTATATTTTGCTTTATTGGTTTTTATTTCTAAATCTCTTATTGCTATTGTTATCTTTATTTTGTTGTCTAGGTACGTGAACGCTCGTGCATGACCCGAAGGAATCCCTCGCGACCAATCGTTGAAGGAGACCCGGAGATCGAAAGAACGTTCCGACATAACCTACAAAAAAACGCAAGGCGAGTCGAAATGGCGACTCAAGATCGTGACGATATGCCGCTTGTAGCTAGAGAGCCTCCAATGAGAGAGCTGTGGAGAAACAACGCTGTAGGGTCGGTCGGCTCAGCGATAGTCCTTCCTCAAGTCCCAAAAAACTTTGAGCTGAAACATCATTGGCTTCAAATGCTTCAGACGACAGCTCAATACGATGGACTCTCCGAAGAAGACACTTACCGACACATACGTGACTTCCTATCCGTCACGGACACAATACGAGTACAAGGAGTGAGCCCTGAAATGATTCGGCTCTACTTGTTTCTGTTCTCCCTAAGAGGTAATGCCAAGGAGTGGTATAATCTACTACCCGAACGATCCATCACACTTCGGACGAGATGCACGCCACCTTCATCACGCACTCCTTTCCACCGTCGAAGGTGCTGAAACTAAAAATGGACCTTACGGCATTCAAGCAAAAGGAGGGCGAGAATTTATACGACGTATGGACGCATTTCAAGACGCTTCTGAATCGCTTCCCACAACATGGTATGACGAAGAGCGAATTGATTCAGCGGTTTCATGAATCGTTGAATGATATCACCGTGCAACTACTTGACGGGGCATGCAATGGAGGCTTATGCAATTTAAGCGCAACGGAAGGGTGGAATCTAATCGAAGAATATAGCGCAAATAGCTTCCGGCGCGGGAGTTCTAGCAATAGAGGCAAACCACCAGGAATGTACGATGTCGACAATGCAACCGCGATAAATGCCAAGTTTGACACACTCCAACAGCAAATCGCAGCTAACAACCTCCAAATGCAAACATTGATGAATCACTATTACCCACGCTAACAACAAAGCCGGTTGTTAATGCTGTGCAAGTGCAATCTCCCGAAGACTCCCGCAACTGCTCCACCTCCTCATGCATACCCAAATTATAATCTCTCATGCGCTACATGTGGCGAAAGTCATGACGCAACCCATTGTCCAGCCACTCTTCCAATGGAGCAAGTCGACTACATGGGTAACTACCAAGGCCAACGAAACTACGTCCCGAATCGAGTTCATCCGAACTTGGCCTACGATAATCAACAACAAGCTCCGCCAGGATTTCAAAACCAAAGAACGCAAGGATACCATAGTGCGAATGGTGATCCCACCTCGTATAATCGTGTTGATAAGCTCGAGGGAATGCTCGAGAAGCTAATGGGAAAGCTCGACTCTTGCTTGGATAATCAAAAAGCACGGTTGCAAAACACCGAGTCTTCCCTACGGGCCTTAGAGAAACAAGTTGGGCAGATTGTCGAATCCATCCAACAACGCACCGAGACCAATCCAAAGGACCACCATGTAAAGGCGGTGACACTTCGTAATGGGAGAGAGCTCGAGGAAGTACAGAAAACGAAGAAGAAACGTTGAACCCACGCAACCGAGCAGCGAGGCCGACAAACAAGAGGAGACTGTGTCTAAGCCACCTGTCAAGGCGTATCAACCAAAAATTCCATACCCATCAAGGCTTAAACGGGAAATCGTTGATGATCAATTTGGTAAATTTCTCGCTATTTTTGAACAATTACATTTTAACTTACCACTTGTTGACGCCCTTGCGCAGATGCCTCGTTGGGCGAAGTTTTTGAAGGATCTTATTAAGAACAAGCGCAAGCTTGAAGACGTTTCCACCGTTGAGTTGCGAGGAGAGTGCTCTGCTATTCTACAGAACAAGCTACCAAAAAAGCTTAAGGATCCAGGAGTTTTACTATACCATGTTTAGTAGGCGATTTAGTCGTAAGTAAGGCATTGGCCGATTTAGGAGCAAGTATTAATTTGATGCCTTATTCTATGTTTAAACGACTTGGTTGAGGAGAGCACAAACCAACTAGGATGAGTTTACAATTAGCGAATAGATCTGTTAAGTATCCTAGGGTATCATAGAAGATGTGCTGGTTAAAATCGATAAATTTATAATTCCTGCAGACTTTGTTATTCTCGATATGGAGGAGGATGAAAATATTCCTCTAATATTGGTAGGCCATTTCTCGCTACTGGAGGAACCATGGTCGATGTTCGTAACGGAACATTGACTTTAACTATAGATGGCGAAAAAGTCACATTCGATATGACCGAGTCCATGAAAAATTCCGAGAAATTAGACGATAAATGGTTTTACATTGATGCATTGAACGACTTTTTATCATTGCAGGGACTTCACAACCAGAAACGTTTTCGATGTCAGGATTAGCAGAGACTGAAGAGCCAATGCATGAACGATCTTTTGACGTTGACCAAATAGACGCAGACGAAGACGGGGCGGAACCTACCACCGAAGTGAACCCGAACAAAGAAGAGGAAAAAGAAAAATGTTCAATTGAAGATCCACCAAAGCTCGAACTCAAACAATTAACCGATCACTTGGAGTATGCATTTCTGGAGGACGATTCAAAACTCCCCGTAATTATAGCATCAAATTTGGAGAAGGAATAGAAAATCACGCTCCTAGACCTGTTACGGGAGCATAAGAAGGCACTCGCATGGAAGATATCCGATATTCGGGGAATTAGCCCGACCTTCTGCATGCATAGGATCCTGATGGAAGACGAATTCAAGCCTGTGGTGCAACATCAAAGGCGTCTAAACCCGAACATGAAGGAGGTAGTAAAAGCAGAGGTAATAAAGCTACTTGATGCGGGAGTCATATACCCGATCTCAGACATGGGTAAGCCCAGTTCAAGTAGTGCCGAAGAAGGGAGGAATGACGGTGGCAACCAACGAGAAAAACGAACTCATTCCAACGAGGACCGTTACAGGGTGGCGAGTGTGCATTGACTACCGTAAATTAAATTACGCGACACGAAAAGATCCTTTACCGTTCATTGATCAAATGCTTGAACGTTTATCCGGTCATGAATTTTATTGTTGTCTTGATGGTCTTTCAGGTTACTTGCAGATCCCTATCGAACCAGAAGATCAAGAGAAAACGACTTTTACGTGCCCATTCGGAACCTTTGCATATCGGCGGATGCCTTTCGGACTGTGTAATGCTCCGACTACCTTCCAACGGTGCAGGATGGCCAGTTTTGATAAATTAATCGGTAAAGGAATGGAGGTATTCATGGACGACTTTTCGATTTTTGGTAACTCATTTGAAATATGTCTTTACAATCTTAAAGCGGTACTTAAACGATGCGAGGAAACGAACCTTGTGCTAAATTGGGAAAAATGTCATTTTATGGTTAGAGAAGGTATCGTTTTAGGTCACAAGATATTGGCTAAAGGAATCGAGGTAGATAGAGCAAAAATAGAAACTATTGAACGATTACCTCCACCCTCGTCGGTAAAAGCAATTAGAAGTTTCTTAGGACGTGTTGGTTTTTATTGTAGATTTATTAAAAAAATTTCTAAAATTGCTAGACCTTTAACTCGCTTGCTAGAAAAAGATGTAGCTTATGAGTTTACAACCGATTGTATAAATGCTTTTACTATACTCAAGGATAAGATTATAAATGCTCATGTCATGGTATCCCCGGATTGGAGGCTACCATTCGAACTAATGCGCGATGCCAGTGATTTTGTAGTAGGTGCAGTTTTGGGGTAGCGACGGGAAAAATATTTCCAACCGATACACTACGCAAGCAAGACTCTAAGTGAGGCACAATCAAATTATACTACCACCGAGAAGGAATTGCTTGTAGTCGTGTTTTCAATCGACAAGTTCCGCCAGTACCTTATCCTATCGAAGGTCATCATCTACACGGATCATTCTGCCATTAAGCATCTCTTTGCGAAGCCGGATGCAAAGCCGAGGCTGATCCGATGGATTCTACTACTCCAAGAGTTTGACGTGGAGTTTCGCGACCAAAAGGGAACGGAGAATCTTGTCGCAGACCACTTGTCAAGACTAGAAGAGACACCCTGCGAGGTTACAAAAGAGGAGACGATCCGAGACTACTTTCCCGATGAACACCTTTACGCTATACATGAGGTACCTGATGAACTTCCATGGTATGCCGATATTGCTAACTATCTTGTAGCTAGGATCTTACCAAGGGGATACACGAGTCACCAGAGGAAGAACTTCTTCTCGGACTTGAAGTATTACTTTTGGGATGATCCTTATCTATTTAGGATTTGTGCGGATAACATAATCAGGCGATGCGTAACCTTCCCCGAAACAATAAATATCTTGGGACATTGCCTCACGGGACCGTGCGGAGGTCATTATGGAGGCAACCGAACCGAACAAAAGGTACTTAGAATGTAGATTTTACTGGCCAACAATTTTCAAGGACGCGCAAAGGTATGTAGAAATGTGCGATAGGTGCCAACGGACAGGTAATATCTCTTAGCGCAATGAAATGCCTCAGAATTTTATACTTGTTTGTGAAATATTTGATGTATGGGGCATTGATTTTATGGGTCCGTTTCCGACATCTTTTAAAAATCGATATATCCTGGTAGCAGTCGATTATGTGTCAAAATGGGTAGAAGCGCAAGCGCTACCTACTAATGATGCTAGGGTAGTAGTTAAATTTTTAAAAGCTTTACTTTCACGTTTTGGCTCACCTCGTTGCATTATTAGTGACAAAGGTACACACTTCTGTAATACCCAATTTGCAAGGACGCTCTAGAAATACGGCGTGAAACATAGTGTTACTACTGCATACCATCCTCAAGCGAGCGGCCAAGTGGAGGTCGTAAACAGGGAGCTGAAGCGCATACTAGAGAAGACCGTGGAGCACCATAGGCGAGATTGGCTAAACAAGCTGAACGATGCTTTATGGGCATACCAGACAGCATATAAGACGCCTATCGGATCTACGCCCTATAGACTTGTTTACGGAAAATCTTGTCATCTACCAGTCGAGCTAGACCACAAGGCGTATTGTGCTCTAAAGAAACTAAACTTTGATTTGAATCTCGCAGGTGAAAAGCGAAATTTGCAGATCAACGAGCTCGACGAGTGGAGGCAAATGGCTTACGAAAATACTCGCCTCTACAAGGAGCGTACAAAGCTGTATCATGATCAAAAAATCATGAAACGGGAATTCCGAGATGGCGACCAGGTCTTGCTTACAGGGGCGAAATTTTGATTATGTCTACGTGGTCGAAATAATTGAGGGGAAATCGAACGCTACGCTCGAGAGAGGGGCGATGATTAGACCACTCGTAAACGAGCGGAATAAACTCATCGCTAGAGATAGGTTGAACTACCCCGCCGGATTAGAGTCAAATCTAATAGCGGGATTCATCGTTATTTATTGCGGTCAACGATTAAGTAAGTTAGGGAAGCTTGCCCAGCTATTTAAGTCGTAGATGAGTTGTTACGAGTCGAAGCGAGTAAGCGCAGTTTTGCCTAATCGTAGAAACCCGTATACATACCATAGGAATCCTCACGGTCTAATAATTAGCTAAAATATATAGCTTGTTTGTCGTTCGATAGAGCTATGGGGATTCGAAGTCTCAAATACGTTCGCTTTCATAAAGTCGTCCCAATCCCATTGCCATTTTATCATATTTTTATTCTTGTGTTTATCGTTTAATTAGTTCATCGTTATTTATATTTTTATCAAACCAAAAAATATATACTAGAATATTTTAAACGACGGTTTTTCTAAAGTACATAGTTCCTTTGGGTTCGATACTCGAATACTTGCCACTTCTATACTTCGATACCTGTCTAAATAAAACTTTTTCTAAAATAAAATATATTAAAATAAACATCATCTACATAGTCGTATATTTACACAAGCCGTAGCCCTAAATTATTAAAATATTATAAATCCTAACGTCGCTCCACAGGTCGCATCCATGTACTGCCCCGCCCTCAAAAGTCACTGGAGTCACCGCCAACAGCCCGCCTCAGTCGCGATGCTCATCAGCACCGGACTCGAACGTACCTACAACATGCAAACTGATCTCCTTGCCCCGTAGGTGAAACTACCTGTAAAGTCTCGTCCCATACCGGGTGTCACTGTAGCATCGGTCGCTACCGGGACCAGTGGGGTTAGGCCCACCACACTCCGACTGATAGTCTAGCCCCACTATACCACCATTTAACCTTTCGGCGTGCTTCGCCCTCGCTCACATGCACCCTGGGCAAACTTCCCAGGGGGTCACCCATCCCTAGATTGCCCCAAGTCAAGCACGCTTAACTTTGGAGTTTCTACAGATGGACTCCCGAAAAGGAGGTCGACCTTGGTGATATGAGTAGTACTATCAATTCTCTTAACGATTCTTAGCCTGACACGCCCATACGTTGCCAGTCTCAGGATCCCCTCTTATTCGGGTGTCGGATCGGTTCGTTCATGTACCCCTTTGTAATACCCGCAAATTTCAAGCGGGATTACTACTGATAAATGATAAGGAAAATACTAAGAATGAAAATCTCGAATAATAGCCTTAAGAAATTTCGTGAATTTTATGGTGATTTTTAAAATAAAAATATTTCTGAACAAATATATTGACAAACTGGTGGGTAGATAAGAAAAGTGGTACAAAATAAATTAAGGAAATATTTTCGAAAGTTAGATTTATTTTGCATAAATGATAGTATCTTCAAGAAAGATATATGCGAGATTTAATAGCCAAATTCGACAAGAACTAACTTACACAAATTTGGGTATAATATTCAGGAAAACACAGTGTGAAATTTAAGCAAGGTGGAATTAACAAATATTCGGATTGAAGACATAGAAGTCGTCTTGTGACGACAAGGTAGTAACATAACCAAATAATATTTAGGACACAAATAAACAGATAGAATAACCCTTAAGCTTTAACACGGATTAGATTACTCCTGTACACGTGCGAATTAATGAAGTTGATCTCCGAACGAAAATATTTTCGGGAGAGAACCGAAAATTATATTTGGGGCTGAGAGGAATAAAATAATATGGGCCGAAATTGCTTAGAAAGCCCAAGAAATAAAAATATGTAGAAAGGCGAAATAATAGTAGAGCCCAAATAAAATTAATAAAAGCCCAACTTGAAATGACTAACTAATAAAAGAGATGGCCCAAAGAAATTAGTAAAAGCCCAAACTTTGGTTCAAGAGGAGATATTTTCCTTATTTTAAGGAGAACCAACGCATGGCTCCAATTTGCCTAAGCTAAACCTATATAAAATAATCATTACTCATCCAAAAAAATGTGGGATATTTACTTGGGAGCAAGACAAGCCACGTGAGTGCATTTTCACCACTTTAAAACTCATGAAATCGATGCTCAAAAAGACAACAAGTGCGAAACACACAAAGAGAAAATGGAGAAGTGAAGCCATCACTCATAGCCACAAACGAAACTCACCAAAAAAAAAGAAAAGAAAAAGAAGAAAGAAAGGAGAAGAAAGGAAAAACCCAGGGAGAAAGGAGAACGAGGGAGACGAGCAAGTTCGAGGGAGTTTCGGCAAGCTTACAATCCAAAATCATTCAAACGGCTTAGGAAAAAAAAGGTAGGTGAATTTCCTCACCTACAACACATAAAATGGGTTCAAAGCTTCCGAAATTTGATGTTATGGCCATCAAGTTTCGAAATGATGAACCTTGGTCTATGATATTTTGATATTTATTATATGATTAGTATTAAGTGTAATTTGTGGACGTTCGAAAGTGGTAGATGTTCGACCTTGTTGTGGAATTATGTGTTTAATATTGTTTGTTATGTTTGGAACCCAATATATGGGTTTATGTTTGATTTTTACATGTTCTACTTGTTATGAGATTATTGAATGGTATTGAACTAGTGTAGAGAATTTCAAGGAATTAGGGTTTAAGCTTGATCATTGGACTATAGGTGTTTAACGAGTGAAATTGGAAATCGTTAAGGTAGAGA
This sequence comes from Craterostigma plantagineum, assembly GCA_027422505.1. Lineage (NCBI taxonomy): Eukaryota > Viridiplantae > Streptophyta > Magnoliopsida > Lamiales > Linderniaceae > Craterostigma > Craterostigma plantagineum. Next base: position 665,855 of record JAPQWV010000269.1, read on the forward strand.
CTATTATTTCGCGGTTTGGGGTAGTTCGCAAAGTCACGGGTCAAAATTTTATTTGCGACTCAAATGCTTCGCGAAGTACGAATGGTTCGCGGGCCGAGTTTGATTCGCGAAGTTTTAAAGATAGTTCCGCGGGCCTTGGAGTTCGCGAAGTATATACTTCGCGGGCCGAATAAATTCGCGCGTTGACTAGGTAGTTTCATGAGTTGACCCACCTTCGAAACTTAGTGCAGCAAAGTCAAAATGTTGAGTGTCGACCACTTAAGAGCGTTGACTTAGAATAAACTTAAAGTTCAAATTTAGGCCCATTCGTTCAATTTGCATATTTTGAGCCATAAGAGTTAGACGTAGGAGTTTTCGCGGAGTGTGTACTCTCACGGGTCAATTAATTCACGAATTGACTAGCGACTTAGCGTATTGAACAACCCTTCGACTTAGGTTGGCGAATCCAATTTCCAATGTGGACTTTTCCTCGCAGTTGACTAGTTAAGTGATTTTGGGCCTTAGTTCAAGTGTTGGCCTATTTACCCTATCTGGGCCGTAAGAGTTAATTTGATATTTTAAAATAGATTAAAGAATTTCGAATTGTGCGGGCTGAGTTAGAATTATGCGGGAGGATTATTTCGGGGGAAATTAGGGAAATACTTATTAGAGAATCTTGATTGTTAGTAAATTACGATGTGAACGTAATTATTTTCGATGGAAATATTTATTCATTTATGAAATGTTGCATCCTTATTTGCACTACATAGCATTTGCACGACATGTCGATATGGGAGATGATGACCGTGTTGGCACGGTGACACCTTAAGGTGTCGGCGCGAGGCGCATGTGGGTAGATGTGACCGATTTTGGTCGTCGACTCGGAGTCGAGTTGAGGTTGGTACTAGTGCACCTGGCGGTTGGTGCCGTCGAGACGGGTGGTTGGTGCCGCCCGGCTTTATGTGACCGGTTGGTGCCAGTATGATCAGTGGTTGGTGCCACTGATGACAGTTGGTGCCGTCGAGATAGGCGGTTGGTGCCGCCTAGCTCTATGCGACCGGTTGGTGCCGGTATGATTAGTGGTTGGTGCCGCTGATGACGGTTGGTGCCGTCGAGATGAGTGGTTGGTGCCGCTCGGACTCTACGGTTGGTGTCGTAGGTTCATTTTATGAGGTGCATAGTCCGACCTAGGACCCTGATATTGAGATAAGGTAGATTGTGGGAACGAGCGTGCATTGCATCTTATCATGTGGTGAGGTGTCGGGATCGGGATTGAGTGCACGCTGCATTTGCATGAATTCACCTACTGAGCGTATCGCTCAGGCCTTTATCTGTTGTAGGTATGGATGAGTCCGGCGTCGATAGACGTCGCGATTAAGGCGGGCTGGCGGCGGTGACTCCGGCTTTTGAGGGCGGAACGGTACATGGATGCGATCTGTGGAGCGGCTTTAGGATTTTGAATATTTTATAATTTTGGGGCTACGGCCCGTGTATAGCGATGATGATGTAGACTTAATTAGTTGTAATATATTTTATTTCCGAAAAGTTTTTGCAAAATGGGCTTTTTGCGGCTTTCGTTGCGGAAATCCGCCAAATATCTTCATTAGAAAAGTAGGGTCGTTACACCGTTCGCCTAGAAGCCTGCCAGGAGCCGCTCCTTGTCCGTGCACCTCTCTGGTACCGGCGATCACTCCCCGCTCTCATCAGCCCCGGGCGTCACATGCCCACCAGCTTCCGCCTGGTTCGTCCTTGAACCAGCACCGTACTGCGAGAGGTTGTGCTCTGATACCACCTGTAAAGTCCCGTCCCATACCGGGTGTCACTGTAGCATCGGTCGCTACCGGGACCAGTGGGGTTGGGCCCACCACACTCCGCCTGATAGTCTGGCTGTACCATACCATCATTTAACCTTTCAGGGTATTTTGTCCTCGCTCACACGCACCCTGGGCAATCTTCCCAGGGGGTCATCCATCCCTAGATTGCCCCAAGTCAAGCACGCTTAACTTTGAAGTTTCTATTGATGGACCCCGAAAAGGTAGGTCGACCTTGGTGATATGAGTAGTACTATCAATTCTCTTATACGATTCTTAGCCCGACACGCCCATACGTTGCCAGTCTCAGGATCCCCTCTCATTCGGGTGTCGGATCGGTTTGTTCATGTACCCCTTCGCCTAGAAGCCTGCCAGGAGCCGCGCCTTCTCCGTGCACCTCTCTGACACCGGCGATCACTCTCCGTCCTCATCAGCCCCCGGCGTCACAAGCCTCATGTGAATTTGCGCAGATCCTTATTATAGCTCTCAAGAGTCATTATTCGTATCCACTCGGGATCGGTGGTCTTGTGATGGAATCCTTATTATAGCTTCCGTTGTTGTGGACAAGATGATGTTTACTACATTTTGGGACGTTGATTTGTATATATGTTGATTTCGTTGGGGAGAAGCATGTTTTTTTGTTTGGGTGTTGGAAATGCCTCGGTATGGTGTTCCCATTCATGTTTTTCTTTGGTTTTGCGTTTTCAAAGTTCATCCTCGTTTATTTTTTAGAAGGCGTATCTACAATAGTGTAATCCTCATATTTCAATCAGTTTGAGTCGAAAGTTGTGAAGGTTACATTTTTATCTTTTGATTGCAACATTAGCCAACTTGTTTCTGGTGTAGATGTTTCAAAGGTCAAATGCAACTTAGAGTTTTATTTTTGAAATCTTTACATGTTTTATGTAGAAGTAGTCTTTTCTCTTGTGTTTCACGTTTCTATCATTGTACCTATCATTCTTTTGTACACTTTGTTCCCGGGTTAATATTTCTTCATGTTCCGCGGCCACACCATGCTAGTTGTCACGCCCCTCCGTAAGGGGTGTAACACTACTATATTATCATGTAATGAGAGCTAATAAAGTATATATTCGTTTTGTGGAACTTAATAAGTATCTAACGTAGAATTAAAAAGATAAATTGAATTTCACACCTTAACAATATTCAACCATAGTCCTCGAAAAATAAGGATTTTTAAAAGGATATGCATTATCTTAATAAGCAATATCCAGGAATTCTCAACTACTGTATTTTTTTTTATCTCTATAACATACTAGACCACCCGCAAAATTGTCAGCCAACTTTGTTAATTTATTTTTCACATTTTCTATTCCATGCATGTTTAATCATCACTATTATTAAACACAGTAGAGACCGACTAATTCAGTTTATATTTCTCCATATTGATTTTTATTTTAGAAAAATAGATCTTCATAAAGGATATGCATCCTTCTAACCTTTTTCTTGTGCTAAGGGCGTGATATTTTCTTCTTTTTTTCCTTGGCGATATCTGTCATGCGACTAATATAGCTCGCGGAAATTAAATTGTTAACTCACCAAAGGAAGAGAATTCCTATCTTTGTCAAAACCCAACAAGAGATTAAAGCAGCTTTCTGGAGTTCTTTTAGTTGACTACTACTACTACCACCACCACCACCACCACCACCACCACCACCGTGTTGTTAGTTTTTCCACCAATCGTCTTTACATTTTTTTCTACTGAAGTTGTTTCACTTCGTTTATTGGTGTTGGTTTTGCAGGTGTCTTTGGTTCGTTGCTTTTATGGTACGGTTTAATTGAAGTTTGAGAAGAACGAATCGACGATGGATGACAATAAAGGCTTGAAATTCAATAAGGAATTAATTGCAAGATCATCATCATCGGCCAACGGCCATCAGAAACATTCCGAACTCGAAATGGGTCAATGTAACATAGGGAAAAATCCTAAAGATCATCTTGGGTACGGATGTCATTTTTTCAAAGGAGAGTTTGCAAGGATTATGATGAAGGGTTATGGTCTTTGGGAGAACTTTGGGTCAATGAAGGTTACTCATGACTATAAGACGTAGATTAACAATTGTTCCAAAGATGTCGATGATGACAAGCAATTTGTGGAAGAACTTACCATTCACATCAAATCTTTAAGAAATCTCAAGATCGGCGTAGACAATACTTTGATAAAATGTTGCCAAGGGCGATATAGAGTTGGAAATAGTTGAAATCAAATAGTCCGAGTGATAATTATGGAATTCGGATTTTGTTAGGAATATTTTAGAAGTGTCCTAAATATTTTCTAAGTCATTTATTTCTTTATATTGTATTTAATGTTTTTGATTCTCACATATTTGGGTTCTAGTTGTAATGGGTTGTTAGGGCCCAATGGGCTTAATACCTTTCCAAGGTATTAAACCCTAAACCCTAACCTTATTCTAATCCAAGTTTCCATTTGCTAAAATACTTCACATACGCAAACTCTCTAAAGCCTCCAAACACTGTTCAAGTATTCAACGAAGGTTTAATCTATCAAAGTGTTCTTAGATAATCTGGAACTACAAGTGGTATCAGAACAAGCGTGTAGGTGAGGAAACTTCATTAAAGGCAACTAAATCGAGTCTTTGAGCTCCGTTGCAGATTTCTTGTTCTCAACATCCTGTATTTAATTAACTTAAAAGCAGTTTTTCGGGCGTTCTCTGGGTGATTCAAGGTACAAGTTAGAGTCTCTATCAATTCTTAGAGTTTTTTTCTTTTTTCAATTGGTTTCTGTCGGATTTGGAGTTAGATTTTCTGGAATTTCTGTCTGCAAGGTGAAGAACAGCTCCATTTCGTCATTCTGTTCTTGAACTCGCGAGGCATTTGTTGGGGTTAAAGCTCGCGAATTCATAGTTCGCATAGGGTTTCACGAATTCTGACTCAAGGAAGAATTTGGCGAATTGGAAGTTTCAAGTTTCACGAATTCGGTCCACGCAGGCCTCACACAGTTCGCGAAGTCGCGACTTGGAAATTCATCGTCAGATTCTCGAAGATCAACGTCCCAAATTCGCGCATCCTTTTTTCACGAATTCAGATTTCACGAATCATGCCATCAATACTTGGCAAATCCCAGGACAGTTCGCGAGACGATTATTTCACGAACTCAGATCAGTTTCACGAACCCGGATAATCAGACTAGTTCGCGAACTCCAGACAAATTCGCGATCCAGCCACTTCGCGAATTCAGTCATCATTCACGAATCAGCATCTCATAGTGAATTCGCAATTTTCAACACTTCGCGAATCAAGTCACTTCGCGATCCGTTAGTTCACGAACCTAAGTCTACGAATTTAACTTCGCGAATCAGTTGAAGAAGCTAGTTTCACGAATCAAGTCTACTTCACGAACCCGAGAACTCAGACTCCCAAACCAATTCACGAAGCAACACTTTACCATTCCAATTCGCGAACCAAATCCAATTCCCAATTCGCGAATTCACATATCTACCCAAATTTCGCGAACCAAACCCTTGTCTCAAAGTCAATTCTCAAAATTCAATTTTGACCAAATTTTTCGATTCAGATTTAATTTTCCTCACATTACACGTTAACGAGCGTATCCAAAACACAAGAAATGGACTCCTTAAGCATGGGAAATGATGTTAGACCTCCTATCATCAGACATGGAGAGTATACCGTCTGGAAAAGAAGGTTCATCAACTTTATTGAGAGCAAGGACAATTCAGATAACTTGCTGGAATCTATTTACAATGGACCTAAACAGTACTTGACTATAATCCCAGCCACTACCACCACCACTCCTGCAAGAGAAGAACAGAAGATCTTGAAGACCAACGACCAATGCAATGATGAATAAAAACTACGACTTAAGGTCGATAAAGTCGCAAAATCGTACATGATGCAAGCCATTCCCAACGACATTCTGATGCAACTCGAATGCGGTGAAACCGCGAAAGAAATGTGGGATGCGCTATGGATCATGATGCAAGGAACAGAGGTGAACACAATGGCAAGGATGGCAAAGATCCTCATCTCTTATGATCGCTTTCAGGCAAATAAAGGAGAAACTCTTCAAGACACATTTCATCGATTCTTTGTCCTCCTAAATGAGCTGAAAATAAACGGAGTTACAAAAAATGTGATGGAGATAAACATCAAGTTTCTCGAATCACTTCATCCAGAATGGGAAGCAACAACAATCATGATGAGAAAAATGAACGACCGAACCCATGTCAGCATCCACACATTATTCGACTACCTCGACCAACACTCCAATCACGTGGAGAAATAGAGGGAGGAAACCAAACCAGTGGAAGCGACACACTCGCACTTATGTCTGAACGATCATTAAGAAAGCAGTCAAAGGACAAGGAGATCATCCAATCGTCTCAAGCTCAAGAGGGAGGATATTCAGACTCTGAAGGAGAACTCAAGGACCTTACAAAACATGGGGAATCCAAGGAGATCACGATCAAGGAGCTCGCAAAACAACTCGCATTGGTCTCAAACCTCGTAGAGACAAAATTCTATAAGAAGCCTGGTTCCTCATCCAACCGTCAACGAACTTCCTCTAACTCAAAGGGAAAGGTCCAGGATGAAGTAAATACCTCTGAAACTGCACCTCAAGCTGGAAAATGCTTTAACTGCGGGAAATCTGGACACTTTTCCAGAGATTGCAGATTGCCAAAGAAAAAGGGATGTCAACTATTATCGAAGAAAAGTTCAATTGGCCGAGCAGAAGGAGAGGGGAATGGTCTTGATAGCTGAACAAGATCATTGGCTTGAGGACACTTCAGACAGCGAGGAAGAAAACATGGCACTAAAAGAAGTGACTCAGAAAAGGAAACCACTGACAACTCAGATATGGTTGAGGTGAGCGAAACAGACTATGACTCATTACTTAAAATTAATAAATGAATTTTTAACTCTATATAAATCAAACAAAGGGTAAAAAGAAAACTAGAGAATTAGAAGCTAATCTACATAAAATTCTAGAAGTTCTAGATAAGTTTAGGTATGAGTATGCATGTGAGAAAAATCGTGTACTTGTAGCTAATGAGAAAGTCACAAAGCTAGAAGCTCAAGTGCTAAAATCCGAGGCTAAATCCAAGGAGTTAGCCGTAGAAATGAGGTCCTATAGAGATAAAGCAATGGACACCTATATGACTTACTCTGTAAAGAAAGGGAAAGAGTGTACTCCAAGATTAAAAACTGGAGGACCTCTTAACCCGACGAGAACAGTCAGGGCAGACTATTTTCTTAAACAAACGTGCAGACATCGATTTCTACAATCCCCATAAGGGACTTGGCTTTGAGAATCCACGCTTGCTGACTCAAGGCATAAACAATGCACCCCATCTATATGATCTTAAATACATGCAATTAGGTTTATGACGAACCTCATGTCTTTTGTCAATGAATCTGAAACCTCGCGAGGCTAGAAAGTAGAAATATCATTCAATTATGCAGAGTTAATGATAGATATAAAGAAAGAAAATGTCCGGCAATAACTGAATTTGAGTCCGATATTCCTCGTCCAAGTGAAGGAGATACCTCAGGAGAATCAACGAGTGAGGCACTAATGACTACGTATGCAGCAGGATATATGCCTGAGTGCATAAAGGAAATCACTGATCTACACTCCACTCTCGAAAGAGAGAGAAAGTCCTTTGCCGATGAAAGGCAGAAACTTATCGAGGAAATATCTACACTTAAAGAAAAATTAAGACTACACTCACTTTCATATACCTTGATTTCGCTTGATAAAATTTCTTGCACTAATGCTTTAAAGTTTTCAGGTTCCATAAAAGAGCCATTGAAAGGTCAAGTTTGGGTTAGAAAGGAATATATTTGAAGGAGACCCTCGATTTTAACGAGCTTTTTGTTATAGATTGTTTTCCTTAAAAAAACTTTTAGACCGTCTTTATTTTCTCACGTATCGCAAAACTCATCCTTTTATTCAAAAATCATTTTCCCATCCATGCACACACAACGACTTCAAAAGACACATCACTAAGGAAAAGGACATGATCAAAAACAAAAGCTGCAAAGGAACCCACAAAACAAGAAAAGATTCCAAAATGCGTTTCTAAAACTAAGACTAAGGAAACCCAAATCCAAGCCCTAGAAACGTTTAATGACACTGTGCATGATAGTAAGTCTTCCGCTGACAATGATAAATCTAGGCTAGGTAGAGAGTCCATATGGACTAACAAGTACGACAGCGGTGGACCCACTTTTAAATGAGTACCTAAAACCCTCTAGTCTGATTTTGCAGGCCCCGTATGTATGGTATCTAGATTCAGGTTGCTCCACACATATGACCGGGTAGAAGGGACTGTTGAGCAACTACGTTGAGAGGCCGGGTGGACTGGTGCACTTTGGAAACAGCAATGGAGTCAGAATCCTTGGTTACGGAGATCTTATATGCAATCGACTCACAATCAAGGAAGTTTCTTATGTCGAAGGACTGACACACAACCTCTTATCTATAGGAAGTTGTGTTTCAAAAGAGAACTTGCAACATTCTCAATGCCGATGGTGAAGAACTTCTCACAGGAACTCACAAAACAAATCTATATACCATCGACATTAGGACCGTCAGACCAAAAACAACCATTTGCCTGAGATCCAAAGCAACATCAGTTCAGAATGACTTATGGCACCAGCGGCTATTTCATCTTAACTTCAAGACTCTCAACAAGCTGTCAAATAACAAACTGGCTATTGGACTTCCGGCACTGAAGTACCAAAACGAACATCTGTGCTCAGCTTGTGAGAAAGGCAAAATGGAAAAGGCGTCTCACCCTACAAAACACACAGCATCGACTCAACATCCACTGGAGCTACACATCGATCTATGTGGCCCAATGCGAATAGATATCATCAGTGGAAAGCGATATATAATGGTTATTGTAGACGACTACTGACGCTATGGGTCCGCGTTTTACGGACAAAATCAGAGACAGTTGAATACATTCCAAATCTCATCAGGACAACGCAAAACTTGCTAGCGTAGTGTTAAAGTAATTCGATCTGACAATGGAACATGATTCAAAAATCAACAGCTCAGTGACTTCTACGAATCTCTAGGAATTACTCAACAATTCTCCGCGGTCCATACGCCTCAACAAAATGGAGTTGTAGAAAGGCAAAATCGAATGCTGGTAGAAGTTGCCCGGACAATGCTAATACAATCATCCCTGCCTCATTTTCTTTGGGCAAAAGCAATGAACACTGCGTGCTACACTCAGAATCGGACAAACAGTCATCTAGATTTGGAAAGACGCCTTGTGAATTAATAAATGAACGACCACCAAACATCGCTCTCCTAATGATTTTGGATGCAAGTGCTTCGTAGCCAATGACCGAGAAGACAAATCTAAGCTAACCCAAAAGCCACAGAAGGAATTTTTGTGGGCTACTCGGCACAATCTAAGGCGTACATGGTATATCTCCGTGAAAGACGAATGATCATTGAAAGCGTAAATGTAACTTTCGATGAAGGTCTAGAAATTAATTCTGGACAAAGAAGCTCAGTACTCGAACCAACATCAATAGGTTCTACTCAATCACGTATGGAATTAGGAGAGTCCTCGAGTGGCGCTTCTGAACACGACCGTTCAGAACTAGGGTCTGACAAAGAAAAGTTGGGGCAAGACCAACAACATGCAGCTGACGACTCAGGACATTGCAAACCCAACATGTTTCAGTCAACAAGCTCAAGAGGAAATGGATCTGGATCAACTCTTTGGACATATGTACTTCTCCACAAACCAAAACAGGACAATTGACGATCCCTTTCCTAATACAGACCCAGTCCTAGTCCATGAACTTCTGAATCAGAACCCATTCCTGAACAAACAGTTCTACCTCTCAGACATTGATAACTCGACCCCTGCAGCACAGACAGAAGACTCACCGGCTTCTGCTAGCAACGCTACTGCCTCTGAGATCGAGTACCACTCAACGAGGGATCAAAAATGTATGAAACTACACTACCTCACGAAAAGAAATGGATTCGGAGTCATCCTACAGATCAAATAATAGGAGATCCCACCGCAGGAGTAAAGACTAGATGTTCGATATCAAACGAGTGTAATTTTACTTGTTTCTTGAGACAAACAGAACCTACCAGAGTAATCGACGCACTACGTGACCCGAACTGGAAGTAGCTATGCAAGACGAAATTAATCAGTTCGAGCGTCTCAAGGTCTAGAACTTAGTTCCTCGTCCAAAAGGCAAGACAATGATCAGAACAAAATGGGTATGTAAGAACAAGAAAGACGAGGATGGTGTTGTAATCCGTAACAAGGCTAGGCTTGTAGCTTAGGGGTACAATCAGCAAGAAGGAATCGACTATGATGAGACTTTTGCTCCTGTAGCAAGAATTGAAGCGATCAGATTGTTTCTAGCATATGCAGCCCACAAAGACTTTACTGTCTATCAAATGGACGTAAAGACTCTTTCTTGAATGGAATTTTGAAGGAAGAAGTGTATGTCTCACAGCCAGACGGATTTCTCAATACAGAACATCCGGACTTCTTTTACAAATTCGACAAGGAACTATATGGGCTAAAACAAGCTCCAAGGGCCTGGTACGAGGTCTTATCCGACTTCCTTATCAACTCAGGCTTCACTAAAGGGAAAACTGATACCACATTGTTCGTCAAGAAAGATGATTCTGATATCATGCTTGTGTAGATCTACGTGGATGACATCATTCGGCTCTACCAACCCGAAACTCTGTGTCAAATTCATCACTTTGATGAATCATAGTTTGAAAAGAGTATGATGGGAGAAATTTCCTTCTTTCTTGGACTGCAAATCAAGCAACTTCAGGATGGGATATTTATCAATCAGTCCAAGTATATCGAAGACATTCTCAGGAAATATGGGATCAACAAGAGCAAAATCTTCAAGTACTCCAATGTCGACCTCGTGCACACTCGATGCAGATCACTTGGGTGAACCTGTAGATGCTACCCACTACAGAGGAATTATTGGGTCTCTGCTCTATCTCACTGCCAGCCGACCCGATATTCTATTCTCAACATATCTTTGCACAAGGTTTCAAGCTAATCCCAAGGAATCACATCTTCATGTTGTCAAGAGAATGTCAAAGTATCTAAAAGGCACACCAGAATTCGGGCTTCGGTATCCTAAGAACTTAGGTATGAAACTAATAGCGTATTCTGATGCAGATTTCGCAGGCTGCAGATTGGACAGGAAAAGCACATCGGGCAACATCCAAATCCCTAGAGATAAACTCGTATGTTGGGCTTCTAAGAAACAAAATTGTGTGTCACGGCAGAAGCAGAATATGTCGCTGCTGCAAGTTGTTGCTCACAGATTTTGTGGATAAGGACCCAACTACGAGATTACGGGTTCGGTTTAAATAAAATTCCTATTTATTGTGATTCTAAAAGTTCCATAGCAATTACGTGCAATCCTGTTCACCATTCACGCACAAAGCACATAGACCTAAGATATCACTTCCTAAAAGACCAAGTAGAAAGAGGCATAATAGAAATGTACTTTGTCATACAGAGATTCAACTAGCCGATTTGTTTACAAAAGCATTGGATGAAAAACGGTTCCAATTCTTAGTTGCAAAGCTGGGAATGTTGAGTCCCAATCTCTAATTTCGATTATGCCTCCCTACGGTTCTTTACTTGTCTATATGCTCTTCTTTGATTTATTTAAATTCCGTGCGTGCTCCTTAGTCGGTTAAATTTTTATTTTATGCTTTAGCTTCTATGCTTTACAAATAAATTTTGCTTCGTTTCTAAAAAGTCGATGTAGCGCCAATGTTATATCCATGCATCGAGGGGGAGTAAGTGGTAATTTAAATTTTATAGATTCTCGATAGGCATTTTATTTGGAGGGAGTTTTTAATTCCAAAAACACAAACATCGAGGGGGAATAGTTGTTTTTCGGGAACTGTTTTATCAACGATTACATGAACTCTCAAAATGCGAAAAACACTCTCAAAATACACAAAACATTCTCAGAAGCTAGTGCGGCCGGTAAGGACACAATACAGAATAGCTAGTAAAGCGACGAATAAGCACAAAAGAAGCGAAAGCTCTAACGCCAACCTATCCAAATTGCGCTCAAAATTTCGCCTTAGCTCCACATGTTCTTCACTCTCATTTTCTTGGTCTTGCTGCGGCAACTAGTTCATCTCTATGAGCGAGAAAACTGAAAATGAGATAATACAGATGAGTAAGTTGTTGTTTAGGGTGTTGTGGTGATATTTGAGTCTATTTATAGGCGTGATTTGAACAATAAACATCGTTATTGTCCCGACAAACATAATTAATAATACAGACGAATTTTTGACTTTGAAGATTCAGCGCCGCAAAAGAAAGCGATGCTTTCTTCGTCGATTTTCTGATTTTAAGTCAGACAAATCGATTTTGAAAAACTCGTCGCTTTGGTAGTTATTGTGGTGTTTGATAGAGTTAAAAAATTGCTGTTATAGAGCTAATTTTTGGATTCTACATCTTAGATCAGTAGAAAATTTCACATATCACACTAGTGATGATTCGCAATCCTACATTTATTTCTTTCAAAACTCAGATCGCGAATCAACACTTTGATTCATCAAAATTCCTTATTTCGCGAATTCCACTTCAAAAAATTCTTCCTTTAACCCAAATTCGTCAAATCTTTGCGTAGTTCGTGAATCAGTGCTCAATTAGTTCAACCTTTTCATTTCGCGAACTCAACTTCACGAATTTACTTTCTCTCAACTCGCGAATTCTCTCAAATGTTGACTAGTCAAACCTTAAATAACTAGTTCGCGAACTAACAGTCTCCGATTCGCGAAGCTACACTTTACAATTCTACTTTCATTCGATTCGTGAATCCACTGTGGGCCTTCTTCTAAAAATTTCGCGGCCCAAAATTCAACATAAAATTCGATCTTCAATCCGGAAAACTTAATTAACCTATTTCTAATTCGCGAATTTCCCAATTTTCATTTCCCAAACTCAGAATTTGCCAAACTCCAAACTCTTTCATATCGTCACTTTTATTTGCGAATCCATTCAAACTCATCAATCTTCCCAGCTTTTGTTAGGAATACGCCCCCGAATGCTATACGAGGATTAGATTGTATAGGGCATTAGATTATTTATCATTCGACCTTTTGTGTAATAAGATCTTTTCGTGTGTTTAATGAAAGGCATTGTTCGTTTATTGGATATAAGAGTTCTTTACTTAGCATCCGGTAAAGCAATAAATGAACAAATCCAAATGTGTCGAGTTGAGTCACTGTTCTCGATAGATACGAGCGAGGAAGGCACCAGTGGACTCTTAACCTCGAACATTAAAAGACCGTAAGCCTGAGGCTCCAGTTGGGTGCTGGATAACCGATCACGGCTTATTTGTCGATGACCTATCGTGTGCCGATATCCCGCTTGGAAGCGGAGTTCATGACTTGTGATACCAATCGAATCAAGGGATTGACTAGTTTCATGGACATTGACTCACGGGTCGTACGGTCGAACATGGCTTATTACTCAAGGAGTGTCAATGCGATGACAACACTATAGTAGTCGACGTGAACCTTAGATCGAAAGGGGCTTTGACGGAGTTGACTTCGAAGTCTCGACTGTCACTGGTTCTCCTCGACCCGATTTGCTATTGCATGAGTCAGCGGGCCAAATGCGATCTTGATGACGATTTGTGATTGCCGTGCTTAGACCGCCGAGTACGGATTCACAGTCTCGCAAGTAATCGAGATAAGTGTCCTATGAGGACGACGACGGGAAATGAAATCCTTGGCCAATGTATTGAACTAACTCATGTGAGACATGGAGAGTAGTTTAGTATTTTCCTTGTGTCCGTTTTATCATAGGATCGAGTTTAGTGAGTTTGACATAGATCATGGCTCTCACTTGATTGGGACACAGCTGAAGGTTTATACGTAGCACTGTTATCTATAGTGAGGTTCTGGAATAAAGACTGGGTCGAAATTCGCACTCGAATCGAGTTACGGTCCGGGTTACGCACGATTGACGATTGGTGATTGTACCCCGCTTATACAGCGCGTCGACACGCGCTTAGGGTCCTGGCTAAATCAGTCATTATCATACGCGAGCAAGGTTCAACTGATAACGTCGTTTCTGCAGGCCTTACATATCTACTGGTCGGGGTGTTTCGTTTGCCAAAAGGCGTTGTTTGAGCTTTGGAATCGAGGTTTAGGCAGTTCCTATGGGGTGGCCCCTCAGCCAAGGTCGCATGGGACGATGTCAGTCTTCCAGTCTCTGAAGGGGGATTGGGCTTCGATCGATTGCTACGGACAATAGAGCCTTACTTTTACCGCTTCTATGGAGGGTAATTACACGTCTGCCGGATTCTATTTGGGTGGACTGGTTGTATGGTACACGGTTGCTGACGAGATCACTTTGGGCCGTTCTTATCTCAGCCAATCTTCATGGAGCTGGAGGACGCTGATGCAGTTTAGGTTAGTGATCCTTCCTCTTATCTCATTCAGGATTGGCGACGGGTCCACGATATGGTTATGGGAGGGCCCGTGGATTCAGGCTGCCCCGCTGCTGGAGCGCTACCCTCGAGGCCCACTTGCGATGGGGATTCCTGTGGGGACCCGACTGAAGTCCGCATTGATACGCATGGTTGGACTTGGCCTGGGAGGTCGGCGGTGGAGTATATAGATTTAGTCGCCATCTTTCTTCAGTGGACCCGACCGGCCACGATAGGGTATGTTGGAATGGGGAGACGGATGGCCGAGTATCCGCTTGCTTGATCAGGGAGGCGCTTCGTATTTGTCGTCACCAAGTGCATTGGGCGAACCTGTTTGGGGGACCTCTAAAGATTCCCAAGCATGAGTTTATCCTGTGGCTGAGTATCCGTGATCGCCTGTCCACTAGGGATAAGCCTTGGGTGGCTCAGAGAGCGGGTACCCCTGCGTGTGTGCTTTGCGATGTACTACGGTATGAGACGGCTCATCACTTGTTCTTCGACTGTGGGTTCTCTCGTCACTGCCTTCAGCTGCTAAGGCGGCATATCCGATGGATTTGGCCTTATAGGGACTGGCGTGAGGGCGTCTTGTGGGGTTCGAGGAGATGGCGTGGAGATCATCTACTATCGGCGGCTTATCGTCACGTTTTAGCTTCACTGGTCTACCACATTTGGCAGGCACGTAAGCGCTAGAAGGACGGGATCGTCACGACACCTGACAGGCTTGTGGCGGCTGTCCTTGATATGGCATGCATGCGAATTACTGGGACTTTGTCGAAGCTTGCTCTCCAAAGGGCAGCTATACGACGCCTATGGCACGTCGCTTGATAGATGGGCTGTGTTTTGTTTTTTTCTTTCCATTATTGTTCTCCCAGTAGTCTGTTACTGGTTGCTTGGGAGGGTCTGAGCCTCACTCACCTTGTACATCCATCCTTTACATATATATTTACAAAAGGGACTTACTCCAAAAAAAACAAAACTACCGGACTCTTGGATTCCTCCCTTGCCGATTGAGTCGAACCTAGAGAGTCGGGCTTAGAAAGGATCATCAACGTTGATAAGGAGAGAAAATGTTGGCCTTAATGGGCCTTGGGCGTTGGGTCATGCCTTAATGGGCCTCGGGCCATTTATTGGATCGAAGTTGGACTTCTTATGAAACTAACTTTAAGACTTGGGCTTGGCCAAGTGCTTAATGGGCTTGGGGACAAAATTGAATTTCACCATAAGCTAATTTCGAAATTTGCCTTTGAGGGTATTTTCGGAATTTGTATATTTGATATAAATAAATATGGAAGAAAATATTTCGAATATTATTTATTTAAATTTCGAAAATTAATCTTGGATTAAGTTTCGAATTCTGTACCAAATTTAAATATACTTAGTTTGACTTGGTATTTAAGTTAGTTTTCTAATAATAGCAAGTTTCCTTTAGTTTGGATTTGGAATTCAAAAGAGAGTAAAATTTGGCAAAAATCTCTCACACTTTAGGGACTTAGAAATCGAAATCCAAGCATTTAAGTAGGCTAAATTTCGTGCTCCACAGGGAAAGGAAATAAGTGATTTTTGAAATTAACTAAAGGCACAAAACACACACCGAACGTACACACTTTTCTCCCACGTCGACGAAGTCTTGAAGAAAGGGACGAGGAGCTGCTACTCGCTTCAACTTGTAATTCTCTACGGGTTTGACCCGCCCTATTACATGTCTATGTGTTACTATTCTGACCCGAGCAACGAGGGCAATTGGGGAACCCAGAAATTTTTGTTCCGCACCGTACCCGGGGATGTGGCATCTCCGGGAGACACTGGGCAAACCCAACAGTGGTATCAGAGAGGGCGCTCGTGATCAGAATCATAACGTGTTTAAATTGAAACGAGGCGCGTGGAAGACGATAGAAAGCCAACGTGTTTTGACCGGCATGGGGCTGATTGATGCATCGTTTTCCATCCCACGGCCACCACCTCGTGCGGCATGGCCGACGAGGTAGCCACCGACAAGACCGGAAGGCAGGTAGCCATGGACTCCACCACAATATGGGCGCAGCTGCGTGCTCGTACCATCAGGCTGCTCGGAGCAGGCCCGGTCAACCGTGAGCTCTAGGTCCGGCATCGGCCATGGTGGCCCCAGCACCGTTCGAAGGTGGTGCCGCCGCGCCGAGCGGCAGTGACGGCAACAGATCATCCGCGGCAAAATTCTGCGCGGGCTGACGCCACCGCCGGCGGTTCCGGCTTCGGCAGGGGCTCCACGCCGGTGGCATGCTCCGTCGAGTTGTTTTGACGGCTGAGCGATTTGAGTCGCGGCAGCTGCGTTAGGACTTCACGCTCAAAGCCTTGACGGGCCTTTTAATGGGCTTAGCCCGTTTAAGGCCCAATTTTTATTTCTTTTTAAATCACATAATTGTCAACGTGCTCGTTATGAATGTGATTTAAGGAGCACTTGCGGGTTTAGGAATTTGGTTTTTGGGTCATTTGTTAAGGGTTACGTCTCCCCGGGTTGTATTTGTTTTATACGGGTTGTTCGGGACTTATGATCCCCCTGTGTTGTAATTTACCATTTTATTAGATTAGCTTAAATACGAACACGATGGCCCATTTGATGGTTGACAACCCTCCGGCGGTGACAAGGTGGTGGACGTTCGGTGACTTTGAGGCCGTTCGAGTGACGAAAGACGTTTGACGACTTCAAGACCCGTGCGACGACCCGAGGTTTTTTGAATACGTATGTAATAGGGATAGACTAGAAATAACCCGCTTGTGTTGTCTTGTAGTTTCTTTTCCTAGGGTTAATTTACTACCTACGTGCGTGTTGGTTTTTGAAGTGATATGCATGTTCAATGTGCTCTTATGTGAGATGGTTTATTCTCACGTTTGATAAATACTAAGTGGGTGAAGGAGTTGGATTCCTGTCTTCTATCATGCTCGAGATGTCTAGAGTAAGTTAACGTCGTATATCCCGCCCCAATGTTAGCATCTCGGGTGCGTCTTGGACGCCGATCGTCATACCAGTCCGCCCCCCACGAAGCGTATGCAGCAAGGGGCAGAAACATTCTGTGCGACTTAGGCAGTTATACCCAATAAGCAGAGTTAGCCGTGAGGGTCAATGACTGAGACAAAGATAGTTGAAACTCTTATTGGATAAGTTCACGTTTGACGTGACTTCGATAAGATTCGATGAGCCAAATATTGCGTTAAACGCTGAGGCGAATCTAGTTGAGTCGGGGACATCAACTCCACTATGAAACTTTCAACGAAGTTTTCGAAACTCTTATCGGGAGGATAGTGTTTTCGAGAAAAATAGTGGGAGTCAAGCGAAACAGAAAGTCCTCGTTTGCACATGATGAATGATAAGATAAACCTAATTGGATCTTTATTTTCTGCAGCTTTAAGTTTCTTTCTATTTACTACGATGACAAACATTATTACTATGCTGCTTGAGAGAAATTGTTTGGTTGGACCAAACTACGTGGACTGGCTCCGTAACCTGAGGATAGTCCTAGGTATGGAGTCGTTAACTTATGTCCTCGATTCCCACATACGCAAGTCTCAGGGGCTGATGCAAGTAATGAAGACTGGGCTGCGTATGCCAAGTGGCAGATTGATGAGCCAAAGGTCAAGTGCAATATACTTCTTTCCATGAGCAATGAGTTACAGCGCACTCATCGAAAATGGAAGTGGGCGCCATTTTGCTTCATTTGAAGGAGCTTTTTGGCGAACATTTCAGGAGTGCTCGTTATTCCCTCACGGAGCAACTATTTCATTGTAAAATGGCTGAGGGTAGTGACGTCAAAGAGCATGTGCTCAAGATGATCGATTGGATCGAACGACTCGAGGCACGGAACTTTATCATGGATAATGAGCTCCAGAACGATCTAATACTTCAGTGGCTCCCAACTTCCTTCAATTCGTTCATTGTGAACTTTAATCTGAACAAGGCCGAGATAACGTTGACTGGGTTGATGAACCAGTTGTCGGCGACGCAAACTCAGATGAAGAAGGTGAAAGGAAAGGAAGTTGTTCTTGTCGCGAATGCTAAAACTCGAGGGTCGTGTAGAAAGAAGAAGTCTGACGAGCCCACTTAGCCCAAAGGACGAATTTCGAAAGGCAAGGCCAAGAAGAGCGTGTTCAAAGGTGCCAAGCCGACAGACAAATGCCTTCACTGCAATGAGCTTGGCCATTGGAAGCGCGATTGCCCAAAGCTAGCCACCTCAGGTAAAGAACTTCACGTTTTAGAAACTAATTGTTTTATGACACTATATTCCGCTTCGTGGATCTTAGACTCGGGAGCTAGTGCTCACATCTGTGTTTCGAAGTAGGAAGCTGGCGGACCGAAAAATCATGATCAACGTAGGAAGCGGACGTAGTGTACCGGTGACCCACATTGGATCAAGAACTCTCGTTTTATCTGCTAGACATAGTTTACTGCTTTTCGATATATAATATGGACAACTCTAAGAAAGGGTTCCTGCCTATGCGACATGGGATTCACCTTTCCAAGGCTAAGAGCCCTCAAAGTGAGTTGGAGCGGAAAGAGATGAATAGAATCCCCTATGCATCCGCAATGGGTAGCTTGTTGTACGAGATGCTTTGCACGCGACCTGACTTGGCGTACGCTGTGAGCGTAGTCAGTCGGTTTCAGGTTGACCCTGGTAAGAACATTGGACAGCAGTCAAGGCTATCCTCAAGTACCTCAGACGGACTAAGAGGGTAGTTTGGTAATTTGCCTCGTGTCCGTTTTATCATAGAATCGAGTTTGGTGGTTTCACATAGACCATGGCTCTCATTTGATTGGGACACAGCTGAAGGGTTTATATGTAGCACTATTATCTATAGTGAGGTTCTGGAATAAAGACTGGGTCGAAATTCGCACTCGAATTGGGTTATGGTCCGATACTGCGGGATTGGCTAGGTAACTACTGGACTCTTGGATTTCTCCCTTGCCGATTGAGTCGAACCTAGAGAGTCGGGCTTAAAAAGGATCATCAACGTCTACTGATAAGAAGAGAAAGTGTTTTGGGCCTTAACGGTCCTTGGGCCGCTCGGCCACGCCTTAATGGGCCTCGTGCCATTAATTGGATCGAAATCGGACTTGTAATGAAACTAACTTTAAGACTTGGGCTTGGCCAAGTGCTTAATGAGCTTGAGATAAAAATGGATTTCACCTTAAGCTAATTTCGAAATATGCCTTTGAGGGTATTTTCGGAATTTGCATATTTGATATAAATAAATATGGAGTAAAATATTTGGAGTATTATTTATTTATATTTCGAAATTAACCTAGGAGTTTCGAATTCTATACCATATTTAAATATACTTAGTTTGACTTCGTATTTATGTTAGTTTTCTAATAATAGCAAGTTTCCTTTAGTTTGGATTTGGAATTCAAAAGAGAGTAAGATTTGGCAAAAATCTCTCACACTTTAAGGACTTAGAAATCGAAATCCAAGCCTTTAAATAGGCTAAATTTCGTGCTCCATAGGAAGAGAAAGTAAGTGATTTTCGAAATCAACTAAAGGCACAAAACACAGACCGAACGCACACACTTTTCTCCCATGCGACGGCTCGGTTCTCTCTAGCCATCGTTAGAGAACTGATTTCGTGGTACACTGTGAGGTCGGCGTGACGATCTAGTGCCACCACCACCATCGACGAAGTCTTGAAGAAAGGGACGATGAGCTGCCACTCGCTTCAACTGGTAATTCTCTACGGGTTTGACCCGCCCTATTACATGTCTATGTGTTACTATTCTGATCCGAGCAACGAGGCCGATCGGGGAACCCGGAAAATTTTTGTGCCGCACCGTACCTGGGGACGTGGCGTCTCCCCGAGACACCGGTAACCCAACAGCTTTCACCTTCACCTCGAGTAACTCTGCTCTTTCGTCCCAAAATCGTTCTATTGTGGTAAGGAATGGGTTGATTAACCTTGTTTTCAGATTTGATTTTGCATTCGCATGTTTAATGTCTTCGAAGAACAGGGATTTGGGGCTTATTATTTGGAAAAATCGCTCAAATTCTTAAGGCCTTTTTCGTGTTTGAATGGTTTTCTTGCAAATCGGTCGTTTTTCTTCTTCGAAATCGAAATTTAAATTCTGAGAATTTTTGCTTTTCTAGATGTTTTTCAGAAAAGGTGTTAGGGTTCGAAGATGTTCTTAAGAAAATGACTTTTCGATCTGTCAAATCCCTTTTGCGAGTCAAAAGATGTGTCTTTGTGAATTCTGTCGATTAGTTGACTTAGTCAAATTCACGAAGCCCTCCTTCTACACGACTTCAACAAATTCGCGAATATCGATTTTCGTGAATCCAAGCGTTAATTCGCGAACTAATAAGTAGTGACCGGGTCAATTCTCGAACCTCAGATCTCGTGAAATTCAGTTCGCGAACTTTACTCAGATCCACTATCCACACTTAGAAAGTTTAAAAAAAAAGAGTCTAATTTGTCAATTCGCGTACTGAGTAAACATAATTTTCAAACTGATTCGGGAACCTTACATAGCAAGTTGAAACTTCTTTTTACACAGATTCGCGAACCATACTTAGCAAATTTTCGAAAAATTTTCTACAAACTCCTTTGGGCTGAACAGTTTGGGCCGAGATTTTTTATTCTTAAGTCATTTTTCAGATTGAGCCCACACTCTTCATACTTGTACTACCTATCAATTTATCTCTAATCTTGTTTTCTCTTTCGTGGTGCAGTTTCAACAGGAATTCCCGCTATCTTAAAATAATAATAATAATACTAATAATTATAATAATAATAATTATAATAAAAATAGAAAAATGACGACACCAGCGGATCTTGTTTACTCAACCTTGAAGTGGATCGTGATCAGAGACAATAACTATCAACTCGACCTGAGCAACTTCAAATGCCAGGACGAGATCATCCCATCCATTTTGAGGAACCACCATCTTGGGTACGCCTTCTCTGCGTCAGTCCAAGTCCCTACAGTCTATCTTCAAAAATTCTGGGGGACAATGAAGACCAAAGTTGCTCAAGACAACATCATCTTTTACGAGGCCCTGATTGCAAATGAGACAGTTCAAATCACTAGGGGTTCATCCGAAGCATCCTCCGGCTGCCAAGTCAACCTCAATACGAACCTGAGGCATCCGAGGATGAGCTCATAGCCGACATGATGAAGATGGTATACAACTCTTCAATAGAGTTCGTCTCCCGTATTCAGCAGTCAATGATATCGCATCCCTGGCGAACACTCTTCGCAATCATCAACAAGTTCTTCTCACCAAAGCACTCAGGCCACGATCGCTGCAATGTGACCATCCTCCGTATATTTTATGGGATAGTGTTCAAAAAAAAATTTGATTACGCCAAGCTAATCATATTCGACTTGGACGATCAAGTTATGCAGCGGACGAAGTCAAAGTCAAAGAAGCCACAGAACCTATCCTATCCCCGGTGGTTCTCTCTAATGATCCATCATTTTATGACCACAACACCGGCGATACCGCCACGACCAAAAGAAGAGAACTACACCCCGTGCAAACTCAAGTTTCTTCAGAAAGGGAAGACCGATGAGAAGTACTCGCGCAAAGCTATGCTAATTCCGCGCGATTTATAACCCTAGCAAGCCCAGACGCCATCGAAGCTTACTGCCATTGACAAATATATACTAGAAGAGGAATGGCTGACGAGAACAGAGACAGAAGAAGAGTCCCGCCTAAGAATTGAAAGCGTCAGAAATTTCTTGAAAGCATCGGCGTCAGACTTCGTTTTCATTGAGCGAGAAGAAGAGGAGCAAGGAGAAAACCCCGAAGCAGATCTCCCAGAACTAGGGCTGGGGAAATATACCGACATACCGATATACCGTCCTTATCGTATCGAAACGTACCGAAAATACCGAATGGTATACCGAAGTTTTTGGTAAGGTATGATACCGTACCGAAAATTTTCGGTACGGTAATGGTATGAAAATTTTAAAAATTAGGTATAGCGGTTATACCGGAATAATAAAATTTTTAATATTTTATATATATATATATATATATACACACACCTACATATATTATATTATTTAAAAATATATAAAATGGATAAAATATTATATGGATCTTCATAAATTTATTTAGCCCATAAATTATTAACTATACCCAACTTTCTAAGATTATTGAGGCCCACTATATTTTACTTATATTAAAAAAACAAAAGGAAATACAAAATAGGTGTTTGTTTCTCTTTGCTACGAATGAAAAATCTTTTTATTTTGAAAAATTTGGTATTAATAATCCATCTTTTTGGGGTCTAAGGGTTTGAATTAACTAAAAATTCGCAAACAACGAATTAACGAGTTACGAGACACGCATGGTAAAAAACCCTCTGTGTGAATGGTATATGATATCGATACCATACCGAAATTTCGGTATGATACCGTATCGAAATTTAAGGTATACCGAAATTTTGGTATGGTATTGGTATGATTTTTTCGATATAGAAATTTCGTTATGGTATACGGTATCACAGTTTTGGTACGGTATACCGTACCGAACCACCCCTACCCAGAACTTCCAAACATCCTTCGACATCAAATCCCCGAGAGACCGATGCCGGGTTGCGCGTTCATAGAAACTCGTTGGAGAAATGCGAAGATCAAGACACCTTTCCTTGAAGACTGTTATCCAAAGATCTGGGGAAAGGAGGAAGAAATAAAGGGGATCAACGAGCTAATCTTCGAGGTCTTGAGCATCTAAAAGGAACGTCCAAGGGTCTTCGTCATCGAATCATGCTCAGGGAAGACTTTAATGAAGGCAGAATGACTAAAGATCACTGGCGAAGACATCTCAAAGCTCAAACGGCCATCTATGATATCCAAGACGTATACTGGGGGATGGAAAGATATGTAGGCCCTGTATTTGTGATAGAGAGGTACGACAGGAAGTCGAAAAATATACAGAAGCTGATCTTCCCTTCTTTCCACTAGGCGAATTGAACAAGCTCTACAGCATATATCGTAACAAGTTCACCCTCGAAACTCGCGAAAAACGAGATGGATACAGAGCTATCAATGAATGTATGCTGAGGCAGATCAAATATTATGTTTCACATGACTTTCAAATGGCCTTGTAAAGCAATATGAGCAAAGTCAACCTAACCCAA
Source organism: Craterostigma plantagineum (assembly GCA_027422505.1). Taxonomy (NCBI): domain Eukaryota; kingdom Viridiplantae; phylum Streptophyta; class Magnoliopsida; order Lamiales; family Linderniaceae; genus Craterostigma; species Craterostigma plantagineum. The sequence continues at coordinate 689,236 of JAPQWV010000269.1, forward strand.
CCTGATAATAGATACAAAGATCTCGATGAATTTGGCGAGGGATACATCTTCATAGAACCACAACCTGCGATCACTTATCTACAATGACAGATAAAAAAGATGCAGGCATTCTTAATATCAGAGGCCGCCAAGTTCTCTGATGGAACTATAAAGATAATCCTAAACCAACTCATGCCAAGACATGAGACGATCCCTGACGATGCAAAGCTTGAAGGCACATAACTCGATTAAGTACTTGTACTTGATAAACTCATCAAGGAAATCAGATATCGACTCGTTCTCCAAAACGACATCAGATAGTTCAAGATCGCTCTTGGATTCAGGAAGACATACTTAGCTCACAGGAACCTCCACCTCCTCCTCGCTCGAAGAAGAAGAAGAAATGAAGACTTAGAAAATATGCTTACTTGTAATTTGGACACTTAGGGGAGAATGTTAGGAATAATTTAGAAGTTTCCTAAATATTTATTCTAAGTCATTTATTTCTTTATATTGTATTTAATGTGTTTGATTCTTACATATTTGGGTTCTAATTGTAATGGGTTGTTAGGGCCCAATGGCTTAATACCTTTCCAAGGTATTAAACCCTAAACCCTAACCTCATTCTAATCTAAGTTTCCATTTGCTAAATTACTTCCATACGCAAACTCTTTAAAGCCTCCAAACACTGTTCAAGTATTCAACGAAGGTTTAATCTTTACCAAAGTGTTTTTGGATAATCTGGAATTATAGATTTTTATTATTCTTAAACGCTGAGGCGTCTGCATCCTATGTTGATGATACTTCGGGCAAGTACAAACATATCAGCTTGCTAGAAAGGGTTAACAGAATCGAAAGCGAAAGAACAGAAAAGCGAAAATATCAAAGCCTTGAAGAAGATGATGTCAAGAATAACAGTAGTGTTGATTTTTCCGTTGAAGCGAGTGAAGAATGTTGTGCCTACCAACAAGTCCAAAGTGAAGAAGGCCATGTATAACAAGGTTTTTTAGAATGGTCAGGCCTACGGTGATCACAAGCGCGCCCCATTTATAGAATCCGAGTAAAAATTCTCCGCCAGACTAATTTCGCAGATCTGGGGTCGATGAAATTGTAATTTCATATTCTTTTGCATGTTGTAGGTATTTTCAGGGACGAATTTTGTTCGCGGTTATTTGCATCATCGACTTGATGGAATCTATTTATTAATGAGTATCGTACGACGATGTTATTATTGGAATCTGGTTGTCGGTCTGGTCGACGGTAGTAAGAAGTCGGAACTTTGTCTGGAACGGTAAGTCGAGGTTTGTATAAACACACTATCCGTAAGACGATATCGCCTTAACGGAGGTCATCCTCAAGATACAACAGCTTCTGGACTCGTTGTCGCATCACAACGGCTCTAGTTTTCTGGCATTGGAAACTTGAACATTTCTTGCTGGAAACTTAGGGGGATTGGGAGTGTATGAATGTGTGTTGCATGGGTTGGAATGAATGAATTTCCGACTCGTAGGGGGACCTATTTATAGTGCTCCAAAGGTCGCATGGACTGTATCTAAATTTATTGCAACCTTTGGACTTCTAACGGTATGACGTTTGGGCCAGAATATGAAACGTCACAATTTCTAGACTAGTTCGTCAATTCAGTTCAACGATCAGGAATGCGACCTTTCGCGATCCGACGCACCCCATTGACCTAACGCCACGACTGCCCAGTCAGCGCTTTCGTGGCGCCACCTTATCTTCACCTATACACTTGTCATGTAAGACACACATATGAGCTGTGATGTCACTGAACACCATTTTGCAGCCACATCATCGGCGGAGCTTAAAAATTATTGGACTTAGGCTTCGTGCGCCTATGGGCCCAAAAGCCAAATCTATATGTAATTAATTAAATCGAGATTCCATCGCCAATCAAAACTTAAAATTGAAAATATTCTTAAATTGTGTTTCGAGGAAAATCCAAAGAATATTGATTTGCTAAAAACCGATATCGTGTGAATGAGAAATTAATTATTCGAACTTCGCCTAACTAATTGTCTTTTAAGAAACCCATGTGGGAATCCTTGTCCAACATCATTAGACCCAAAAGAAATCATCACCTTATATATCAAAGCCCAATTTAAGTTAATCGAATTGGCTTGCATAAAGAGTGGATTCAAGTGGCTTAATGGGGACCAATGTGATTTGGGCCCAATGGTAGTCCAGGTGCGAGGAGGTGCCTCGCACGGAGCCCGAGCTTGGACCCGCACCCTCGCTCGAGGCCAAGGCGGAGGCCGAGCCGTGTCGTGCCAAAGTGTGCAATGGGTGCTTTGAGGTGCACAATTGCCACTTCTCACCTGCATCATCATCGATAGGAACTATTAGGAGCCAAAACATATGCTCTAACGACGATGTGGCGTTAAGTTATGTGGCAGCTCGGATGATGTGGCGTGCACGATGCGTGCACGACACGATCATCTTTAGCAAAGCTAACAACGATGCGATGGGGACCATTCAGACAATCATTGATGTGTACAATCTAGCCTCGGGCCAGGCGGTGAACTTTTCGAAGTCCTTAGCTACTTTTTCCCCAAATGTGAAGGAGGAAACACGATGTGCATGCTGTCGTGCCCTTGGGATCGACTCAAGGGTTAAACATAGCTTATATTTGAGTCTCCCATCTGTGGTAGGAAGAAATAGGAAATATGTTTTTGCCTATCTTCGGGAACGCGTGCGGAAGCGAGTTCAAGGCTGGTCTGAAAAGTTGTTATCTCAAGCGGGGCAAGAGGTTCTTATTAAGGTCGTCCTCCAAGCTATACCGTCATATATTATGTCTTGTTTCTACTCCCTGCAGGTGTTCTCCATGATATACAAAGGTTTGTGACACGGTCTTGGTGATCAAACAAGCACGCCGGTATTCATTGGACAACCCGGAGGAAGATGTGTCGCCCGAAAGCCCATGGGGATTAGGATTTCGTGATTTACGCATGTTTAACTTGGCTCTTGTAGCGAGCAAGCAATGCGTATCCTTACTCAGCCCGATGGTCTTCTAGCTCGAATATTTAGAGCACGCTATTTCCCGGATGGTGACTTGATTTGAGCTACTTTGGGGTCGAATCCGTCTCTCACATGGCATGTGATTTTCCAGGCGAAATCCATCCTCCAGCTGGGGCTTCGTTGGGAGATTGGTACGGGCTCCGATATTAACATTTGGAATCAGCCTTGGACACCCGGGACTCGATGCTTTACTCCGATCATTCCACCGAAGCAATGTTATATTAACATGAAGGTTACTGATATTCGATTTTCTGTCACGCAAGGCTGGAACGAGTCCTTGGTTCTGGCAATATTTTCTCCATGTTGACGCTGAAAAAATCCTTGACTTGGCTGCCTCTGGCAGATAAACTGGTTTTGCATCTTTCGAGGAGTCGTAAATTTTCGGTTAATCAGCATATTGGGCCGCCATGGAGGACTTCATTTCGCCACAAGCTTGTTCCAGTGCGGGGCCCCTATTGTGGAATTTCATTTGGAACTCATCAGCTCTTCCCCAGATTAAGCTCTTTGCATGGAGGCTTATGCGTGATCTTATCACCTCAGCCTCTAATCTTTTGAAACGGAAGTCTTTATCCAACCCTTGTTGTTCTAGATGTGGCTTTGGGTGGAGGATGCTAGACACATCTTTGTCGATTGTCCGGACACTAAGCCTTTTTGGAGGATGTCCCAGCTCCCGAATCATGTCGTCAATCAATGGTCTAGCTCTGCTGAAGGATGGCTCCATAATGCGGCCTCTATCTTGACGAAGGAAGAGCTTACACGCTTTATTGCTACGTGCTGGGAATTTTGGGTTGCCCGAAATAAGAGGATCTTTGAGGGAGTAGCTTGTGAGCCAGGAGCTTCCCTTAGAGCCTTCACTTGCAAGGATTTCAATCCTTTTGCGGGGAAAGTGGCTCCGAAGGCTAAACCATTACATGGGGAAGGGTGGCTACGCCTAGGGATGGCAATGGGTAGGTATGGGTAGACCCACTAAGACCCGTACCCAAACCCAATTAAATAAATGGGTATGGATCCTACAGAATTTTTCATTGGTCTAATAATTGGGTATGGACCCAAATCCATTAACTTTAACTGATTAACGGGTCTTAAATGGGTATTATGTTAAGAACGAGCTGAAATTTTATTTGAATCGTTTACCCAAATTGACCTCCTCTTTTCTTGCCTAGCAAGTTCAATTCAGCTACTACTTATTTTTATACTGCAACATTGCCCCTTCCATTCCATTCAAGTAGAACTAAAGGGAGAAACAGAGAAGTCAAAAGTCAATGGAATCGTCGAAGATTAAACCAATTGAAGGCCACGCTGAAGATCCTCTTCGGTATGGAATTCACGGGGTCAAGAGCGATATCGTCGAGCCTCATCCTCTCGAATCTCAACCGCACTGTAATATTATATGAACATTTGATTTTTTGGGAGAATAGATATCTGATTGTTTGTGTGTTGATACTTTACTCATTATTATTACGTTTTGTAACTTTAGGAGAAGGCGACTTAGATAATTTCTTATCTTACTAAATTGCTGATTTGTTTATTTTCCAGATTCGATACACTACAAAAATATTCTCTCTCTCTCCCTCTCTCTCCTCTCTCTCTCTCTCTCTCTCTCTCTCTCTCTCTCTCTCTCTCTCTCTCTTATCCAAACATGTAAAGCTAAACACAGTTGCTATACAGCACCACAATCGGCCAGAGATAAGAATAGTAAGTTCGGGGTTAGTTTAAATGGTTTTGATAAATGGGTAAATGGGTAATACCCATTTAAGACACAAATTAACTTAATTGGGTCTGGGTCTAACTCATACCCATTAAATTTAATTTTCGAAGGCCCATACCCATAATTAATGGGTAGGGTCCTATGGGTATGGGCAGGGTCCAAAAAAATTGCCATTCCAAGCTACGCCCAACTGATGCAGAGCTAAAGATTAACTACGATGGGGCTATACCATGATAGGGCAGGGGCATCTCTTGGTATTATCGTGCGGGATAGCGTGGGGACTTGCAGGAGGTGGCGAACCCGTTTCATCCATGGTATTTATGAGGTTGTGGTCATTGAAGCCTTAGCCGTTCGAGAAGCTTTATGCTTGGCTCGTATGGAAAGCTGGGATATAGTGGTAATTGAGAGTGACTGTGAAGAGGTTATCTTGGCTCTTCGAAACCGTAGCTCGGATTCTTCTAAAAGCGGAAGCGTTCTTCGAGAATGTTTGTGCATGATCGACTCGCTTCGTTTCGTTGGTCTCTCTTTTGTTAGAAGGGATGGTAATAGGGCTGCTCATTTTCTTGCTAAGAATATGGGATGGAATGCTGATGGTCGTACTCCTCCTGTTCACTCACCCTCATGTATTCTGTTCGACGATATGTCTTAATGGAAGTTCAGTTTTTCTTCAAAAAAAAACATTCATGTTGGGGATTTGTGAGTTAACAGAAATCTGTATGCATTAGTATTACCCGCATATCCAATAAAAATGCAATCAACAGTTTTGGGTTCTATCATAATCTGCTTGGGTTTAGGCACTTCGACCTTTGCTAGGCACCCACCCCCAGATTTTAAGGTAATCGTAAGAAGGTTGTCTATGTTTCCATATCGCATATGGTGTTTCATACTGATTCTTTTGTGGCAAAATATTTAGAACGTGGTTTGATGATAATATAGCTTCCCCCACAAGTTTTGGTGTAACCGTGAACTGATGAACATCGCATTCGTCATTTCCTTAAGAGTTCTATTTTTGTTTTCAGCGACGCCATTAGAGAGGTAAATATAACGCCGTTGTTTGATGAATTATACCATGTTCTCGGCAAAATTCCTCAAACGTGCCTCATGTTCTCCTCCTTTGTCACTCCGTATTATTTTTATAATAGAATTACGTTAATTCTCAACTTCATTGTTGTATCTTTTGAAGGCATCAAGCGCTTCGTCTTTACCACTTAAAATATGCACATGATAGTACTTTGTCCATTGTCGATGGACGTAATAAAGTATCTATTCCCACCGCTGGTTTGCACGATTTTTAGATCGCATACATCGGTATATCAATTCTAGCGGTGAGCTATTTCACTCAATAGAGAAGAATGATGCTTTGACCATTTCAACGCATACTTTACACTTATGTTGTGAGTCAACTTCCATTTGTGGAAGTAAGTTAAACTTATTGGTTTCTCCATTTTGTTTAAACTCACATGTCCTAATCTACCATGCCATAAGTTAGAACATTCAATCAAGTAAGAAGAAATTACTTAATTATTATTAGCGAGCTGAATCTCGCATGTTACGGGCATAACATTCAACTTAAAGAGCCCCTTGTAGAGGTAGTCCTTGCCTATAAAGTAATCATTTTTTATTAGTACATATTTGTGAGCTTCAAATACTTGTCTAGATCTGGCTTTAATAAGCAAAGCGCCGGAGATCTGGCTTCAATCAGGTCCTTAAGCCATATTTCGTTACGCTCGTGCTTGAGGTAATTCTCGAAATCCTTCCAAGAGGTGGAACTTCTGGATAATTTTAGTTACCTGGAAGTTTCGCTGATCTCAGTGTTTGTAAATGCGAAAAGCGAGCCGAGGCGATTTTCGAATCGACTAGAGTAAGCGAGCCTAGGCGAAAAGCGAAGCGCCTAGGCGAACGATATTTAAAAAATATTAAATAGGATTTAAATAATAAATATCTATCAATTTCCAAAGTTTTGTGTCTAACTAGTTATATTTCTAATTCCATTTAATAACCAAAACAATATTAAATGGCTTGTAAAAAAGGTTTCCTAGGTTTTGGAGCTTATAGGGTTAGGAAATTTAATTTTTTTAAATCTAGGATTATGATCTTTTTTAACTACTAGTACTCCTTGCACTTATTAAAATCAATTAGGCCACTACAATATTTTTATATTATATTTACTAACATTCACTTGAAAAGCCCAAGCCCATTAAATTAGGGTTTCATCATCTTCCTCAAGTCATCAGCACCTCACGCCCATCCACCCATTCTCCTACATTCAGCTGTCAGGCCGAGATATCAGCCGTGAAGCCAAGATATCGGCTGCTCCGGCCCCACCCAGCCGAGATCTCACAGATCAGGCCGAAATTCCGGCCGGAAAACTATGCCTGTTGCATAGTCGACGGAGGCGGTCGACTCTCGCCTTGGCCAAGGCGGTCGCCTAGGCATGAGAGTCGAACGCCTGAATGATTTCGCATCGCCTGAGCTATGCTCAGGCGTTTTTCGGCTCGACTAGAGGAAGCGGTCGCCTAGGCGCGCCTAGGCGATCGCTTTTCAAACACTGGCTGATCTGCATATTTACAGCATGAATATCATGAATAATCAACTGCAGATCACGGACTTGATCCAATACTGACTTCGAGTCGGTCACTTATAGTCCAAGAATTTGCCGAAAATGAACTTTTTCAGTCTAGCATCATCGGTTTTATATTTCTTATCCAACAGTTCCACAACTCTTTCGCAATGTAGCCACTGAATAGAAGTTTTATAGAGAGTCATCCAGAGCATTCAGACTATAATTCCGGCACATGAAACCATTATGATTCCATGCGTCTAACGCCACCTTTTTCTGCTCATGTTGAGCGTTCAAGCAGTAGTATCTGCATCGTCAGGATTTGCACCCTAAGCTGATGGATCATTTTCTGTCACAATATGAGCAAACTCCTTCAGAAAACGGACAAGGTTGAGCATGGTCAGGTCAGGTAAAACATGATCTCCTGGTGCCAATGTTTGAACTCGATCCCATTGAATTTGGCAGGACGTTTGATGTGGCCGCTGGCTGGGATCGTTGATGCGTTGGTTGCTGTCTTTCGAATCACGAACGTAATAGTCTTACGGTTGTTGGGATTTTGCTGAAGATCTGATCACCGACAAGTAGGAAGTCAAAACATAGTCTGGAACGGTAAGTCGAGAAGGTGTATTAATACATGCCTCGGCTTATCGTTCCAGACGAAGTTTTGACTTCCTACTGACGCCGGCCAGAATGACATCCAGATATCAGTTATAATATTCTTGTCATGTTTGTTAGACATATGATTACGATGCTGGAGAACTTATGTATGACGTACAAACTCATTTAACGGTTTAAACACGCTATAAAAAAATTGTGGTTGCTATGTCTGACTAATGAATCATAAATCATAGTAACTTTTCTATATGAAATAATATAGAGCAGTAAAAAACAACAATGAAAACCAAAGCAGAAGGAAAGAGTAACCGTGAAACAAATTTACGAGCGCAAATCACATTGTCGTGAACTTTACCAAAGGGGAAAGCCATCAAGAAGATTCGTCGTATAAATATTATGCAACAGTTGACTCCAACATGCCTAGGTGAGCATGCAAAGAGTCGGACAAGTATTTTGATTATCTTCTCAATATATGCATCATTGGACGAAAACACATATGACGGATCTTCGCTTTTCGGTAAATAAAACATCACTATCAAAATGTTTTACATTAGATATTATTTTCACAATCAGCAGGACCGAATAGCACATACATCCCAGTATTCGTAATCTGAGAAACTGAAGTAAGACTTTGGTTCAATCCCAGATGACAAACTTCATCAAGAGAAACATTTTATCAACGACAAAATGCCCTTCTTTAACAACCGGATGCAAAGAGTTATCCATAGGCACAATAATCTTTTTCCTTTATGCAGATGAATATCCGACAATAAACAATCGATTCCGCTTGCATGATGAGAAGTGGGCTACTTGTTTCCTCCCGTCATTTGCCGCATTGTGTTTCCAAATTTGAAAGCAAATTCTCCATTTCAATGATAGAAAGTAATGTAGCGCACATTGAATAGAAGCGAACGACATAAGGCTGCGAATGAGATTCCCAATGATCACTTATAATGCCCTTCGTGTCCCTGAATTTCAATACACAAGGCTTTAACTTTCAGAAAATATTCCTGAATCGAAAGATTACGTTGATCATCCCAGCAAGTTTCTTTCTAGAAATTGCAGCATCATGGTGGTCCTTTAAGTGAACAATCGCTCAAGTATTTGGCACACTTTTTCTAGGCGATTTTGCGTCATGAACAAGCTCAATTCTGATCGACGTTCGCAAAGGAAATAAAGCCGTTCCACACTTGATCTTCCACTTCCATCCTACCTCACAATGGTGCGGCATATCCTTTGGAATTTCAATGTCTTCACCACTCACCATAAGTAAGATCCCACAAATCCTGACACTGTAGATAAGCCTCCATGCATAAGCGCCAGTAGATATAATTGTCATCGGCAAGCTTTTTCAAATAAGTGCTGCTCCACCACCATTCATCTCCACATAGTAATAATATCAAACACTTTGCAGCCAACGAGACTGTGGTGACCCTCATTTTCTAATTACGGATAACGGCAGATTTTGCAGCAAAAGCCGCGGAAAGCCAATTTACAAAAACTTTTCGCAAAATACAATGTGTTACATTAGAAAACATCGATCTAAAATGCCTCAGACTCAAAATATCAAAAACTCAAAATGTTCTAACGCCGCTCCACAGGTCTTCATCCATGTACAATCCCGCCCTCCAAAGTCCGTGGAGTCACCACCACCAGCCCGACTCAGTCACTACGTACCTCGACGTCGGGCTCGGTCGTACCTACAACACGTAAACACTGAGTGATTACCCAGTATGTGAAAATATACATGAATACAGCGTGCGCTAAACCCCATCCCAAAATATCTAATGATAAATGTACGCTCGAGTTTTTCCTCTCATCCCAAACTATCATGTCTCAAATACAACAGGGTCCTAGGCTAGACATCACGCGCGAACAACACGAGCGGTAGCCCATGCCAGTAGTGGATGTGGACGATCACGCCAGACAGCCTCCTATCAGGTCGCTCCTTCCGCACATATCAGACAGTCTCACACCTCAAGCCACATGCATTGGACTCCTACCGTCCTGACGCACCTGAGTCACACCCCAGGCCTCACGCACCTGAGTCTCACGCCAGCATGTCACCTTGAGTTGACGCACTGCCTCGACGGCGACTACCGTCTGGTGCCCTAGTACTAGCCCCAACTCTACTTCGAGTCGACAACCAACATCGGTCACATTCTACCCCGCTCGTCGACACTTTAAAGTGTCACCGTATCAACACGGTCATCATCACCTATACTGATATGAAATGCATATGCCATGCAAATGAAATGCGATATCACACTAAAAGTAATTTTCCTCGAAAAATCACTTTTCTGCCCGAAAATTGGGCAAGGCCCAAAATTTACTCATGTCCAAAAATGTGGTATAACGCCGAAAACAGATTGGCCCGAAAATTTTATTGAAATGCCAAAAAATATGTTTAAATAGTAAAGCTCAAATATCTGTCCTAGATGCCGAAAATGGCTTGACCCAAAATATAATCAACGCCCAAAATTAAGTCTGAACAGTGAAAGCCCGAAAAGTGTTTGCCGAAAACTTTTCTGAAGGCCGAGTACCTTTAAATATAATAAAGGGTCGAAATATAATTTAAATGCTGAAAACATTTTAATACCGAAAACTTTTAAGTATCGAAAACGTTGAGTGCCGAAAACCTATATATACCGAAAACCTTTTTTATGTCGGAAATCTTATAGAGCCAAAAAAATATTAAACACCCGAAAATAATCAGATGCCCGAAAACACTTAAGTACCAAAAAGTATCAAGTGCAGAGAAATCCTTTCACTCGAAAATGTGGTCAACGCTCGAAAATGACTCAACATGGCGAAAATTTTGCTGACCTTGAACTTTACTTGAAAGACCCGAAAATATTGAAGTACCGAAAACATGTAAATGCCGGAAACATTAAATAACCAGCAATGATCATGTACCGAAAATTTATTGAAATACCGAAAACATTTAAGCTGAAAATGTTCAAGTACCGAAAACATATACTTGCATGCATATACAAAATATAAACACAGACATGAACATAGATTAAACCCAAAGATCTGGGTTTTCAAGCATATATCACACCGGGAATTTACTTAATCACCTTATGTCACATTAATCACATAAAGCATTCAAAAATATATTCCAAGCATCAAATATTTACGTGTTGTACATGAAAATTCACCTACGGTGCAATCTTCGAATTTTTCAAGGGTCCTAAGCTTGGCCTGATTCTCGTCCTTGATGAAGTTCGTGTTATCTTTCTCACTTTATTTCAGTTGGTTGTGTTTTCCTTTTGTGAGGGTTTGCTTAATGATATATTATATATATATATATATATATGCAAGCTTGGAAATCGTGTGTGAAGTGACTAGTAGGTGACGAGATTTTCCCTCCTCAGTTAAGTAAAATTTGCTACTAATCTTTTCTTTCTTACTCAAAAATTCAAGCTTAACTCGAATTGTGTCATCACCCGAAAATCAAGTATTCTCATTACCCGAAAATCACAAGCTTTACCCGAAAATAAATTCCATTGTCCGAATTTCATTTTCGGGTATTTTCCTATTATGCATTCGAACCTTAAACTTATTTCTATTTTTTTTTCAATACTTCTATCTTTTATCTAAAGTTCTAATTTTCATCTAAATAATACAATAAAATGTCTATTTTAAATATTTACACTAATAATTACATCCTAAACCCCGTCTAAATTTCACGGGTATTACAGAGGCACTGTTACTGTAATAATACATAGCAATATAAAAGAAGACCAACGAAGAAAACCAAATCAGAAGCAAAGAGAAATCCTGAAGCGAACTTTATAAACTGGCATGGATATTCTTACTGTTAGGAAATATTTTGTAGTGTTCAATTTCATTATATTATCTTTGTTGGTTAGCTTTATTAAACTTTGGGCTAATTCTTAGTTGGGTTAGTTCTTAGTTATTCATGTAATGGGCCTTCACAAGAGGCCCACCTATTATATACCAACTTGTGGTATAAATAGGAAAACCCTAACACATAGTTAGGTGTGCTTGTGTGTTAAGAAACTAAACATTTTAGAGTGAGAGAGTCTCCTCAAGAACACCACCAAGCCCCACACGCCCCGAACCTAAATCTCGATCTTTAGGCGTGTTTAATCCGTCCGAAGTCGTATTGTTGGTGCTAATCGGGACCAACAATTGGTATCAGAGCCCAACGCGACCGGATTTGCTTGTTTTGAGCGAGATTTGAGTGAAAAATTGCATGAAAAATTACTTTCGTCACTTTCAGTTTTTAGGCGATTTCGAACTCGTTTTGTTGTTTTTAGACATCCCAAAGGTTGATTATGTGTTTAGGAATGTTTTTCTGATGTTTTGGAACAAGTTTTGTCGATTTTGAGTGAGATTTGAGCGAAAACGAGCCATTTTTCTGGAAAAAGTCGCGCAGCTATGGAACAGTAATCTGTGTTCTTGGCCGAGAAATTTTCTTACCCGAGAAAATTCTTAGCCGAGAAAATTTCGCAGGCCGAGAAACTTTCGCTGCCCGAGAAATTTTCGCATCTACAGGCCGAGAAATTTCGCAGGCCGAGAAATTTTTCCGAGAAATTTCGCTGCTACAGCATGTGAAGCCCCGCGAAACTTTCATACACTTCACTTCATCATACATATTTTCGCATCTTCAAAATTTTTCGCAACCACAGTGATCCAAAAATTTCAACTTCACTTTTTCGCATCCTCACTATTTCGCATCATCACTTCACTTCCATATCACTTGAGAAAATTCAAAACTTGCGAAATTTTTGCTACTTGAAAACTCTTTCTACCTGCGAAAATTTAATACCGTTTTTAGAACAAATTTTCACCGTGAAATTTTTGGAATACATGCGAAAAATTTGCACAACTGCGAAATTTCTTAACTTGCGAAAATTTTCCATACTTGCGAAATTTTACTCAATCTGCGAAAATTTCTCACGACGTGTCTATGTGCTATAACTTGCGAAAATTTTTATACATGCGAAATTTTCCTCTGAATGCGCAATCTTTTTGATATGCGAAACTTTTACTGTACATGCGAAAATTTTCTTTGAATGCGAAATTTCCTTATTTTCGCGACTCACTCTCACAACGAAATTTCTCGGGACAACATCTTTCGCACATTTTCACACCATTTTTTCGCACCCCCGAGAAATTTGCACCCAACCTTTAAACTTGATCCAAACACACCTTTTAGCTTCAAATCTTGCAAAAAATCACTCTTTAAAAATTGCACTTAAACGTTTTTTACCACCAAAATTTCTGGCCCCCCTCGGATTAAATAAGGTTAAGGAGCAAAAAAAAAAAAAAAAAAAAAAGGGTTGAAATATTTTTCTAAGCCTAAGGAAAATTTATAACATTGGATAGAGAAAAATTTTCTAAGCCCATTGGACTTTGTCTATTTTACACTTTTAAAATTTTCCGAAATAAATTTTTCTGGGCCAAAATTTTCGGTATAGACGACGTTTTTTTTGTGAAATTTTGAAGGCAAATCCAAAACGCGGCAACGATCATCGTACCCAACAATCGACCTAGGACGGTATTGGCACATTATAGAAAAAGTTTAGGTCACCCCAAACTTTTCGGAGCGGAATTTCCAAATGCCAATTTCACATCTCCCAGCATGTATGGTACCCGGGTTGCTCCACATACATGACTGGTACACGACGTGAGCAACCTCCCCCGGCATGAATGGTACATGGGTTGCTCCACATTCATGACCGGTATGCACTGCGAGCAACCAACCCCATCATGCACGTTACACGGATTGCTCCACGTGCATGAAGGGATGTCAGAGAAGCGAGCAACCATCATGACTTCTGTACAAATCCGTGCAGAACCCGGACCTACAAAGAAGGGTTGACAAGAGATCAACCAACCATCAGTGGGCGCGCCATCCAATCTCGATGCTTAGACGATGTGGATCTCAGGTTCCAGACTCCACCGTCCACCCACTGCCATCAATTCCACCATGGTGCGCTACATGGAGACGTCCTAAGCCACCGTGATCCTCTTTACGCCCTCACCACCACCACCACCACCTGACGAGTCTCAGAAGTGTCTGATCAACAGTTTTGGGCCACCCTCGTCGACATCACTCGTGGTCGCCTTTCAACGCGATCACGCCACGCCACCATAGTTCCCATGGATCAGTGAAACCCCCCTGATCCTAACCCAGGAACGAGCCTACCCTAGCCTCTCTAGTCTAGGTCTAGGTCGCGCGACATCCTCCTCCACGCAAAGATCCAATCAACGATCTCGGGAGGATGACGTAAGTCGCTTGCAGGAGTTGTGAACCAACGACGACATGATTGCACTCCTCTGTCATATCTCACCACAACCCGGACCTCGCCCATAGGTACAGGAGACGACTCGCTCGTTTTCCGAGTAGAAGTCGCGGCATCTGGTCCAACCGCGCAATTAACCCCTCCCAACCACTCAGCTATCCTTTCGCAGATAGCTGTTTCATTTCGCACAAGAGGAACCACGCTAGCCATCACCGCCCTACTTGGAGACGGTTGATGTTGAACATGCAGTGCCCCGCCTCTCACTGCACCTCTTCCACCCACGTTGAGTCTAGTGTCCTCACCCACCGAAATTTTCCACTTTCTAGGACACAAACACTCTTTACGCACCGCAGGTTCTTCGTGAACATGCCCGAACGCTTGATGACGTCCTTGTGACCGAGAGCGGAAGACCCACGACAGCCACCCTCACCACAACTGTCGATGGGCCACGGATACGAGCTTGTCTCATCATCCGTGCGAACGGAAAGCCTTTGTGGCTCTCCGGTTCTTTTTGTCCTGTGCAAACAGACGGCGCATCGGACACATGTTTCGATGTTGTGACGACGGAGCGTCTTTGTGACCCCCGTCTGGTTAGTTACCCCGTTCGTGATGGAGCCCCGACTCATAGCAATCAGCGAGGAACTTACACATTCCATGCGGCGCTCAACGAGGATCTATGAAGGAAAAGGTCTCATCACCGACACCACTCCACCACGCCTACGCTTACGCCACCACATGCTGCTCCGCTTCTTCCAAGTTTCGAAATGAACTTGGAGGAAAGTCAAATGCTGCTACTCCTGAGAATCCCACTTGATTGCCTCACTCAACACCACACCACACCATCATCACCACCATCAACACCAGAGGCAGACTCGTCCCACGGACGACGTGACGATCCCGAAGACGGAGATCATCTCAAGGGGGAGTAAAGGAGAAGAAATGAGTTGAAGATCGTACAGCAGCATCAGCAGCAACCATCATCCACGCCACCTCCACCAACTACGCACCGCCGGAGGCTTCCACTACCTCCGCGCACACTCTTATGTGTCAGGCTATTATGTTCATAATGGAACACTCGAAGGAGCCATGGCACATCTCACCCACCACATTCCGCCACTACTGCGCTGACCACTCTGAAGACCGGGCTCCCTGCTCTTGAAAGTCAAATTTCAATGGAGCCTTGGCACATTTTTTTTCACCCCACGCCTACCTTCTTCTGGAGCCAGACGAGTCATCTTCGAGGCCGAACCAGACAACTTCCATTCGAAGACGAAAAATTCGGCGCCAAGAAGAAGAAGATTGGAGAATCTTAACAAGTGAGTCCCAGCCGAGCCATCAATGCCTCCGCAAGAAGAGGAGATGTCCCTTGTAGGGGGAGTTTGCTAGGAATCGAGATCTCCAATATGCCCAACAAAGATATCCCGCGCTGAATGAAGATTGAACACTAAGGGGGAGATTGTTAGGAAATATTTTGTAGTGTTCAATTTCATTATATTATCTTTGTTGGTTAGCTTTATTAAACTTTGGGCTAATTCTTAGTTGGGTTAGTTCTTAGTTATTCATGTAATGGGCCTTCACAAGAGGCCCACCTATTATATACCAACTTGTGGTATAAATAGGAAAACCCTAACACATAGTTAGGTGTGCTTGTGTGTTAAGAAACTAAACATTTTAGAGTGAGAGAGTCTCCTCAAGAACACCACCAAGCCCCACACGCCCCGAACCTAAATCTCGATCTTTAGGCGTGTTTAATCCGTCCGAAGTCGTATTGTTGGTGCTAATCGGGACCAACACTTACATTACATGACTACGGATAAGCATTACATAGCAAGTTTCTTAAAAACTTACAAGGTGTCATTGTCTCAAAATAGTTACAATTTATTATAATCTCAAAAACTTCATAATTAGTTATAGGTTTTGAAATAGAAGGCAGAACTTGTTCATAGCTTCAATAGATTCTAAAATATATATTAAACTAATTGTATGTTAAGCATATTAGCATAAGTAGGGGGTGAAAGATGAATCGATCTGACTCGCCCGAAGCTCGGCTTGATGTCACAATGGTCGAGCAAGAGTCGAGTTCGATCATGAATGCTCGAAAGCCCGTGAGCCATTCGTGTGTTTTTTTCTTATTTTATTATTTTACTTTTCATTTAATTATTTAATTTTTAGCTTTCCTAGCCCGAGTCAAGCTCAATCAAGAGTGATCGAATTCACGTGAGCCGGTTCGCGAGTTTTTTTTTATTATTTTTAGCTTCTCGAACTCCATTGCCTCAAATCAAGCTCCGACTCGAGCCCTAAAAATGTGAGTTAGGTTCATTTGTCACCCTAACAGATGAGATAAATGAGAAATTTGATTATTTAAGATTAAAGAACAATCAGGGGCATAATTTTATCATTTTAGGGGAGCTGATCCTTTAAGCGAAAGATAAGTTTTATTGATCATTACTCGATGAAACTTCTAACACGAGGGGTCCACTAGTGCAGAAAAGCACATGGGACTGTTGTTATAGGTCATGGGCGACGGTTTCTACGCGTCGTCTAGAGCTCCGTCGCCCATCTGAAGCATTTTGGGCGACGGTTGGTAAAATATCGGCGACGGTTACGTAAGAACCGTCGCCCATAACGACTTGTAGGTTACTTGTTTCCAGTTCATCGGCGGTTTCTACGCCAAAAACAGTCGCCCATAATTTTTGTTTTTTTAACGTATGGGCGACGGTTTTTTGCAAGAAACCGTCGCCCATGGTCTATTTTTTATTTTTTTATATACGTATGAAAGAAACCGTCGCCTATAATATTTTATTTATTTTATATATAAACATGTGCGACGGTTTCTTTGTAACAACCATCGCCCATGATACTTCAGTGAAGTTCTTCCATATATATATATAAACTTTAATAATATATTGGTCTACGATATTTTTGTCCATTAGGGTAAACTTTAAAATAGGGATGGCAAAATTCCCACGGTGAACCATCCCAGTCGGGACCCGAGGCTATTGGGACGGAGAATCCCCGGTCAAAATGGAGATGGGGAGTTGACGGTGATTCAGCGTTGGTGAAATGGTGGGGATGGGACGGGGATGGTAATCATGTTTCCCACTCATCCCCGTCCCCGAACCCGGCCCGTTTGAGTCAAAGGGTGATTCACCAATCCCCGAATAGATTTATTAATAAACAATATTAAAAACTCATTTGAATCAAGAATTTTCATTGATCATCCTTTTATATTCAACTCTAAATATATATTCCTCATAATATACGCACATTTCGTTCTCATATTTTAAATATAAGTTTTCTATCTTACTTATTTTATATTTTTGTTGTAAAAAAGAAATTAATTTATTGGATATGCATAAATATGGGGAACCCGAATCCCCCAAGGGAAACCCGATCCCAAACGGTGATTACCCATTCCCGAACCAATTCATCCTAAATGGTGAATTAATGGGGATGGTATTAAGAACGGGAATTCGGTATGGGAACGGTATGTCCATTACCAACCCCGAACCCGCTCATTGCCACCCCTACTTTAAAAGGGTTTTTTCTCCACATATTGGTCTAGTAAGTTTTATTATGATATTCACCCTAGATGTAGTAATAGTTTTAAATAGAGAAATTTCTAAAAGGGTAATGAACGGTAAATGTTTTTACTAAGTGTTGTTCAGTTTTCGCATAATATCTGAAATGAAGCTTAGAGTATCTCCAACCGAGACCCAAAAAACCCAAAAGGAAATTAAAAGTCTCCAATCGTGCCCCAAACACAAACTCAAAACGCATTTTTATCTTCTCTCTCCTGTTTTAAACCCAAATACGCATTTGGAAATGACATATCCCAAAAAATTGAGTTTACTGTTTTAAAAATAGGTTATTACAACAATACATATCCTTTTTCGTTTAGTTATATTAAAGTACCCGTATAAAAAATAAAAAATAAATAAAATATATTTTCGTATTATTAACAAATATTTCTTGTTATGTTTTCTTATATGAAAAAATTTTGTGTTTATTTTAATATTGTGAAACTAATTTTTTAGTCGAATTTAAAATAATGGTGTAGTATAATTTCTACAGTTTGTATACATAGGGTAATATTAAAAAATTGGGTAAAGAGAATATTAAAATAATAGTCTTTTGAGTTTGAAAATTGATTTGCGGGTCGAAGAAAAATTACTGCATTTTTTAGTTTGAGAAAGCGTTTGACTTTAAAATGGGTTTTTCGATTGGAGATAGGGTTGCCAGTGGGGTGGGAATTCCCCGTGCCCGCGGGGATCAGCCCCGAACGCGGGGGAATGGGGATTAGATTCTCGCCCCCACTCCCCCCCCCCCCCCCCCCCCCCCCCCCCGTTGCCATCACTAGTTGGAGACCGGTAGAAGTTGGCAATCTCCTAACTAGGGCTGAAAAAATGGGCCAATCGGCCCGCCCGACCCGGATTTTGCGAGCCGCCCGATCTTTTACGGGTCGGGTCGGCCTGGCCCGAAATTGAACGGGCCAAATGATCCTAAGCCCGTGTCCCTAAAGCCATGGGCCAGTCTACCCGGCCCAAACCCATCGGCCCTAGTTTTTTTCGTTTTCTAAAATATTTTGTTTTCCAAAAATCTTTATTAGATCATTTTTAATTATAAATTATACATTATGATTCTAGAAAAATAATTCTAACCATATATATTCATAAATATGTAAAATATAATAGTTTTAGTTTATAAAATTAAATATTTGTAACATATTGTATATAAGAAATATTAGAAAAATATATAAAAATATAAAATATATCTGGGCCAATTTTGGACCGCGGCCCGTCGAGTTTTCCAACCCCCGGGCCACCAGCCCACCGGGCTGTGGCTAATAAGCCCGGTTTGATAGGCCTTGAAAATTTGGGCCCAATCACTATTTTTTAGGGCCGGGCCGGGTCGGCCCATGGGCTTGCGCCCAAATTTTAACCTCTACTCCAAACCAACCAAAAAACTAATTCGAAATAGTAGTTTTAATACAGTTTTCAGGCCCTGTCAGAATTTTTATCAGTTTAAAGGACCAACTTTTTGTAAATAGTAGAGTTAAGATAATAAATATGATTTGACGAAAATACCCTTCTTAACATATTATAATAAGAGCTATTTTACTACCACTTTCAGTTACGCAGTTAGAATATATTGTTAGTTCGTAAAGTGAACTGTTATTTTCATAGATTATGTGTTACTAAGATGCAGTAAAATGTTATCGATAGAGAATTTTATTTTATGAATCTCGTTTTTACAGTATATCAAGCTCCGAAATTTCGAATGCCCATCAACCAACCAATTTCGGCGTGTAAAGTAGGATGTATTGTGGTGTTGACGATGCAAAATGTAAGATTTGTAATGAATTTCTATGAAATTAAAGCCGCTTTTGGCACCGATTACAGCTAACATGTATAAATTCGAAGTACCCATAGTATGGGCAGCTCGGTGCGGCACATTGTTTGCTCGTTCGTCCTTCATCATTTAATTTCATGAAAATACGATCGACCCCAATAATTTGGGTATATTTTACAACACCATTAGATTCGAAATTATGTGTCAATTGTTAACTCCTAAACCGTAAGTGGTGTAATGCATGTGGTATGAAAGACATCGAAATCAAGCAGAAATCCAGATGTTCGTGAATTGAGGTGATGAACACCTGTTACTAAATTAAAAACACGTGTTATTATGTCATGATTTAACGGTACTAGCTGATAATAGTTTGGTAGATTGTGGTATATCCATAATAAATTGGTAGTGTTACTGCGTAACGACTAAACGTTACTTGGAGTATAAAATCGTTACTAATGTCGATTGTGGAATATGCTTTTTTTCTTGTTGAAATGTGGTTTAGAGGGAAGTGGGTGTATTTACTTTCACTTTGGCGGGATTTGTAAAATTTCCAGGATCTGTTACGAATATATGCTTTTTTGTTACTATTTTGCCTACATGTTACGTTACTAAATGGTCGGTGAAATTTTGGGCGAGATAGAATGAGATGAATTCTGGGCAGGAGAGTCCAAATAAAATCAAGTATAGATTGTTTGTTACCCGCTATGTGCGTAGCTGTTACTAATTATAGGTTTATGTGTTACTAGAATTATTATAGTTTGTGGATTAGGGTAGACGGTGAACGTTTAATATGTAGGGTCAAGGGTCTAAAATTTTCACAGTACGTTCTTCGTAACATGGTTTATGATAAACCATATTTTAAATTATAGTTTATTGTTTAAGATTTAGAAATCAGAGTTAATAGTTAGATTATATAATTTGGGGTTTACTTCTAAAGATCAAGTTTGTTGAATCATTTAGTTAGGTCGACCATGTGGATTATAATAAACAACTAATAGTTCATATCCGCATCGTTTTCAAGTAGAATCAATTTTGTATAAGTATGTTCATTTTTTGAAGAATACCTACTTGTTTTCTTACTATTAACTTCAACTTCTTCAATTCTAACATAGCCTCCACGTATGTTTTGCGTAAACTAAAATATTATTATTTAAAACTTCGTAAATTCATATATTTTTTGTGAAAGTAGCGTGTTTACAATATAAAATAGAAAATCATAACCTAAACTAATTACATATTAAACTGTTATTGTGACTATGTATCGTGTTACTCGAATTGTAATGCCTTGTTACCTACATATCAATTTCTGTTTTTTCTTTACTTCATATGTTACTGATATTAAACTGTTACTGTCGGGGTTTCGAGTTTAGGGTTTAGGGTTCGAGTTTAGGGTTTATGATCTATAAAATTTTCTTCGTGGTTTAATGTCGAACTTTGAATACGTTTGTGGTGTAATTCATAATGTTATGTTCCATTGGAAGAGATGATAGTCTATGTTTTGCAATGAATGACTACACGTTTACATGGCTATTGATCTCAACTTTCACATATTGACATCAACATTCGCATAACATGTCTTTTAAAGGAGTTTGGGGTTTAACTTCATTGAAATCACATACTTACATGAACATAAATCTTATACATTCGGAAAAGTGCATTTATGAACAAAACTAATTAATGATGTTGTAGTGAAAAGCCTATTTTGTGATATATGTACCAAAGAATTTGTCATAAATTCAGTTGGTTTTGTTTCTTTCTATCAGACATGTGGTATTATTTGCAGGTAATGTGGTACTATTAGGGTTGCAAAAGAATCGAATATTTTCGATTCGATTTGCGATTCGATTCGATATTCGTATTCGAATATCGATTACGAATACGAATAGTTTTTCGATTCGTTTTGAATTATATAGAATATATATTATATACAGGTATTATGCATAATTATATGAATATATCGTTATTCGATTCGTAAAATTCGATTCGTTTGGACATATATAGAATACAAGTACTTTTTTTGAAAAAAAATTAAAAAAAATTCGAATATGCGATTCGAATATTCGCGAATCATTTCGAATATCATTATTGAATTGAATCGAATTGATTTTATGGTTTGTCACGAATCGAATACCAAATACAAATACCAGATAAAATTAACGAATTCGAATAACAAATGCTAATATTCGATTCGATTCGGTTCGTTTGCAACCCTAGGTACTATTCTAAAAATCCTGTTACAATGTTCTGACGGTTCTGTTAACTTCTCTGACAGTCCAGAACCTTCTAGAACATTCTTAATAAAATGTTTCTACATGTACATGTGTTATAATTACTACAAAAAGTGTTACTACGTTTATATTTTGGATTTTCATTCATTATTAAGATATATAATGAAACTGAGTTTATTTCTCAATATTCGATAATTAAAGTTGAGCTTCCACCACTAGATTTCTGAATTGGATTTGAAGTAATATTTCGGTACAAACATCAATAAACTTACTTCATTATTAAGACCCATGAGAAATTGATATCGATTTAACTTAATTCGGCCAATAACGTCGAGATTTCAGCGGCTCCCAGCTGTACTTTAGGGTCATTGGCGATTTATGTAACATTCTCGCTATCGATAAATGAATTGTTACTCTAATGATGTGTTAAAGTTGCAGCAATATAAGTTATGTTCTGCATCACTTTTGTTATACATGTATGAAGTGTTATGCATGTATCCTATAATTTGAAAACATTTCCATCTTCGATCGCTTCTTCGTTAACATCAATAATTCTTGTCGATCACTAGGACTAGGGTTGCAAAAGAACCGAACCTAATCGAATATTAGCATTTGTTATTCGAGAATTCGTTAATTTTATGTGATATTCGTATTCGGTATTCGATTCGTGGCGAATCATAAAATCGATTCGATTCGATAATAATATTCGAAATGATTCGCGATTATTCGAATCGAATATTCGAATTTTTTTTATTTTTTTTCAAACAAATACCTGTTAAGTAATTCTAAACGAATCGATACTTACTCTATATAATTCCAAACGAATCGAAATTTACGAATCGAATAACGATATATTCATGTAATTATGCATAATTGTCACAGCCCCTTCCGATCCTACCTATTCGAGCGTATTCCTACGTGCCTAACGCGTTGTATTTGGTAAATAGTACTGAAAATTGCGTATAAAATTTTTCTTTTCCATTTATATAATGGAACATTGTTATATACACATCAAAAGAATGATAGTCAGATCTCTAAATTACATACGAGACCTAACTACATGGAGGTGTGTGACGGCACAGCAAAAGGTCCCTATGCGCCCGGCCTCACAGATCGTCATCCATACACACACGACCACCCCCAAAAGCAGCGCAAAGCTTCAAAAGATCGGCCTTTCCTTCAAAATGCTATCACGTACCGTGGTCGCCGGTAGCTACGGCACATAACATAAAAGGGTGAGCCGCCGGGGCTCAGTAAGCAGAAACTATGCATGGATGCACGTGTCCCTTTCCCCACAAAGGCAATCCACGCCGATGCATGTAACCCTCGCAAAGGCGATCCGCGCCGATGCTCATTATAACTCCGCAAAGGAGATCCACGCCGATGCATGTAGTAATCGTACTAGTATCACTCAGGGCCCTCGGCCGACCTACTATGCACCATAAAGAGCTCAATATCCATAATCATAAATGCGACAGTGACCTACGCTGGGTAGCCTACGCTAGGTTTCCCTAGGTCACTCCTTCCCAGGTCGTCCCCTTTATCATACGGTAGCCTACGCTGGTAGCCTATGCTAGGATTGCCCCTGGGTCGTTCCTTCCGCAAACAGGGCAGTTGCCTATGCCAGTTAGCCTACGCTAGCATAGCTAGGTAGCTCCTTCATGGGTTGCTCCTCCTGCCTCATCATAGTGATTGACGGCATTGTACGCCGTCATGGTGCCATAGCAGTCGCCTATGACTCAACTTTGAGTCAACATCAACTAACCCATATTGGCAGTTATCCATCGCCTTCCGTGATACATTCTATGTATACCCGACTCGTACTACCCCGAATGTATCATGCATGCTCATGAATATGCACGTGCAACTTATGCGAACATGTAATTTATTTCACAGAAACATATAGTCATCGAGCACAGAGTCACATAATTTAGGCACGTAAGGTAAGTTATGTGTCGTAGTTGGGTTTCTACTTACCTGTCGTCCGTCGACCAAGTGCTATCAATCCGGTGAATTCTCCTAAGTTCCAACCTTAGGCATAAAATATTAATATCAGTACACGAATTAATTTTAAGTAATCGTCTAGGTGTTCTAAGTTCCTAAATAGTAAAACCCTAGACCTTGAATATTCATCTTTTTAAAACAATTTACTAAGTCAGGTCTACAATAGTTAGGGACTTATCTAAGTTGAGTTCGCAAAATAGGCGTTGGCTTATAGTTCGTGAAACTAAATTCTCCAAATTCGCTCTCCAATTTCGCTAAGTGTGGTTCGCGAATTGCTACTTAAACAATTATGGGATTTCGCCAATTTCACTGCGTGGCTTAGAGTTCACGAATTGCCCAACCCGTGATCCTTGGTTTCGCGAGTTGTATGTGAGTTTGCCAAGCCCTCTCTCTCTCTCTCTCTCTCTCTCTCTCTCTCTCTCTCAATTCGTGACCTGATGGATTCGCCAACTGGAGTGGATTCGCCATTCTTGGACGGATTCGCAAAACACCGCGCGCCAGCTTCCCTTGACTCGCGAACTTCAATTCGCCATGTCTCGGTTCACGAAATTCGGCCTGTCAAGTTGTGGTTCGTGAACCTGGATGAATTCGCAAAGTTCGTTTGAGTTCGCCAACTAGGGTTTCGCGAATTGTATGTGGGTTCGCCAAGTTTTCGCCAAGCTAAGTCGACCCGTGAAATGTATGGTTCGCCAACCCAATTCGCGAATCCTTGCATGGATTTGCCAAGTGAGACTTCGTCGAGTTGAGCCCATGGAATTCGCAAAACGCCGAGTTCGCAAACCTGTCTTGTAGCATTTGTAGTTCGCGAAGTGTCTCACACTTCCTATAGGTTCGCGAACCTCATGGAGCTCGCGAATTACACGAGTTCGCACACCTTCGGTGATTCGCCACATTCGAGTCCGATTCGCGAAATCCTCCATCCGTGAATTAAGGTTCGCCAAGTGGGTTCGCCAACTTCCCGTGCTTTGATTCATAATTCGCGAATTAAGATCCGCTAAACACCACATCGCGAAACTAAGGCTCGCAAATTGTTGAACCCGCAAAACGCCAATTCGCCATTTTTCTAGGGTTTGCGAACTTGCTTGACGAGAGTTCGTGAAATCCCTTTTTCGCGAATCCACTCTTTACAACAACACTTTTCAATTCGCAATACACTAGTTTTAATGGATCAAAAAGCTACTTTTCTAAGAACTCGTTGAAGACCGCATGAGCTTTTTAAGACCCTAAAATTGGAGCTTTACAAAACGCCAACTTAAGCTTATTCTTCGTGCCTAATAGTCCCTATAACATGTTATTTTAGAACTAAAATCGCCAAGTCGAGGTTAGAGCACCTTCGAGAATTAAAACCGCACACCCTAGCAAGTGATAATATCGTACTTGAAATCCCTAGAATATACTATCACTTAAATAAATCAAAAATCGTGGTTACAAACTCATATCTATTCCAGCTCTCGTGATTTTAGCTCGACTTCTCCACCTTCGTTGCTTAAACCCTCGTTAATTTTCTCTCTGGTTGGGTTCGTGGACTTGAAATTGTTTTTAGATAAAGCTTAAGTTGTTTAAAGAGTGGTGATGGGACACAAGGACCAAAATTTCCCTTAAATTGTGGAGGGTTGGTTCTTAAAGTTATTTTTACTATTTTGGGCCCAATATTACATTTAAACCTTAGCCCAATAACACATAGCCCAACTAATGTTTCTAGTTTACCCTTAGCCCCTAGCCCAAGTTCTCCTTGGCCTAATTTTTCGAAAGTCCTAGATAAATTAGTAATCACATAGCACGAAATATATATGCCAAATTCACAAGTCACGTAGGCACGTAATTAAATTAATCACACCATCACAAACTTAATGCACATGATGCACGCAATTGCATTCTACATTCGTGCAAATTTATTGGCCCTAATACTTACGAGAACCGGGTGACCCAATAATACATGTATATACTATATTATTGCATATAATTCAAAACGGATCGAATTTTACTATCGAATAACGATATATTCGTATTTGGTAACTATTCGAATCGAAAAAACTATTCATATTCATATTCGATATTCGAATACGAATATTCCGAATCGATTTCGCGAATCGAATCGAAAATATTCGATTCTTTTGCAACCTTAACTAGGACCCATGTACAAATTGAATCGATTTCACATTATTCGACCATTAAATTTGAGATTTCATGTACGAATTGAGTTTGAAGTATGTTTTCGTTATAAACTTCAAAAATATTCGTTGATTATGAAAATCCATGAGAAATTGAGGCCGATTTAACAATATTCAATCAATAATGTGGGAGATCCTAGTGGCTTCATTGATTTTTGGGGGTCATCGGTAGATTTTATCTATTCCTCTTAGTGTCTTGCTACCCAAGAAATGTTATGCAGAATGCATGAAGTGTTTCAAGAATGCACAAAGCGGTACCCGTCGAGTGTTTTATTAGCAATGCAGAATGCATAATGTGTTACCCAACGAGCGTTTTATTAGCAAAAGCTTCAATCACAAGCCGCGTCAAATGCGGCGACCCAACTTTTTCAATTAGGATTAGTGGCGGATTTCCGCAACGTAAGCCGCGGAAGGTCCGTCTAATTAAAAAATTTTCCTAAAATAATATACATTACTATAAAAAATCAGTCTACATCGTCATCACCGTACATGGGCCAAAGCCCTAAAATGTCAAAAGAACAAAAGCCCTAACGCCGCTCCACAGGTCTTCATCCATGTACCGCCCCGCCCTCAAAAGTCCGTGGAGCACCGCAACCAAGCGCCTCAGTCTTGACGCGTATCAGCGTCAGACTCAGTACCTACAACACGTAAACAATGAGCGATTTGCCCAGTAGGTGAATAAAATGCGTGTATGCAAGTGTGCACTCAATCCCAATTCCCAATATCTCACATATCAATGCACACTCTTTCTTTTTCAACATTCCTATTTCACATCACACGACACAGGGCCCTAAGTTAGGCTCGGCACCAACGCGCGCAATAGACTACTGGGAGGCCACCCCCAAGTCTCGCGGCGAGCTACGCCGGTAGTGCATTGATTGATCACGTCAATGGCTCCCTACCAGGTCATATATCTCTCACATTAAAACAAAAATCCCACCGGCGGTGTGCACCTCGAATCGATCACGTCCGAGTAGATAGATTGATCACGTCTGTCTCCGCTAAGTGCCCTGCGAGCCCAACCTCGACTCCGCTACGAGTCACAAATCACAATCACCACATTCTACCCCATATGTCAGTATCTCAAATCATCACCGTCTCAATATGGTGTAATCACCTCTCGTACTGACGTGATATGCATGTGCCATGCATGTAAAGAAATCTCATAAAAACATGATTCATATGAAAGGTACGTAAAACAAGTAAAACACGTAAGTCAAGTAAGACATGAAAATCATCGAATCACATGAAAATACATAATTCACAGATGTGTTTACGTATTGTAGATGGATGATCCACCTACCCGTCCTCCCGCTATAGTCAAATACGAACTCTGGTGGAATCTCTAAAGACCGGTCCTCTGGACATAATAATCTTATCAGCATATGTGCTAATTCTCGAACTATACTGGTATAACATAATAATATTTAAAAATAAGACTCGACAGTCAACGATCAACCCGTTAAACTAATTCGCTCGATGTGTGGTCCGAATCAAGTCAACGCCTGACTTTGAAATACCCTAAATCACACGAACGATACAAGGAATTAAATTATATTAAAATATTTGGAGGTCAGAAGTCACCCGATTTTAAAGCTCGGCGATTCTCCCAATCGATTGAATGTGAATATGTAGCATACTAACCCTAAATCGCCCGATTGTCACTATGGTATTTATTGAAAATAAAGCTCGACGATTTCCACTATCGGCCGAATGACAAACGCACGTGGTCAAAGATCGAGTCAATACCCAGTTCCTAACTTAAATTCGCCCGACGTTAAAAATGTTTAAACTACCTAAATCGTCCGATTTCAATAGGATTCGACTTAACTAAATCGCCCGATCAATTCAATTCAAAATCGCTTGATTCCTTCAAAAACCCTAACAATGAAATTCATATATCATTAAGATCAGCTTCAAAATTTATTTCTAACCGAGAACATCGTACAACGAAAAATCAAACCCTAATGAACATCCTTATAGTTAAGAAATCATCCAAACTCACATATTGACTTATAATCATGCTTAATCATGGGTTAAACTTTAAGAATCTAAACCCTTAACTTAACTATATCTATCATGCTTACAACCTCACCTAATTCACATATCATCATGACCTTCTACAAATTCTTTCTAATCCAAAAATGGCGGTCCATCAATCCTGATGACCACACACATGTTTACATAGATCATAAAACTCCTTATCATCACATACTTTGCATGAATACCCTAACTCCAGTTCTCATATTTCTAAGCATATTACTTTCGACCACCTCACGTGATTATCACATAATCGCATAAAAGTACCTAGCTATTGAAAATAAATTAAGTATATTAAATATGAAAGATTACTAATATATATACCTCTTTTCGAATTTTTCAGAATTTTGTTTCACTAATTCTTGCAAACTGTTGAACTCTTATTTTAACTTCAACCTTAGTTAGTTCACGAAAGAAGCCCATGTCTCTCAACTTAATAGTTTCTCCAATGTGGGCACATTCACAAGCCCCCAAAAAAAATAATATTACAACAAAAAAACTTAATAACAAAAAAAATTAATAATACAAAATAATAACAACTAAAAATATTAATATTACAAAATAATTATAACAAAAAAAATTAATAATAAAAAAATTAATAATACAAAATAATAACAACAAAAATATTACAAAATAATAACAACAAAAAATATTAATATTACGAAATAATAACAACACAAAATATTAATATTACAATATAGTTATAACAAAAAAATTAATAATACTAAATAATAACAACAAAAAATATTAATATTACAAAATAATATCAATGAAAAATATTAATATTACAAATAATTACAAAAAAATAATAATATTACAAAATAATTTTAACAAGAAAAATTAATAACAAAGAAAATTAATAATACAAAATAACAACAAAAAATATTAATATTACAAAATAATAACAACAAAAAAAATTAATAATAACAACAAAAAATATTAATATTACCAAATAATAACAAAAAAAAATTTAAGCAGCCAAACCGAATTTTTGGCCCCTTGTATAGGCGGCCGAAGTGAGATTTCGGCCCTGCATGAGTGGGCCGAAATCATATTTCGGCCACAGCTGTCCCGGCCAAAACATAAATTCGGCCGGACCAGCTCCGGCCGAAACACAATTTCGGCCGTCGCTGGCACGGCCGAACCATAATTTCGGCTGCCACATGTCACAGCCGAATTTGTGGTTCGGCCTTGCCTTACTGCCTTGTGGCGGCCGAAATTGTTGTTCGACCGTGCCAAGCGCCGGTCGAAATTTTTGTTCGATCGGGACTTTTTAAACTATTTCGATCCGTATTGAATGATTTTTACGACAGTATCGATCGATCGGTCCGAAAATTTCGATCGATCGGTCCGAAAATGTTAAATCAAATTTTTTTTCGTATCGATCGATCGTTCGAATTTATTTGTGCATGTAAGTTTTCAGTATTTCGTACCGAAATTATATATTTAGTTAGTTTTTTCTTTTTAGATTAATTTAAATATCATAAGGGCAAAAATGTCTTTTTTCAGCCCTTTAGGGGGCGGTGACTAGGAAAAAGGGGGCGGTGAATAGCAATCCAGAAAGTCTTTATGTCCTATAATTACATGTCACGAAAATTTTCTAGTCCATCCACGGAGACTTCCTATTTAACCAATGACATAGTTAATTTACATCAAAATCTCGTATTAAATTTTACGGGTATTACATCATATTTCTTCGCGATTAACATCAATATTTTCATTGATTATTAAGACCAACGATCAATTTCACCTTATTCGGTCATTAAAGTCCAGATTTTCCCTTGTTTCAACCAGGGTTTTGAAAACCAGACCGGACCGGCCGGTTCCGACCGGAAACCGGCAAACCGGTCGGAATTCCGTTCCGGTCACGTCCGGTCTAACTTTAATTTAAAAATATTTAAAAATAACAAAAATTAGAAAAGAATTAAAAGTGAAGAAAAAGGCAGATTTATTGATGTGGTCTGATGGTTAAGTTGTGGAGAGAATTACACAAATGATGTTATTTTGAAAATGAAATTACAGAAATAGTTGAGTTTTAAACCTATTACAAAACTAATCAACTTTTTTAATTCTAATTATTTTTATTTTTTTAACCACGAAAATACTAAAATTATAAATTTTCACTATTGATATCATCAAACAGCACAACACTTGTTAATAATTAAATTTTTACCCCAACTTATTTTAACTCAAATATATTAAAAATATATTACTTAAAGAAATAATCTAAAGAAAAATAAAATTACTTGGTGTGACCGTGGCCTACTCCTCCCGAGTGACTTCGATATCTAGAACTGTCAAAACGGGCCGGCGGAGTGGGTCGGCGAGTAGCCCGCCAAAGCCTGCCATGGCGGGTCGGGCGCGGGTAAACCCGTCGTATGCCAGGCCTGGAATTGAAGGCCCGTCAAACCCAAATTAAAAAAACAAATCAAAGGTAAAAGATTTAGAAAATAAAGAAAAAACAATAAAAATTAAATACTTAAGCTCCAAGTTAATTCTAATTAAATATAATCTCATAATAATAATTTATTTATATTATTGAACTTGAGTAAATTAAACATCCAGCTAAAAAACACTAACATACCTATATAATTTATTTGTATATCAATATTTAATTAAAAAATATCATACTTGAGTTGAGCCAGCCATGAATTATAATATGATATTTTTTTATAAATATTGATATGTAAATAAATTATATAGGTATGTTAGTCTTTTTTAGCTCTGATGTTTAGTTCACACATAAATAAATTATTATTACGAGATTAGATATAGTTAGAATTAACTTTGAGCTTAAATACTTTTTATTGTTGTTACTTTATGTTTTTGAATTTTTCTTTTTTTTATTATTATTTTTAATTTGGGCGGGGCGGACATTCAATTTTCAGGCCTGCCAAACGACGGACCTTCAATTTTGACAGCTCTAGCTTTCGACACGTGGGAGGAGTAGGTCACGATCACGCTAAGTAATTTTCTTTTTCTTTTGAATATTTCTTTAAGTAATATATTTTTAATATATTTGAATTAAAATAAGTTGGGAAAAAAATTTATTTATTAACAAGGTGCTATTTGAAGATAACAATAATGAAAATTTGTAATTTTAAGTATTTCCGTGGTTAAAATAAAAATAAAAATAATTAAAATAATAAATTAGTTTTGTACTAGGTTTAAGAACGCAACAAGTTTTATAATTTTATTCTCAAAATACATCATTGGTGTAATTCTCTCTTAAGTTGTGGGCTTAATAATCAAATGGGCTTGAGTTCTATTCTCATGTACCTCACATTAGTTTTATTTTATAATTAACTCATGAACCCAATATTTATTTTTATTTACTTTTGACCCCAAGTTTAAAAGCTTTTTGTCAATCCATGGTATAATTAATTTTTAACCACCAACACAATCTACTTATTAATTTGACCCCTAGTTTTATAAAATGTCAGTTTGCTAAAAGTTTATAAAAAAACATTTATATAAATCTATTTTATTTGATTAATTGCTAAAATATTATATATTTATAAATACCTGTTTGACTCCGTTTTGATTCCGGTTTTATAACGGTTAAATCACTAAAATTTTCGGTCCGGTTCGAAAACCCGATTTCAAAACCTTGGTTTCAACGAGATTTTCGAATTACTTTATATACATTATTCCATTATAAACTTAAAAAATTTTCATTGATTATTAAAAAGGGGAAATTTTCGTTCGGTCGCCTGTCAGGGTCTGAAATTTTAGTTCATGCCCTGTCAGAAAAAAAAATTAGTTTTAAGGACCCGATTATTCAGTAACAATTTATTGGTCTGCAGTAACAATTCATTGTTCCGCAGTAACAGTTCATTGTTCTGAAAATAACAGAAAACGATCATCCGATAACAGTTCATATACTTTTATAACATTTGTAAAATTTAGGTCCTTATCTTTAAATTTTTACGAAAAATTGGGTCCTTTAAACAAATTTTTTTTCGTAAAGGTCCTGAAAACTATTTTTAACCACTTTTGGTGCCTGAATTTTAATATACCCTATTAAAAATATGTTATAGGGGCTAACCCTACCCCTTATTTGTAAATTGCTCACCGACGAGATCAATATCATTTCACGCGCCTGGCTTAACTTGGGTAGTACTGTCAATGCGGCCCGTGGCCCGCGGGATGGCCCGCCCCGCCCCGCATCGCCAAAAGGGCGGGCTAGGCTTCAATTTTTCAAGCCCTCCAGGAGGCTAGCCTGGGCGGGCCAGTCCGCACGGTCACGGGCTTTGGCGGGCTGACCCACCATTATTGTAATATATATAATATATTAAATAAATATATAAGATATAAATATAAAATACTAAATATAGAAAATAAAAGTAAATTAATTAGATAATACAATTAATGTCATTAATTATGTATAATTAATATCATATTTACTCATATTTTATCAATAAATACCATAATTAATTAAAAATTATTAGTAAATTAAAATTTTATATTAAAATAAAAATAGCAAAAAAATACTAGACGGGCGGGCCTGGCCCGCGGCCCGCCGCGGGGCGGGGCTATCCCAGTTTTTTAGGCCCACCATCTGCCCCGCCAAGTGGCAGGCTTTGGCGGCAGCGGCCAGCCCGGCCCGCCCCGCCAATTTGACAGTACTAAACTTGGAAGCTGCTTCATCAAATCGTAAGTCTCTCTCTCACACACACTCTAAACACATAGCTCACTGTACGTTGTTTGCTTGCGGTGGCGAAGCTAAAATAGCTAACCTGACAATGGTCCCGCGATCTACTTTTCTGGGTTACCTTTTTGTCATCGTCCTTTTGTTTCTCTACGACCTCGCCGACTGCAAAACTCTCAAACGAGACGGTACTTATTGTTTGGGCATCCGTTATTGCTGTAGTCCTGGGAGATTCGCTTACCCAATGCTATGGAAGCTCCCAATTTGTTCAGATTGTTGATATTTAGTCAAAGTGTTTGGAACGATTAGTGGGCAATTTAGATTGATTATTCAATATTTATCACCTGTTTGCGATCCGTGCATTAAATCTGGCATTTACTTTTATTTTGGCTAGGATATGCACCTCGTTGAGATCTTTCTATAAAATGTAAGGATGGATTCTTGATTACTAGGTAGATTAGTAGTTAGATTAAGTGGAGGATAGTCTCAGGTGGTTATGATGGATTGCAAGTAGGTAGTAGACCTATCTCTACGCTTAAATATACCATATTGTTTTCTGTTGTGGTAGCGTATTTGCGAACTTCATTTGAATGAGTATTGGATTTCATTTGCATTGAATCAATATGTGCCTCGGACTTGAAAATTTTTCATGGTTGCAGTGAAGGCATTAAATGAAATTAAGGCATCTCTTGGGTGGAGAGTTGTCTATGCATGGGTTGGTGATGATCCGTGTGGAGATGGTGAGTTGCCACCATGGTCTGGCGTGACGTGTTCCACCGTGAGTGGGAGTGACTATAGAGTTGTCACTGAATTGTGAGTGGTTCTTTTGCTCGTAGTTATTGTTTTGATTAGCCTCTTCACTTTGCTCTATGTTATTTCACTTTTCTAGCATTGATCTTTACTACTGTGTCTTTTTTTGAAAATTTCCATCTGATTCGTTGCAGAGAAGTTTATGCGGTTTCTATTGTTGGTCCCTTTCCTCTTGCAGTTACGAACCTGGTGGATCTCACTCGGCTGTAAGAGTCTCCTTCTCTGGTCATTTTCGTCTAATGTTTTCTGATCTCTTTTATTAGCGCATGAACTGTTGTTTAGTTTGCTGTCAAATACTTTGTCTTTCGTGGAATTCAGACATGTGAATGACGCTAAAACATTTTCCATTTCATGACGCTAAAACATGCAGTGACATCCTTTGAATGACAGGGATTTACATAATAACAAACTAACCGGTCCTATCCCACCTCAAATTGGACGGTTGAAGCATCTTAAGATACTGTACGATGTCTCCTTTTTAACTTATGAGTAGTATATTTGTTCGTTCGTGCTTGTGGCTTTTGTTATGTGCATTCCACTTAAACTATTTCCTGAAAGGCTGAAACGCTGACGCATCGACCATTTCTCTTCCTTGGTTCCGCTTTATTTATTGTTTACGCAGTAATTTGAGGTGGAACAAGCTGCAAGACGCAATTCCTCCTGAAATTGGTGAACTTAAGCAGCTGACCCATCTGTGAGTGCCTCTCATTTTTCCACTTTTACTTCAGTTCATGTGAAATAATTACTGGACACGACTGCCAATTATTTGAATTTGTTGCAGCTATCTGAGTTTCAATAACTTCAAGGGGGAAATCCCAAGAGAACTTTCAAATCTTCCCGAACTTCGTTATCTTCAACTACATGAAAATCGTTTGATTGGGCGAATCCCGCCCGAGTTGGGAACTTTATCCAATCTGCGGCACTTGTATGTCTTCTTGTTCCATTTCAAACATAAGTTCCATGTGCTATTTAGTCTTATAATTTCTAAATCACTCATGTTTATCCGCATACCAGAGATGTCGGAAACAATCACTTGGTTGGGACAATCAGGGAACTCATCCGCATTGAAGGATGCTTCCCAGATATTCGTAATCTGTATGCTTTATTGATATGGAAATTCTTCTTTTGGTTTCGCCAATTTTATTGGGAACATCTCTTAAGGATTCCCCATGTGTTATCTCTTAGGTATCTGAATAACAATTACCTAACTGGAGGCGTGCCATCACAACTAGCGAACTTGACCAATTTGGAGATCTTGTAAGTTTTAGTACTTCTACACTCTGTTTTGGTATCCCTTACGCTGAGCTAGACAACATATATAAGTGGCCTACAATACAAAGTATGCTTTCGCAATTAACATCATTTCAGAATAATTTTAATCTTGGTTTGTGAATCTTTTATGTCGACTTATGAAACAAACGCAATCATGGGTTTCAATTCAGGTTACTCATGTGTCGTCTATCTAATTCGCTAATACTGGTATTGCTATGTGCAGATATCTATCATACAACAAAATGTCTGGAGTTATTCCATTTGGGCTCGCTTATATTCCCAAGTTAACCTACTTGTGAGTGTTTCTTACCGATTCCACTGCGATCTTTTATTACCCACAGTATTTGCAAGTGAATATCAGTTAGAATGTTCAGTCTAATGGAGATCAATTTCCTGTTAATATATATGCATACTGATCCTCCAATTCAGGTACTTAGATCACAATCAGTTTTCTGGTAGAATTCTCGATACCTTCTATAAGCATCCTTACTTGAAAGAAATGTGAGTTCCTCTCCAAGTTCTCAGTGTTCTTTTTCCCTTTTCTAAGCCATATTTCATTTTATTGATCTATTTACTCAAAATTTATCATCCCAGGTATATCGAAGGAAATAATTTCCGACCAGGCGTGAAACCCATCGGCAATCACAAATCCCTGGAGCTATCCGATTCAGAGTTCCTATTTTAGACCATACAAGTTTGGTCTCGATATTTAGTTATTTATTTCGTCACGTCAGCGAATTGCCTATACTCATTCTTGACTGCGTATTTTAACAGAAGCCCATAAACTTACATTGTAAGAACTCTTCAATCTGAAGAATGTATTAGCGTGTGTGTAGAGAAATTACACGAACAGAGAAGCTCAAAGAATTTATATGCTCTCTAAAGACCTCCAAAACGCCTGTGCACTTCATCAATACTTTCGTGGCTCTTTTCGCCAGCAACAAACTCGTGAACGATTCCATCGATCTCCAACATGCTACAGCCCGGCTGCTTTTCAACACCTCGACTTTTCATCAACTTCCTAACCCTTTTTGCATCACTGTGTCTCTCATTAGCTGCGTAAGCATTGGCCAACAGAACATAAGCTCCACTGTGTCTTTCCAAGTTCACAATTCTTCGAGCCAAGTATTCTGCTGAACTAATGTCTCCGTGGCTGCAACAAGCGTTGAGTAATGCTCTTAAAGCTATTGCTTCTTCAGAGTTACAACTCGAAATTGGCTTTTCTTGAATTATACGGTGTGCTTCCTCGATGATGTTAGCTCGCCCGAGCAGATCGACTATGCATGCATAGTGCTCGCCCGTGGGCTCAATGTGATGCACGTTCCACATAACGTTCAGCAAATTTAGGCCTTCTTGTGCCATATTGGAGTAGCTACACGCCGTGAGCAGAGATAAGAACGTTATGCCGTCGGGCCTTACACCGTGTTTTTGCATCTCGTGGAATAATCTAAGGGCATTTTCTACGTCGCCATTCATCGTATGGGCGGAGATCATAGAGTTCCAGCAAATAACATCCCTCTGACTCATTTCGTCGAACACCTTTTGGGCCAACTCTAAGTAGCCACATTTTGCATACATATCAATGAGGGCCGTGCCTAGCTTAGCGGTGACCACCATATTCGTCATCTTAATGAATCTGTGGAGCCATTTTCCGATTTCGAGGCAGCCCAGATGAGCACAAGCACTCAGAGAACTCACTAAGCTCGCTTCGTCAGGTTGAATTCCACTTAACTGCATCAATCTGAATAGTTTCAAGCCCTCTTTAAAGCAGTTGTTCTGCACATAGCCTGATAGCATTGCACCCCAAAGACCTCTATCCTTTAATGGGGCTTTATCAAATACTAATCTTGCGTTATGAATGTCACCCTTTTTGGCATACCCATGAACCAAAACTGTCCATGAAATGACACAAGGGCAGAGGATGTCGTAAAAAACACATCTTGCGGCTTCGATATAATCAAAAGCAGAGTACATGACAATCAAATGGTTCCCCACGTAATTATCGCTAACCAAACCCAATTTCGCACCGTGGCCGTGAACTGACTTTCCCAGAGTCAAACTTTTCGTGTTTGCACAAGCTTTCAAGACGTAAGGAAGTGTGTAAGTATCGAGCGAGATGCTCCGTCTTAAGATTAGTCTGTAAACCTCTACGGCCGTAAAGTTTTGGTCTTTGAGCAAGAAAGCTTTGATCATTGTGTTGCATATGCAAATTGTGGGGTTTTGGATACGTTTGAAGACTTCGTAGCCATAGTCAAGGCTGTTGTGAGAAGGGTCTGAGCAGAATGCCAAGATTCTGCTCAGAGCAAAGCTGTTTGTTCCTATCCCTGAAGTGATTATCAGTGCGTGGGATTTTCTTAGTTGGCTTATGTTTTTGCATCTCTCCAACAGATGAAGACTTCTGCTTGTCATTCGTCCCCAAGTAACGTTTCATGTCGTAATTTAGGGGTTTAACACTTAAATACCTACGTCAATAAAAATAAAACAGATCACTCCATGTCTGACCTTTTTTTAACCTAGGTAGGTTCGTTCATTTAAAAAAAATTCATACACCATCCCAAGCCCAAATCGCACGACCTTCTTCCCGAAATCGACCCGTGGTTGTTTGCTTCAGATTCAACGTCGTGTTCGCTTCCTCCTGGTATTCCCCTTCTGAAATCGACATTCTTTCCGAAAAGGTAAGTCCTTCGCACTCTGAAATCAACGTGGTATTTCGTCTTGGTGTGCTTTCGCTTACTCTGTGGACAATCAATAGGCTTGTATCTACTTTGCTTTTGCAGTTATTCGTTGGGTTTAAGCATTTTCGATTAATGTTCGTAACAATTTCTGTGTCTTTCTCGAATGAATCGATTTGTTGTTCGATTTGGGTTTTTTTGGAATGGTTCAATTTACTGTGGTAGATTTGTGCGTGTATTTTCGAATGGGTTGATTGACTGTGTTCGATTTGGGTTTTTCGAATGGGTCGATTTGGGTTTTTTCGAATGAGGTCAATTTGTTTTGGTACTACATGATCACTGTATTTGGTACCTTCTGTTTGGGATTATTGGTACCCCGTGTGTGAATAAAATGGTACTATTCTTAATGGTTTTGCTTTTTGCGGAGATGCCACCGCGGAACAGATCTGAGCTGTCTTTCAGGTGCCATCCTGCGCTCTTTCGATCTACCATAAGCACTTTGCAGGGTAGCATGACGGCGGAAAAAAAAGTAGCTATAAGAAGGGTCCCCGTTTCATTTTAGGTAGAATTTACTTTGGTTCTAACTGTTGCATGAATCATGTGTGGTTAAGGTTGATGGAGGAGGTGGCGGATCTCATTTAGAGTGGAGAGGTTGGAAGCCGAGTTGAGATTGAAGGACGAGGTTATAAGAGATCTAGTCAAATGTTCGGATGTCGACGGATGATGTGTCCAAGGAGGATGCGATGGAAGAGGAAGAGGCTGAGGCTAATGAAGTCAACATGGATGTGTATCGTGCTTCTATGGCTGCTCGCATTTTACGTGACGAGCACAGTTGTATGATAGATTTGTTTGGTTAAGTTATTTGACTTGGGGATGAGATTGTGTTGGAGACTTTGTTGTCTATGTTCATTAAGTTGTTATTTAACTTGGGGATGAGACTGTTTGGAGACTCAGTGATGTCGTTTGTTGTGTAGTTCTATGAGATTGACCGTATTTTATGCAGTACCATATGTTTTTATATTAAGGTACCTTATCTTTTACATACAGAGTACCATAATATGAAGGTTTACCGTACCATTATATAAATATATAGCGTACCATAAGAAGAAGATATGAAGTACCTTGTCTTTTACATTAGCGTACCTTATCCTTCACATAAAGAGTGTCATAATATGCAGGTTAACCGTACCATTATGTATATATATAGCGTACCATAACCAGAATGTATGAAGTACCTTATCTTTAACATTAACGCACCTTATCTTTTAGATACAGAGTACCATAACCTGGAAGTTTATCGTACTGTTATTTATAAGTATAGCGTACCATAACCAGCATATATGAAGTACCTTATCTTTTACATATATCTTGTATAGTAACGTACCTTATCTTTTACATATATAGTACCGTAATCTGCAGGTTTATCGTATCATTATGTATACATATGCAGTACCCTAATCTGCAAGTATACCATACCATTTGTTACACCATCGAAAATAAATAGATTCCTAAGCAAATCGCGTTGCTCTGCATGATTTTGACTAGACCTAACAATAATAAAATGACTAAAAAAGAAAAAAAATCGCACATTTAGGAGTCACCAGATTTTCAAAATATGTTGTAAGATGTTCTCGCTTCTATCTTTATATTCAAATAAATCTTGGAGTTCGAAGGTTTAATTCATGCGTGTAAGGTCTAATGCACCTAATTTGATATAAAAGGTAATTAATACTCTATGTTAGTGTTTTAGGGTGGTTCCAGAAGAAAAAGTAATTTGTACGACCTCGAAAAATACTAACCATAGTATGGCGTATCACATATTTAAGGGACGCCGTACCTTTCTTAGCTTTGTAGGGGTATCTGCTTGTTTGTTTTAAGCGTACCGTCTCAGACACGGTTGTAGTACCCAAAATTACATATGACAACAAACATTTTCTGAAAGGCAACGACATGTTAGAGGAGCCGTCTTTTTTTATTTATTACCTCGTAAGTAAGTAATATGTCCAGTCATGACAGAAAACGTCAGAAATATGTCGAATCATGACAGAAAATGTCATAAAAATGTTCAGTCATGTCAGAAAAACGTCAGAAATTGTCTGTTTCTTTTTTGGCATCAAACATCTTCTGAAAGGCTTCTTTTTGATGAAATATCCCCAAGTCATATATTCGAACTCTTACTCTAATTTATACGGTACCTATTTCTGAAACGATACCGTATCCTCTATGGTATGTTTAGTGTACCTTATTTTCATATATTACAGTACCTTGTTGGCATATATTTGTTGGGAATGTGCCCTCGGAATGCCATTCCAGGATGTAATGAATAGGGCATGTAGTTAATAATCGATGTATTATTCGCTATGTATTTGAATAATGAATTCTTATACGTATTAACAGAATTTATATTTTATTATTTTTTTCTTTAAGTGGCATATTATTTATTTACCTATCAAGTCTTACTAGGCATCCGGTGGGACGGTAAATAAATAAATCCCATATATCGTGAGTTTAGTCACCGATTCTCATGGGATGAGAGAGGGGCACCGGTGATCTATTACCCTCCGATATTAAATTAGTCCATGAGTCTTAGATTTCAGTAGAGTGACTGAGTGTCGATCATGACTTATTTGTTGACGACTCTAATATGATTGTGCCAACCATTCGCTTGGGAAGCGGGAGGTCGTAACATTGGTATAAGTTGAATCGAGGGATTGACTTGTACTTGGACAAGACTCGCAATCGACGATCACATGGCCTTATTGTTACTCTGGGTAGCGTCAATGATCGATCGATTGACTATAGTAGTGTGCGTGGACCTTAGACCGAATGGTCTTTGACGGAACTGACTTCGGGGTCTTGACTTGTCACTAGATTGCTAGGCTCACCATGTTCGACGATGAACATGGGTCGGCAGCGATAGGTAGCTGTCGAGCTTAGACAGTCGTGAGGGATTCACTATCTCGTTAGTAACCGAGATATATGTTCTATGCATATTTGGGGACGGGAAATTACAAAGCCTTTGGCCGAAGCTATAAACTTACTCACGTGGGACGTGGAGAGTAGTCTAGTAATTTCGCCAGTCACGAACTGGTCTTAGTGTCGAGTCTTAGTGAGTTTGACGTATCCATGACTCTCACTCGACCGGGACATTTGTGAAGGGTCTATACGTACGACGATAATCTATAGTCGGTTCGTAGGTCGTACTAAACACGGGATCTATTCGGTACCGCGGGATTGGCTAGGTGCTTACCGAATTCTTGGATTCCTTCCTTGCCGGAGACGAACCAAGAGAGTCTGGCTTAAAAAAATGACGACTATGATAGTGCCTAACTAATATGAGATGTAAATTAATTTAACGGCCTCAGAGATGTTAGTAAACGATGAATACAAGTTTTAGAAAATATATTTACATGGACGTATGATATGGACCGAAAAATCGACCCTGCCATCAACAGTGCGCTGGAAGGTATCGGTCCGTCGCCGTTTCGAGTTCGTCGTCTTCGTCTTCGGCGGATCCCTGAAACGTCACGAAAAAGCGGGCTAAAGGGCGCCGTTTCGGTGACGCCCCTCCGACGCTCAAGTCAGATAATCGTTCATCGACGTTAAAGCGTATAAATATAATCGAAAATAACAAATAATAATCAAAGAGAGCGTTGATCGAATGCCGAGCTATGAGATAATGTGTCCATGGATCCTTGTGTGTGAAGTCTTGTCGCATGATTTATTAAGCAAGAGAGAGGGAGTTGAGATGAGAGTTGTATCATGTATGAGGTGGTAGTATGGAATGAATTAACGTACCTTGTTATTCCAACCAAGTTTGTTTATATAGACCCATTATAAGAGATAATGGCCCATGATTTGACTTAGTGGGGATGTAACCACCCACCATCACCTTCATGCCCATTATGGGTTCGATGGTATGGCCACATGGGCCTTAGACGAGTGGGCTTTGGACAGATCGGCACGGTCATGCGATGCCCACGGGAATATGCTCTACCAAGGTGTTGTTCCTCGGCTAGTGCTCCTCGGGCGTAAGTTGCCGTGGGGATGTTTTTCGTGGGGTGTCGCCTCGGGAGATATTTTCGCGGGAGATATTCCCGCCTACATCAGTCAAACTCGAATATTTGACCGATAAAATACGGGGATAACAATAGTCCCCCTCACAAATAGTCCAAAAGAGTGTTAGTGATTTTTGGACGTAGTATAGGTAAAAT
The DNA here is from genome assembly GCA_027422505.1 of Craterostigma plantagineum. Taxonomy (NCBI): domain Eukaryota; kingdom Viridiplantae; phylum Streptophyta; class Magnoliopsida; order Lamiales; family Linderniaceae; genus Craterostigma; species Craterostigma plantagineum. Next base: position 730,829 of record JAPQWV010000269.1, read on the forward strand.
ATTCAAGTATGACATACGTCCTTCCCGAGTATCGACCTTCCAAATATCATGTTAACATATAAATATTGAAAAGGATAAATATTCATACCGACGGTGTCCCGAGCGTGGTCATCTGTACCGCTCTCAAATTCCTCCTCGAAGTCGGCTTATGGAGACTCAAGTCGTGGGCGGTGCATTCGTATGCTTAGGCTCCGAGCCACAATTGTGAGGAGGGAGTTGCGTAAGTTTCGTGCCACATTTGTGGACTTTTATCCGGAGCAGGTCGGGTCTTCGGTTCGTGGAGATCTATCCCGAGCAGGTCGGGTCTTCGGGAGATATTCGTGGAGTTTTTTGTCCGCCACAATTGTGGGCTCACGAGACCTGCCGCCCGAATGCACCTTCCCCACGGACTTATTCAGCTTCATGTGGCGTTCGTCGAATTTGTTTGATCCCTCGAGCGTGGTTATAATAGGCGGCGTAGCATCGAGAGTCCCTGCACTCAAATAACTCGAAGGAAGAGGTGAATGTGCTACAAAGTCCGTACCTGCCAATATTATTCGAGAAGTAACATCTGCCACTTTCAAAATTTCATAGCACATGATCAGACCCAACAGATAATCTTCGCTGCCAAATATCAGCCTAGCAGTCTTCTAATTGGAAGTCATCGAAGCAAATATAATCGGGTTCTGGAGCTAAGTTATATTTATGCCACGACCCATTAATTCAACAGCCTGATAAAACGAAATAATAGCAGGCAGAAAAATAGTGTGAGCATTCACAAATTGGCCCAACAGAAACATTTTTCAGGAAACCAACGCATTCACAACAGCTAGCTCCTACAATTTATTCCATCAGCTCAATATAACCCTAAGGAAAATATTCTAACATCTCCCATAGTTTCATAATTTTCAGAATGACCCCAATTATCCAGATTTGATTATATGCGCACCACAGTAAATAACAGAATCAACCCAATAGTTTCAGTAATTACGAATCAACCCCGATATATAAGGAAAGCTTACAACCAGGTCCATGCCGTGAGCGATAGCGGATCTGTCGCCGGCGGCCGAAGGGATGGCCATGGTGGTGATTATTAGATGCACGTGGATCGATCTCGTGGTGGTTGCGCCCCGCAAAATCCGGCAGTCGCGACTTCTAGGAGTATTTTGAGGCGATCGTCGTCCACGCCTTCAAACTGAGTCGAGCGTGATTTCGCTCCGCAAATCCTGGGCTGTACAGGGAAAAAGGTTATCCATCGAGAATACGTAACGGGTTACCTTTAATTTCACGAGATATGAGACGATTCGTTTGATTTCTCGAGTTGAGCGGTTCGGGCTTTCTGTGTTCGATGTGATTTCTACCCTCCATTGCAGCGATGGTTGTAGGTTATGGTCCGCAACAAGTAATCCCATGTACAATTAGCTTCGTGAAAGCCTTGTCGGTGTGCCGTGTTTCGACGGCGGGCTTGGCTTCGCCGATAGTTGTGCCGGGCATTTTCTAGCAACACTGAGCAGTCTTTTTAGCGAGCCGAGCCTGGTAGCTGTCCGCGGTTGTGCCCGAAGATGCCGAATAGAGGCTTGATTACGAGTGCGGTGCGCTGCGACAACATCGCTCGGGCCAGTTTTTGGTTGACGACGGCTGGTTTCGATGATGAAAGCGGTTGGTTTTGGACAACGCTCGAGGCACCTCCTTCGATGATGGCATTTCGTGAACCCAAGGGGGCGGATCTTGACTGATGATGAACCTAGGCTAGATTATGACCGCGGCGGCTGCCATAGTATCGCTACGAAAACAGCAAAGCTGCGACTGTTGGGGCTTTACGTTGTTGTACTCTCGACGATAGCGTGCGGGCTATTTGATCGGGGTAGTCTCGCCAGTTGCTCAATGCCGGGGATGGTTGCTGTCGAGCCGAGGCGTATTGACGACTCTAGATTTGAGAAGTGCGAACGGGTCTGCAGTTGATTTTTGGTGGCTCGTCTGTGCTGTTTCCGAGGGCGACAACGGCTGGTCCGCTCGAACAGCTTTTCCAGAGTTGAGCCTCGACGAGGGGCTGCCTGCAGTTGCGCTCGTGAAGGTTAGCTGGTCGGGGCACGACGCGAGCTCACGGCGACAAGGGAGCTTCGTCCCCGAAGCCTGAAAAGCGACGAACTCGATGAAGTTTAGACGAGAGCTCGAAACGGCTTCAGATTTTCCGATTCTCCCAAGTGTACCTTTTTATTTATACGATTCCCACAGACGGCGCCAATTGATGTGGACCGAAAAATCGACCCTGCCATCAACAGTGCGCTGGAAGGTATCGGTCCGTCGCCGTTTCGAGTTCGTCGTCTTCGTCTTCGGCGGATCCCTGAAACGTCACGAAAAAGCGGGCTAAAGGGCGCCGTTTCGGCGACGCCCCTCCGACGCTCAAGTCAGATAATCGTTCATCGACGTTAAAGCGTATAAATATAATCGAAAATAACAAATAATAATCAAAGAGAGCGTTGATCGAATGCCGAGCTATGAGATAATGTGTCCATGGATCCTTGTGTGTGAAGTCTTGTCGCATGATTTATTAAGCAAAAGAGAGGGAGTTGAGATGAGAGTTGTATCATGTATGAGGTGGTAGTATGGAATGAATTAACGTACCTTGTTATTCCAACCAAGCTTGTTTATATAGACCCATTATAAGAGATAATGGCCCATGATTTGACTTAGTGGGGATGTAACCACCCACCATCACCTTCATGCCCATTATGGGTTCGATGGTATGGCCACATGGGCCTTAGACGAGTGGGCTTTGGACAGATCGGCACGGTCATGCGATGCCCACGGGAATATGCTCTACCAAGGTGTTGTTCCTCGGCTAGTGCTCCTCGGGCGTAAGTTGCCGTGGGGATGTTTTTCGGGGGGTGTCGCCTCGGGAGATATTTTCGCGGGAGATATTCCCGCCTACATCAGTCAAACTCGAATATTTGACCGATAAAATACGGGGATAACAACGTAGATTTCCAAAATGAAGACGGAATGTAAATAGGGTTCACAACCACGAGTAATGCTCTACACGGTCGTGAAGCCCGCCTGTAAAGTAGTAGCAGCTCCACAAATTCATATCTCACAATCCAGACCTCAGATTGAGAATTCCTTTGGTCAGAATCAAGACCGGTGAGTCTTTTATCTATGGTTAAAATTTCAGGGCAATCGGACATCTTTTACCCTTTGATCCGAGATAAATACGAAACTAACGCAATGCTGTAAAAATGGTCACGGCCGTGACTGGTCAAGCGTGTGGTCGTGACTCGGGGAAGTGTGCAAGTTTAGGCTGCCCGATAGTGTCGCGGTCGTGACACTTCTTGCCGAGTCCGTGAAGGACTCCAGACAATGGTCACGACCGTGATTCAGGCCGTGACAAGCGGCCGAAGCTTGCTATAACTTGTCACGGCCGTGAAGGGTCTTGCAAGAGGTCGTGAACCGACAGTTTGTTTTGTCAAATTTGATCCAAACCTTACCCAATTTTGGATCTTGTTCTTTTGTTATGATTTGTGGGACAATATCTAGTAATTAGATGATAAAATAACAAAAGAATCAAACAAAAACTAGGACATGATTTTCGTCCAAAACAAGTTCTAATCTTTCTCACACTAAGTTTTGAGTTTATAGAGGAAAGAAAAGAGCATTTGGGGTTGTTGTTGAGAAAACCCTAAGTGTGAGTGAGTTTATAGCAAATCACACACACATACATATCTCTATTCAATCATTCTTCACTTCCTCTAGCCATCCTTGGGGAGGTGAAGTTTGTGGCACGTCACGGCGGCACAGTTCGTGAGCTACAGGAGCTAAGGATCTTCGCGACAAGAGTAAGATCCTTATACCTTATACGTGTCTACATGCGTTTTTCTTCATTTAACCGAGTATCCTGGGGAATCCGTATGGGGAACCCGGGAAAATGTTTTTAAATTCCGCTGTGTCCGGGGCGAGGCATCGGGTCACCGGGGTTTCCCAACAATATTACAGTACCTTGTTGGCTTATATTACAATACATAGTTCATATATATTACACTACCTTGTTGGCATATATACGGTACCTTGTCGGCATATATTATAGTACCAAATTGCATATATTACAGTACCTTGTTGGCATGTATTACAGTACTTTGTTGTCATATATTACGGTACCTTGTTGGCATATATTACGGGACCTTGTTGGCATATATTGCAGACAATACCAAATTCGCATATATTATAGTACCTTGTTGGCATATATCACGGTACCTTGTTGTCATATATTACAGTACCTTGTTGGCATATACGGTACCTTGTTGGCATTTATTATAGTTCCTTGTTGTATTATAGACCAAATTGGTATATATTACATTACCTTGTTGGTATATATTACAGTACCTTGTTTGCATATATTACGGTACCTTGTTGGCATTTATTACTGTACCTTGTTATGATATATTACAGTACCATATTGGCATATAACAGTACCTTGTTGGCATATATACAGTACATTGTTGGCATTATTTAGACAAAAAGAATGAGCCATATCCTATTGACACTGGACAAAAGAATAACCTACTGGCATCATTTGGATAAAAGAATGTGCCATTACCATTCAAAAGAGCAACAAAAAAGGTTGTTGGGACAAAAACAGTAATAAAATACATGGAAAATACGGACCCTACGTCGATACGGCTTCTCTACAAGTACGACGATTATTCCCGTATTTTCCACATATTATGCACTTGTTGGATCTTTTATCTACCTGAGAAGGAATCCTCCGCGTCTTCCGGCGACCGGAAAGAACATGAATGTTCGGGTTACGGATAAAATTCCCGTCAATCGGTTTGAGCTATGGGTGAAAAAGAGCCGAGCTGCTCTCGGCTCGAGTTCGATTTGGATCGAGCTCGAGCCGAGCTCGAGTTGAATTTATACGGGTTCGATAGCTCGTCGAGCTTATCGAGCCCATATTTATTTATTTTTTTTATGATTGTTATTATTATTATTATATCATATGACTAAAAAAGACTAAAATACCCAAGAAAAAACCCTAAACACAATTTTAATATTACATTTTTTCACCCGCACATCATCTTCTTTCAATATCTCTCGCTTGATCTCATGGCCACGTCAAACAATACTAATCCGATGGATGGACTTGCTCTGAGCCGTTGCTCCGTCGGTCTTGACGGCGTCCACTAATGTCCAGATCTTTTGCCATCAAATCTTACTATCACTCTCAATACTTCAGGTATTCTTCAGTCTTACTTCAGGTATTTTTGCGAGGTTGGTGTTGTGGATCCTTGCAACTGCTGGGTTACCCAACCAAGTCGCGAGATGATGTTCAGCTGCCTGGCAAGGATTTACGGATTGGTTTTGTGTTGGAAAATCGGTCCCGAAGTTTCTTATGGAGACATGGGGGTTTTTTCTTCTATTTTATTTTTCAGAAAAAACGAGTAATCGAGCTGAGCTCGAGCTCCAAAGTTTGATCAAATTCGAGCATCTCGAGCCGAGCTCGAGCAGCTCGATAATTTCACGAGCCGAGCTCGAGCCATACGTTTTGATGCTTGATCAAGCTCGAGTATATTTTTTGGAGCCAAGCTCGAGCTGGGCCAAGCTCGGGCTCGGCTCGACTCGTTTTCACCCCTAGTTTGAGCATTCATCTCGTGCGTCGTCGCTTCATTGATCGATCCTAAGAATGACTCTCTTTTTTACGCACACAATGCAAATAACGTCCCGCCACCAACCGAACTTGTAGACAACATATTTTCAGATAATATGACAGCCTGTATAAATAGTACGTCTGTATAGTTTACAATGGTACATCGTACGAGGACATCTTGGTACCGTATAGACACGTACAATGGTGTGTAATAACATAACAAATAGTACGTAATAAACATAACAAATGGTACGTAATAACAGTTATATCAAAAAATTCAAATCCTGATGGATTAACCTCAATAACTATCAATTACCGACATTCACCCTTACATCGAGCTCTTAAATCGCATTCAGCTCCCGGATCTGGGTTAAGCTTGACCTCACGAGTGCAATCGATAAACCACCAAAAGCAAAATAAAAGCTTACATGACAAAATCGAGACCCTAAATCGAGAACCCAACGTGTAATAGGCTCGTCGCTCGTCGTCCGGCGCCACCACGAGCGGAAGTTGTTCGTCAATTGCAGAGATGGAGCTGAAATTTCGTCAGGCGTGATGGAGCTCGAAATTACAGAGAGAAATGTGAAATGAAATTGTAAAATCAAAGGGTAAATTGGTAATCTTAGGTGATTAGATACCTATCTGTAAAATTTTTATTCAAATAGGTACCTAGCTTAAAAAGATTTATGACAACGGACTGATGTGACTTTTTAGTTTTCTATTGGTATTTATGTGTAGATACCCGCCTAATTTATACGTGACAATCTAAATGAGATGAATTGCCCGATTGTAAGATTCCGTCCTCTCTTAGAATCATCTACAACTGGAATTGACAAATGTTTGGTCTTAAATGTTGTTTTAATAATTTGTATTCGAAGAATAATAGAAGAGTGAAGCAAGTATTTTTTATTTGTCATTTTTTGGGCGTGTGCATATTCGTGCGCTTTATGCAAAAACAGTTCTTGCATGCAAAGCAATGTCGATTGAAGGGGTTTCGTGCACCCACAATTTTATTCCAATACTAAACCCATATACTCCCAACAAGCCTTTTCTTCTTGCGCTGCTTCTCCTTCAAACAAGCAATCAAGAATCATAGAGAATAAAAACTCACTAATCATATCATACAAAGCATAAGAGAACCTGCTGAAAGCAATGGATAGTTTGATGAATCAGAGAAGGTAGGGTAATATTCGAGTTATATTTTTCGGAATGAGATTATGTTTATAATCTCGACTTCTCCACAGAGTAAAGCCTTCTGATAAGAGAGAAGATAGGAAGGACGAAAGCAGCAGATCGAGAGACAATCCGAAGACATCATTCAAGGGTATAATATTATATAATCAGAATTTTTTAGTTTCATCCTGATTTAATTCTCATGATTCAGATAGAAGGATTTCGTTGAGGATCTGATAAAGCTATATACAACTTAAATTACAAGTTTGTGCATTCGCAGAGAAGAAAAGGAGTTATAGCTGGTTCAACAAAAAGATTTCTAGACAAATGAGTTGGGATTATGACACTGCAGCTACAGAGTATCCAACTGCTGTAGCAGCAGCAGCTTTCGCAATCCAATCACTTCAAGAATCAAGGCTTATAGATGAAAGGGATAAACATTATGGCCCTGATAAGTCTTTGAGCAAGAAAAAGAGTAGAGTTAAAGATGACGAAGAAGGGCGTGAACCACTTAAAAGTGCTCTTAAGCCCACAGGTATATGAAATTCTGATATTACTACCTTATTTTGCTGAAGTTTCTTTTTCTCAGTGAAATTTTGCTCTGTATAGACAAATATTCAGGTGAAAGTTCAAGGGCGAGCTTTAAGGATTCTGATATAAAGGTGCCAATAACGAGTGATCAGAAAGAATCCGAGAAGAGAGTTCAGCCTAAACCATCCTTGAAGAAAAAGATAAGTTTTGCAGATGAATCGAACAAGAACGAACCTCAACACCAAGCAGAACAAGATAAGGCTCCAAAACAAGGCCCGTCTTTGATTAGACCTCCCACACCTGCAAAAACAGAGCTGAACATTGTGGATAAGGCAAAGCCCAACTTCACTCTGACAAAACCTGTCAATGTACAGCCAAAAGGCCCCCTAAAAAATGATACTGTTCAAGCAAAAAAGCCTAGTTGGACAAGGCCTGGACCTGGAGATTCTCAAGCAGATGCTTGGGAAAGAGAAGAGATGGCAAGCATCAATGAACGGTGATTAACTCATTTTTCTAAATATCAACTGCTTTTTCCTACTTTCGAGCGGTATTTAACCATTTTGGAAGATGTTTCAGGAATGAGAAGACGCGGGTCATAATTCAAAACTGGGAAGAGTCGAAGAAGAAAAAGGCGAGAAGTAAACTGGAAACAACAGAGGTTCTATTTGATATAGTTATGCTTCTGCTCTGCTGTAAAACTTTCCAATGAAGACAGTTGACAATTAATTATTACGTTTCAGGCAGAATTGGACAAAAAAAGAGCAAAAGCAGTTAAGAGCTACAACACTGCGATTGCACGAATTGAAGAGATTGCTGAGGGTGCCAGAGAACAAGCAGAGAAGAATCGCAAGAATGAGGAGTTGAAAACCAAAGAGAAAGCAAATAAAATCAGATTGACTGGAAAAATTCCAGCAACTTGCCTGTGCTTTTGAATCATGGAAAAAATCAATCTGCTAATAAAAAAGACAGAATATGTACTGAATAATATGTAACTAAAGCTTTATTCTGCATTTGAAGTATTTACAACAGCACCAAAGTATGTGATAAATGAAACGAAAAAGCTCACAGCTTCCTAATTAAGGTTAAAATATCATCAGCGAATACGACATAAGACCAAGACTAACACTAGGAAACGCAGATAAAAGGTTTCAAGTCCTTATCTCTCGTCCCAACCAATCCAAAGCAGGATAAGCAAAGTACAGCACCAAGAAAGCTGGGACTGCAAAGACAACAGTGATTACCAGGTACAGCAGTAGGGTGCCAGCACTTAAAGTTAGAGCAGATAAGATGATCAGTAGAAGAATAACCAACGGAAACTTGGCAGTCATACGAATGAAGAAATCCAAGGATTTCTGAAACGAAATCTGTGGTGACCTTTCAGAGCCTACACGCCCATCATCATCGTGGTTGTGAACGTTTGTAGAATTTGAAAGACGGTGCATTCTCCAATTAGCATTGTTCAGATAGTAATTTCCAACAACTGAACTGCACCGTGGAGACCATATTTGCTGACGATCTTTGCACATCGATAATGGAGACTTGACCCTATCGCCGTTTCTGCTCTCAACCATCCAAAGTAGGAAGTAATTCTTGCTAGGAAATTTCAGGTTACCATGGTAAACCAATCGTAATGTCATCAAACTGCACCAAGGGCAGGAAACAAAAAGTGGAATCTTGATCTGTTGAGATGAAAACTTCAGAGAAGCACACCGAAGACCCGTGATGCAGTTCTTGCACAATGTGTGGCCACACCATAACACGTAAGGCACGTTTTCGACGATGTTGAATGATTCCCAGCATATCGGGCATTCCAATCCTTCGTCATTGCTTGCAATTGAAGAGTTATCGTCATCTGAGAAGTCGTTGGATTCTTTATCCAGCTCTCTTAGGTTTTGCTTTGACCCAAAGCTTGAAATGGAACGTGATATAGATTTCCACATGATATAGGCAGAGATTAATGGCAGCTGTTGTGTTCTAAATAAAACCTTTTGTTTATATTACGTAGCCTTATCTATTTTGTAAATGAAGCGGCTTAAGAGACATAATAGCAGCCTCGGGATGATTCGATAAAAGGTACCTTCTAACCTGTAGAAGTTACCAAAATTGTATATTAGTTGTCGTTTAGAAGATCAAAGCATTAGATCAGAAGTCAGAAAAAAGAAAAACGGACATAGTCATGACTTGAAACTCTGTTGGTGGAAAAGAAAAATTGATCAAACTATCGCCTTGGATTTCACGAACCAATCAAACCGATGTATTATCAGTAGTTACGAAAATGTATACGCAACAGAAATTCCTAATTCCCAGCACGTCGACAAAAGCAATGGACCGCCAGGCGTTGCACAGACAGCTTAATGTGTCTCGATAACTTAATTTGGATTGCCCATGTTGGCTCATTGTTCCTATTTCAATCCTTCAACCACAATGACCGACTCCACCGCGTAATGTAATTCTTAAACTGTAATCACCTAACCTGATCATCTGCAATTGAATAAATTACAGAAAATCCTCAACGAAATCAACGAATCCAAATATCACCATCACCACATATTAGTATGTTATTCCAGCCATGGTGTTCCACACAAATTATAAATCAGCCGAAAGCATCTAACCATCGACTCGATCGTAGCATTTTTATCTTTGACGGCATCCAAAAATCACAAGTGACAACAATTCCTAAAATTAAAGCGCATTGTCTCAACTATACGAAACAAAGATCACGATTCGTACCTCGATATTTTAAAGAATTGGGGTTGAAGAAAAACGAAAAATTTAGAGAAAATTTCCGGTATTTGTTGAGAATTATGTGACAAAAAGAGATGATAAGAGAGAGATGTGTGATATATATAATACTCCCTCTGTTTCATATTACATGTCGTTTAAGGTTATTACACACAAATTAAGAAATATAATTAAATCTCCATTATACCCTTAATTAATTATATGATCCCATTTAAGATAGGGGTAAAACTGGAAATAGTCAATATTTTTTATCTTGAAAACTGTAAAACTATCTTGAAAACGGTAAAACGACATATTTTAAAACAAAAAAATTTTCTAGAACGACATTTAATCTGAAACAGAGGGAGTATATATTTGAGTCAATTTGGTTTCGGACCCTTTTGAATATATATTTGAGTTAATTTGGTTTCGAACCCTTTTGAAAGCTAGTTTCATTTGGATTAAGGCCTTTTTACTTTAAATTCAAGTTTAAAGGACCGATTTCAAGTTTGTCTTAGAGTTATGGACCCATTTGTGCGAAAAAGACTCATTTACCCTCAATTGTTGTAAAAATTTACATACTTACGCCATCATCCTCACGTCCTAATTTTGTTAGATCGACGATTGTTTCAGCACCCAAAACGCCCTGAAATCTCATAAATCTTCGACGTTATTGAGTGCAAAAGGTAAAATCGAGCTCAATTTCTCATGGGTCCTCATGACCAACGAAAATTTTCGATGTTATGTTGGAATAATGCTTCAAACTCAATTAAAAAATTTTGGTACAAACGCGAGTGAAATCTTGACTTTTGTGTTCGAATAATGTGGATTCACACAAATTCGGTGTGTGTCTTAGTAATCGACACGAAATAACAACGAATTGTGTCTCGACATAAGATCCAACCATTTTCAATTTCAGTAACAAATCACTTTATCCGGGTACTATTTTCTGCTCGTACGGAAACTCAACCATCAAAATCTATACCAGATTCTTAAAATTGAGGAATAAATATTGCCTCAATAATAACAAATAATTAGAAAACAATAACGTTTTGGAACCACTTTCTGCTATTTTGGAAACCCTGCCCTCAGAAACAGTAACAGATTGCTAACATTGAGGAATAAATATTGCCTCATTTATAGCAAATAATGAGAAGACAATAACGTTTGTTTCCATAATAGTTACATGCAACTAGTACGGAGTAGGGCGTCAAGAGAAAGATCAAAAATTCGTACGACACCAAAAACTCTCTGAAATCGCATAAACCTTCAATTTTAGTAATCGAAAAGGGTAAAACCGATCTCAATTTCTCATGGGTCCTCATAAACAAGGACAATTTTCGATGTTAAGTTGGAATAATGCTTCAAACACAATTCAAAAATTTTGGTAGAAACGAGTGAAATCTAGACTTTTATGCTCGAATAATGAGTATTCACACCAATTCGGATGTGGGTCTTAGTAATCGACATGAAATAACAACGAATTTTGCTGCGAACTAAGATCGAAACGTTTTCATCAGTAACACATCCCTTTACCTGGGTACCATTTTCCGCTATTTTGGAAACCCTACCCTAAAAAACAATAACAAATTCCTAACATTGAGGATAAATGTTGCCTCATCTATAACAAATAATGAGAAGACAATAACGGTTTGTTTCCTATAAGCTACATGCAACTAGCACGGACTAGGGCGTCAAGAGGAAGATAAAAAATTCGTACGACAACCAAACCTATCTGAAATCGCAGAAATCTTCGAAGTTAGTTATCGGAAAGGGTAAAACCGATCTCAATTTCTCATGGATCCTCATAAACAATGACAATTTTCGATGTTATGTTGGAATAATGCTTCAAACACAATTCGAAAATTTTTTTGGTAAAAAATGAGTGAAATCTCGATTTTTATGCTCGGATAATGAGTATTCACACCAATTCGGATGTTGGGTCTTAGTAATCGACATGAAATAACAACGAATTTTGCTGCGAACTAAGATCGCAACGTTTTCAGTTTCAGTAACACATCCCTTTATCTGGGTACCATTTTCCGCTATTTTGGAAACTCTACCTTAAAAACAATAACAAATTCCTAACATTGAGGAATAAATGTTGCCTCATCTATAACAAATAATGAGAAGACAACGGTTTTGTTTCCTATTAGCTACATGAAACTAGCACGGACTAGTGTGGCGCCCCGCCATCTACTAACCTTTCTAACGTTATCTTACGTGACTAAATATAATATAAAATAAACAATTCGCGAAAATACGTATTAAATTTTTCCTTTTATATAAGGAATTCATTCTGTACATGCTCAAAATATCGCTCCAACCCTATATACATAGGAAGTGTATAAGTGCGCAGCAAAAGAAACCCTAACGCCCGGCCACACAGGTCACATCCATGTACACACCACCCCCAAAGTCGCTGGAAGCTTCAAAAGGTAAGCCTTGCCATAAAAAACGATCACATACCGTGGTCATGCGCACCTACAACAGAAGTAAGGGGTGAGCTCTAAAGCTCAGTAAGTAGGAATATGCAATGTAGTGAACATGAACCCCGCAAAGGCATCCACGCCAATGCATCTCACACCTCGTAAATCAAACTCGATCTCATACCTCTCAGGGCCCTCGGTTAACTTGCTATGCACCATAAAGAGCTCTAATCCAACACGGATAAACGTGGCAGCGACCTACGCTGGGTAGCCTACGCTAGGTTTCCCTAGGTCGTCCCCTCTGCCGTGCGGTAGCCCACGCTGGTAGCCTACGCTGGTTAGCCTACGGTAGGGTTTCCCCCTAGGTCGCCAGGTCGCACCCTCCAGGTCGCATCCCTCCGCTATCAGGGCATCAGCCCAAATAAATATATAATATAATCGACGACGCACCACGCCGTCATGGTGCCATAGAAGTAGCCCTGACTCAACTGCGAGTCGACATCAAATGCCTATATCGGCAAATATCATTCGCCCTCAGCGATAAATACTGTGCATCCTCATCTCACATAAACCCAAATGTCTCGTGCATGCACATGAATATGCAATGTGAATTAATATCGTAAACACTTACCATGCAAAAGCATGTCAAATAGTTCACATAATAGTATAAACAACCAAGCACATAGTCACGTAATTCAAGCACATACAAATAATTATGTGTTTGTAGTTGAAATTTCCACTTACCTGTGTCCAAGCTAAATAAATTTACCGCTCCGGAAAATTCCTATTTTTCGACCCTTAATAAAAATATTAAAGTATCAGTATAAAATTTAAGTTAGACGACTTTTACGAATAAATTGGTCCGACTATTCTATATTGCTCGAAAATACCTTTTGTTTAAACAATAATATTTTAAAACCCTAAGTCACCCGATTAATAGTCTAAATTAGGTCAACACCCGATTTTGCATCTAAAATTCGGCGAAAGTAGTTTCATATTTTAACATCACATTCGCTCAAAATGTAAGCATCGCTCGATTTTGGTGAACTTACATTCCTTAACCAAATATTTATTTAGTTCGGCGATTTCTGTTTATCTATCGAAACTCGATGCTAAAGTTATTAAATATTCTAAAGCTTCAAGTAATCGAAATCGATCGAAACTCATAAGATATTCTATTCGCTCGATTTGATAGCATTCAAATTACCCGATTGTTCACACATAGAATTAGTTTCGATCGATTAATTTCATACCAAGTGTAAATCGCCGAGTTTTCCATTATCAACCCATTTGATTGGCTGGCTCTTGAATCGTCCGATTCAAATTGATACATGCACCTCCGATTCGATCGATTTAACTTATTTAATACTTTAGATTGCATGGAAACTCGTGCAAACTCTTAGCTTTCGATCACAAGTTGTCTCCTAAGAATTCCATAATTTTATACTATTTCTAATACCCTAAGTGTTGAGGTAGGCGAGCCATCACCTCGCCGGAGTCGCCGGAGAAGTCGCCGGAACATGGCCGGTTGAACTGCGTTGAAGAACTGAGGATAGAGCTGAAGAAATGTCGCGTTGAACAGGCACCGTCGGATCATCTTCGCGCGCAATTGCAGGGCTCTGATTCAACGCTGTGAGATTGAATGATGGTCGTCGGATAACGCGCGGAAGGCATCAACGGCTCAGATGGAATGATGAGAGATGGTGCGGATAATGAACGTCGACCGCTAGATGGAAATCTGATGGCTGGGATTAAACGCGTCAGTTCACTTATAAATCGCATCTCTCTTTTTGCTGGATCACGTGATAATGCAAGTGAAACGTGGTAGCCTGTGGTGCGTTCGATCGGATGAAATCAACGGATGGGATAAATTCGATCATCATGCTTTTAACATGTTCAGCTCTTTATATATCAGTGTTGCGATTTCGAGCTACCATCTTTGAGAGCTCGTAGTGTTTCGTAGAGTGAGAATCACGGTGTGAGTTAAACACAAAAGTTGTAGAGGGCACGGCGGTGTACAATTCTTGTGTTGTGATTAATACGAAAGGGAGCTCGGTTGATCCGTGGATGTAGGCCAAAGATTGGCCCGAACCACGTTAAATCTGTCACAAACAAGTGTGTGTTGAGTTGCTGTTTTTGGCATCGATTGAGCTTGCGATTGCTCAGATCGATCCATAAATTTAGCATACATTGAAAACTCTATCTAAGGGTGCCATTTTCACAACACTAAGTATGGAGTTTATCCTCAAGAACATATCAACTAATAAGTTTACTAACTTGAATGCTCGAATGTTCATCTTAATAGTGAAAAGAATCGTAAACCACTTAAAGCGCCTAAAATTTCTTTCCACCCGAGGATTACCCTAAGTCCAACACATATTCAATTTACCCGTATGTTATCTAAGTAATTGCTCCAAAATTCAGACCCTTAGAATTTCATTTATATGATATTGTTCTTCCTAACCTTCAAATTAAAAATATATGAATCTAATCTACTGAGCTAGCATGAATTTAAACCGAGGAGTTAGGGTTTTCAGACAAGTCATACCTGAAATTATAATACGCTTAACCATCATATTTCCACAGATTTTCTTACTTTAACCATAAATAGTAGTATGTTAATTCAAATAGGAATTCCAGAAATTAGGGTTTTTATCTACCTATGTTACCCGAGCTTTCAAATTAGTTATACTAAATTCACAGAAATATAATAAGCACAAGTCATGAATTAGTTTATGGATTATAAATGATACTTTTACTTACCTAAAGCCCGGAACTTAAGCTCTTAAAAACTTCTTTTTGATATAAATTTCTTTGATCTTCTCACGTTATTATCGGCTCCTCTTAGTTTCGTTTCTTGTATATGTCTCTTTTAGTGATCTTTGATTTACTTGATAAGGATTAAAACATAGGAGAATGTGATATAATTGACTAGCAGGTGACTAACCTCTTATGTTAAGCAAAGTTTCATTTTATCACACGTAAATTTGTGATTGGTCTAATTTAATTCTACTTATGCTAAAGTCGACCGATCATTTAGAAAAGCTAGTAGTTATATATTGTAATCGATCGAATCCCACTTTCCAAAGTCATCCTAATTCCTCTAATAATAGTTCGATTCTACTTCCGTTTCATCGGCGATTTCTACCCTCATATACATGATACTCGATCAAATTCTATTGTCCCGATAATCGTTCGAATCCTAACTATATATTTAAATCGATCGAACCCTCTCTTTATGTTATTTCTTGGTTTTGCCGAGACATCTCAAGTTTCAACTAGTTACTAATATTTTTCCAAGTCCTAATAAAATTACATAGGTTATGTACTATGTAACACATATACACTGTTATAAAACATACATCATGTAGCACATATCATTTAATCATTTAAACACATGATATCGGAAAACATGTATCATGCAGTCACATGGGTCACATGATATGTATGCAAATTTATTGACCGACTTACTTACGGGACTCGGGTATTACAACTAGGGCGTCAAGAGGAAGATAAAAAATTCGTACGACAACCAAACCTCTCTGAAATCGCAGAAATCTTCGAAGTTAGTAATCGAAAAGGGTAAAACCGATCTCAATTTCTCATGGGTCCTCATAAACAATGACAATTTTCGATGTTATGTTGGAATAATACTTCAAACACAATTCGAGAATTTTGGTAAAAACGAGTGAAATCTCGACTTTTATGCTCGGATAATGAGTATTCACACCAATTCGGATGTGGGTCTTAGTAATCGACATGAAATAAAAACGAATTTTGCTGCGAACTAAGATCGAAACGTTTTCAATTTCAGTAACACATCACTTTATCTGGGTACCATTTTCTGCAAGTTCCAAAACTCTACCTTCCAAAACTGTAACCGATTACTAATAAATGGTAACAAATCTTGCCTCGTGTATACAAAATAATAAAAAAACAATAACGGGTTGTTTCCTATAATTACTACATGCAACTGGTACGGAGTAAGGTATCAAGAGAAAGATAAAAAATTCGTATGCTACCCAAAACTCCTGGAAATTGAAGAAATCTTCAACGTTAGTAATCGCAAAGGTAAACCGATCTGAATTTTTCATGGATCCTCATAAACAAGGAAAATTTTGGATGTTATGTTGGAATAATGCTTCAAACCCATTTCAAAAATTTGGAAAAAAAGCCTAGTGAAATCTCGGCTTTATGCTCGAATAATATGGATTCATACCAATTCGGGTGTGGGTCTTTGTAATCGACAATAATTATCGATGCTAGTCACGGAATAAGATCGAATGTGAGGTTATTAGTTTGATAATGGAATAATGAGAATTTTGATGCGTTTGTCAATTAAAAAGTTGGTTGGTAACACTTCATTTATTCTGGGTAACAATTCACGCATTCTGGGTAACACATCACTAAGAACATTCTAAAAGGTTCTAGATTGTCAGAGATATTAACAGTACAATAACTTAATATTACCACATTGCCTGCAAATAATACCACATGTTTGATAAAAAAGAACAATATAACAAAGGTTATAACAGATTTGTAGTATATTTAGGAATTTAACCCTACAAGCTTACGGCTAAGAAAACCCTTGTCAGGAATAAATTAGGATTAAGGGCTGAGTGCGAGTTTAATCCCTGAGGCATTTTCTTACATGATATTTTAGAAGTTGTTTGGGAACATCGTTAGGGGATTTTTGTTCAAAGTGCCGAGAGTTAAGGAAATGTTTAAATTCGTAAGACATTCATACAGTTCTTGAAAGAAATACTTTTGATCGAAATTGTCTAAGACTTTAGGTGTTAAAATTGTTTGAGAGTCGCGAAGGGTGAGATTCGCGAATCGTTAAAATTCGCAAATCGATGAGTAATAAAAATTTGGCGAACTCCAAGCCACGGATCGCGAATCGGGAGTTTAGCGAATCATTGAGGTTCGCGCACTCGACAAGAAATGGGTTAGGTGTTTTGCGAATTGAGGGGAAGAATTCGCAAGCTTGAACTTTCACGGGGCGAGTGTTTGGCGAATCAAGAACTCAGCGGACCACTTCGTGAACCAGCGAAATTGGCAAACTCCATGCAAAGTTTCGAATTCAAAGTTTGCGGAACCATCAAGATTGGCAAGACATCATTTGCGAATTGGACAAATTGCGAACCACCCGCCGAACTCACTTCACGAAGTCTAGAGGGAGTTCGCGAACCGAGTGGTGGGGGTTTTGCGAATCGACCTAGTTTAGCGAACCCCAAGGTTTGCTAATTGGTCCGACGCGTAACTTGAACCAATTCGGGGAGAGAAGTTTCACAGACCATAGAGGTTCGCGAACCCGATTGGTAAAATGATAAATTGCGGAAACAAATTTGCGAAACCCTAAAGTGATTTGCACATGAGTCAGCAATGTGATATCGCGAATCGAATTTCGCGAATCAGGTTGAGACAACCATGGTTGGGTTGATGCCTCATGGTTGGGTTGATGCCCTTATATCCCTGATTAGCGTGGTTGGGTTGATGCCCTCATGCTTTAGTATGGTTGGGTTGATGCCCTCATACTTTGGGCTGATGCCCGTGGTTGGATAGAGCTCTTTACGGTGTACGCCTGGGTAAACGTCTGCCAAGGGCCCTAAGATAAAAGATACAAGATTAAGTTTGATTCATAGGTCGTAAGATGCATTGGCGTGGATTGCCTTTGCGGGGTGTTATCACGTGCACGCCATGCATGATTTCTACTTACTGAGCATATCGCTCACCCCTTACGTTATGTGTTGTAGGTACACGCGACCACGGTACGTGATCGCTTGGGTGGCAAGGCAAATCTTTTGAAGCTTCCCGCAGCTTTTGGGGAGGAAGTGTGTGCATGTGACGACCTGTGAGGCCGGGCGCATAGAAATTCTTTTGCTGCATATGTAGACACTTCCCGTGTAATTAAGCTTTACATGTAATTAGGAATTGGAAGAATTCTTTTGACATGCAAAGAACAATGTTCCATTACCTAAATGGAAAAATTTCATACGCATTTCCGCATGTCTTTCAAAGAAATCATCACTAGGCACCTAGGATAACGATAGAATAGGTAGTCGGGACAGCGGGTCCTGACATAACTCATCCTCCAACCATCTGATCGTGGCATCTCTACGCTTCAGCAACTCGGCTAGCTCCATGGGAACAAGCCACAATCGGGAGTTAACCAGCGGAGCAGACATCCTACTTACCAAGGGAGACGGACAAAGTCCACGGCATGGTAACCCACCTTCCACGCTAACATACGGAGACCTGGCTTTGGGAGCAAGAATTCTACATCAGCTATCCGTTGATAAAGAGACCTGACCTATGCAATCAAGAGTCTATTTCTGAACTGATGAACGAAAATCTGATCTACCTTCTCCAGATTTTCAGGACAGTTCTTCGGACTCCAGGTAAGTCCTCACCCACAAGCTGGATCTGCTCGATCCTAATTTTCAAGTCCAGCTCTATGCTGGCCTGAGAAGACCTGATTCATCTACTTGGGATTTCTGAGCCGGCTCCATGCCGACATGTAAAAAGACCCGTCATCTGTTCGAGGTTCCCAAGTCTGGCTCCAGGCTGGCAATAAGAGATCTGATTTACTCCGTCAGGATGTTTTAAGTACAGATCTTGATCTATCTTGTCCGATTGTCCGAAGTCAGCTCCCCCGACTCATAGAGACCTGATCTATATGATCAGGATTTCCAATCCAGCTCTCCACTAGCGAGGGGACCTGACCTATCTAGTTAGGATTTCAAGGATCAGCTTTCTGTTAGCAGGGTATCCGACAAGGCATTGGCTGGCGAGTATCCAAGTCATCTCATCGAGACTGCTGAGTATATCTCCGTGCAGACACGTGAAGTCCTAAGTTGTCTGGGACTTCTTGGGCAACAGGAAAAAATGGCGATTTATGAGTATGGTACGTCGGGATCAGGAGCGGTCAAAATTTGGACCTAATTGTGAGCTGAAGCAAGGAGGGAGAGACAGCGTGCTCTAAAACTACTCTGAAATGTGTTACTACGTTGAACACAATTCAGAGTGGGGGACTGGTTGATAGGGGTATAATATCGAGCACGCCAGAAAGGAGGAATGCTTTCTTAATAATACTCCGAGCTACAATACTTAGCATATTGCAACTCAGAGTAGGGGGACTGGATGATAGGGTGACTTATCCAGCATTCCTCCTGACCTGACACCCCACAAAGAACAGAGTAGGAGGTGGGTCTGAAGGAGGCAAGGACCAGGTACGAGGTTCGACCAGAGGCAATGCGCGAAGCTGATATTTGGAGGAGCTAGGGAGATATCCCAGGAAGCTACGGAGCTATCCAGAGGGACCAAAGGAAGTAATCGAGAGAGCTAAGGAAGTGTCCAGTAGACCTGAAGAGGGAGATATCCCAGGAAGCTACGGAACTATATGGAAGGGCCAGAAGAAGAACTCGGAAGAGCTAAGGAAGCGTCCGGGAGATCTGACGAAGGAGGGCAGTATGAAACCCTAGACGCGTGAATAGTATAAGTAAGTGGATCTTATCCATTTTACATCATCTCCCACACGCCCCACACACACTAACACACCAAGAACACACACACATATTCTCTCTCCCTCTCTTTATCTTCTTTTCACTGTTTAGAGCTTGGAGCCACTTGTAAACATGAGAGAAGGTGAGCTTGAGCGTGTAATCTTCTCCCGTTAATAGTAAATATTCTCCGGCGGCCCGTGGACGTAGGATTCACTCGAATCCAAACCACGTAAATCATCGTGTCTTTACTTTTCCGTTCTTTTTTTAGGTTCCAACCACGATTTCATCCGTTTCGGCCCTCACCTTGATTCTCGGACCATAAATCTTGTTGATCGGGGTCGTACCCGCATCAATAAGAAAGAGCATTTTCCATCTCATGCCCTTGATCAGATGAGAGCTCCTCTCCAAAGGCGCAAAACCCCATTTAGATTCTATTACAACGACTATGTTCATCAAGCACCAAATTAGTCCCATGTAGGCGAACGCGATGATCAACAAAGCAATTGCAAAGATGGCAAAAGTTAACAACTTTGAGCCATCCATGCTGAATCCCAATAGGAAGAGGATACAATACACCACAAAAGTAGCCCAGCATATGCCAAGGAAACCATGTTCACAATCGACGTTGAAACGAGCGAGGTTCCAAAAATAGGGAAGAACGAGTCTAGGATTGCTTTTAAGGATGTAACGATCTTGAGGGGTACATCATAGTAAGCATGGAAAACACTGTAGATGATCGCTGGACTGACGAAAGTAGACATGAGGATGGTGAGGAGAGCGAGGATGGGGACGACGAGTGGGTGGGAGTTAGGGTTTTCAGCCGATGTGGAGATTTTAAGGGCGTTGAGAATTAGTGCGGAGAAGGAGAGTGGGAAGAGAAACATGAGAGATAGAATTGTGAAATGGCGAGGGTTTGATGTTATTACATGATAGGCTTCGGACAATATTGTCTTGAGGCTTATTGCTTCCTGCTTTTGGCTCGACATGATTATCGCAGAAGAAGGTGTTGATTGACACAGAAGAAGGTATAAATATGATCATCATAGGACATAATATATAATATGCCCGAGGATGGAAAGTTCAATGCTTGAAAGGTCAAATTATGAAAGTCTTTGTTGATAATGAATGATGCTAAGGCCGTTTGAATAATAAATGAAATAGAACGAGCTATGACTATGTATAGTTCTGGGTAATATATGGTTATAGACTTTAAATACGTCTGACTTTATGTGGCTGAATAGTCAAATCTGAAGGGCATGGTAACTATAATGTGAATTGGGAAGGAAGTTGGAAATTATTATTTAATTTGTCAATGTTAGAAATATGGTTTAATACTCTTGTTTGGGCTTCAAAGTATGTTCAGTCATGTTTAAAGGCAACTACTCCGTGGACTAATTTGTAAAATTAATTTTTTTTAAATGGATTTAGATTTATAAAAAGTCGATATTAACTGGAATTGACGCGTTTCTTGTGGTTCGGTCCATGATTAATAGGATTTAATCGAATAGTTAAACCTGACCTAAGAACACTCGATCTAGCAAAAAAAAAAACCCACAAAAATATGACAAAGGGGTGAGCAAAATCCAGATTTTCGGATATCCGAAATTCGGATATCCGGATTTTCGGATATCGAAAAATGATATCTGTATCCAGTCCAGTTTTAATCGGATATCCGAAAAACGGATATCCGCTTTATTCGGATATTTAAACCGGATAACCGCATCCGGTTTTGAAATTTAAATTTTTTACAGTTTTTTTATAATTTATTTTCTTATTAATTAAAAAAAAAATATATTTTTCATATAAGAATTTCTACACATAGTAATTCAAACAATATGTGAATTTATGATTCAAAATTACATAATAAATAATAGAGACAGTACCACAAATTCACATTTCTTTTTAATTTCCATCTCGATGTGTTTATGTTTTTCTTTTTATTTCAATTCTGTAACAAAGTTTTTTCCAATAATAAAATAATATTAATTTATATATTCTATTGAGGACTTTTTTTGGACCATCATTTTTATTTTGGGATTTTTTTTATTTTTTGTTTTTTTATATATAAAACCTGATACCGAATATCCGGATTTTAGATAAACCACTATCCGTATCCGATCCGGTTTTATAAAAACGGATATCCGTGTTTTTCGAGTTTGGAAAATCGGATACCGGCTCGTAATCCGGTTTTCGGATATTTTTGCTCACCCCTAATGACAATAATGGTTCTCGACAAATGTGTTCTTGGTCGGCTGTATCGTCGTATTACGTATACATGATATTTTGTAGGGTTTTCAAAGTAAATTGTTGGTCCCTATTTCTATCCAAACAATCTATAATGAGCGAATTTACCACGATAATGATGGACGATTTAAAGATCGAACGTGGGGTGGGTTAGTGTAGACGATGGGTGCTTTGAAAATGGTTTCTACTATTCAATACACACGCAACTCACACATACTATACCAAAAACACACACCCTAATGAATTAGGGTTTGGGGGTATATATACCACATTAGTTGGTATATTATACCCCTAGTAACTAAGAACTAGAATATTACAAACTAGCTCAAAGTTAATTAAATACAAACCGATAAAGATAAACACAATGAAATTGAACACTATAAAATATTTCTAACAGAAATATATATATAGCAATTATCTGCCAAAACATAATATTTTTTCCCGTATGCACGTCATTTTTAGGCCTTTTTAATAAAACAATTAAAAATTTAAGGGGGAACTAAATCCCCCTTCCCCTATTTTCTATCAACTAACTCCCCATTCCGTATTATTTATTAGCAAACTCCCTAAATCAAAACAATCTTACACATAACTCGCCATGGACAATTTTGCTCCTCTATTAATTTCCACACCCTTCTCTTTCCTTATCCAAACTTGCAGTATCAATACACGTACGTTTGTAGTACGAATGTATGGATATTTGTCGTACCATTCCGTGAACTAGTGTAGTACCATACGTAGGTTACTTGTAGTATCTTTTCCGTACCATGTGCTTAACTATCGCAACTCCTACCCTATATTATAGTACCAATATGTATATATTTGTAGTACCAATATGTAGATGTTCGTGTACCGTACCGTATGCTAGTGTTGTACCATGAGTAGGTTACTTGTAGTACCAATATCTATGGTAACAGTCACGGACCAAAAATAATTCAATGGCATCGAAAAATTCCTTACCCAAACTTGAAGTACCAATATACGTATGTTTGTAGTACCAGTTCATAGATGTTCGTGGTACCATACCGTGAGCTGGTGTAGTACCATACGTAGGTTACTTGTGGTAAACACATGAAAGATACCCACAAGTAACCTACGTATGGTACTACACTAGCTCACGGTGTGGTACCTCGAACATCTATACATTGGTACTACAACCATACGTATATTGGTACTTCAAGTTTGGGTAAGGAATTTTTCGACGCCATCAGAATTATTTTTGGTCCGTGACTGTTACCATAGATATTGGTACTACAAGTAATCTACTCATGATACCACACTAGTTTACGATACGGTAGCACGAACATCTGTATATTGGTACTACAAATTTATGTATATTGGTGCTACAATTTAGGGTAGGAGTTGCGATAGTTAAGCACGTTGTACGGAAAAGATACTACAAGTAACCTACGTATGGTACTACACTAGCTCACGGAATGGTACCACGAACATATATACATTCGTACTACAAATATACGTATATTGGAACTGCAAGTTTGGGTAAGGAGAGAGAAGGGTGTGGAAATTAGTAGAGGGGCAAAATCATCCATGGGCTCACGGAATGGTAAAACTAACATCTATACGTTGGTACTACAAACATACGCATATTGATACTACAATTGTCCGTACGTGTTGATAGGTTTTTTGGTAATATTGTTGTCTTATAAGACAAAAATTGTCCAATATGTTGGTATTAGGTAGTTATGTGATATAAAAGTTTGAAATGGGGAGTTTGATGATATATAAAAGGAAGGAGGGAGTTAGTTGATAGATAGTTTGGGGAATGAGGATTTAGTCGTAGATTTGCCAAAATATAAACCATTATAAAAAAATAATAATGAAATAAAAATCATTAATAAAATAGAGATTTTCGTATAAATATTATACGAGTAAAATAACTCGTAACTCGTATTATGATTTTACGAGTTAGATACTGTTTTAAAAACCCTAATGACAGAAAACAAAGAAGAGGAAAACGAATACGACGAGAAGAAGACGAAAAGACGCTGCCGGCCCTCGACGACCTCTTCCGCCGCGATCGCCGCCCCGCAACGCTGCTGCCGCCGCCGCGACCTGCCGCCTCCACGACCTCCTCCGCCGCGACCCGCCGCCCCGCAACGCTGCTACCCGCCGCCACCGCGACCCGCCGCCTCGACGACCTCCTCCGCGGCAACCGCCGGTCGCAACGCTACTGCCTGGTGCCGCCTCGACGACCTCCTACGCCGCGACCACCGCCCCGCGATGCTGCTGCCCGCTGCGACGATCTACGTGCGATTACCTCCGGTGAGTGCCACCCGTGACGATCCGAAATACGCCCCTTGTGTTAATTTCATCATAATCATGTTTGCTAACTATGTATTTAATTCGTATGCAGGTTGGTCGGGCACTAGTATAACTCGTATGCTTTATTTTACGAGTTACTGAAAATATATCTCGTATGAATGATACGAGTTACTTTAAATTCCATGTCACGTGCGCGGGCCACCGTGGACTAGTAATTCGTATACTGTTATTACCAGTTACTAACGCGTCAACGTTTTTACGATGGTTTTGATTTCATAATTATTTTGTTAATGGTTTATATGATTTTAATTATTTTAATAAAAAAGCCTCATTTTTAACTAGCCATGATGACATAACCAAGGAATGACAATCCATGAAAGAGAGTATAATAAAAGCTATTATTACAATGTGTGTGTGGACAAATTAAAGCAGGTCCATGTTCACAGTAAATACTGGACGTTGGTCCAACATCTACATTGTTCGGTCCGTATTCCTAATGATACAGCAAAATCGAGCAAATCTCAAATCATGCAAATCGATCGGTATCAATAAAATAGGGCTATTTTGAAAATATTAACAAAGTCGAGCAAATCACTACTAATGACAGCGGCCCCTTATCTAATAGACACGATACCGCACCTATAACATGATGTGTGGAAAGGCCCGCTTACGCGCGACCCATTTAAAAAATAAATTATATTGGATGTTTCAGCCCAATATCATGAGTGCCGCATCTAATGAATGCACGTGAACACTCAGTACCATTCACATTTCGTCGATATCAATGAACGCTCTTCTTTTCTCACGTCTATATCTCATTTCACACATCATGACCCTAGGCTTGACTCGATACCTCGCGCACGCATAAAAATCACGTAGCCTACAGTGGTTGCATTTAGACGAGTACGCTATTGCTCTACCAGGTCGCTCCTTCCGTAAGCGGAAACCTTCTCTGATAGCGTTTAGACGATCACACCACTGCCTTATTAGGTCGCTCCCCCGCTAAAACTCAACAACGACGGTTTTGCACCTCGGGACGTTCTTGCTCGAGTAGACAGATCGATCACGTCTGTCTGCCGTCAGGTGCCATACGAGTACTAACCACGACTCTTCAATATTAGATTACGTCATCACCGTCTAAATACGGTGTAAATATCTCTAACACTGGCATGATATGCATATGCAATGCATATAAAGTGCAAACACATGAAATAATCGTAAAACACGTAAATGATTGAATCACATAAGCACATAAATATCAAATAAGCACTTACGTGTTGTAGATGAATGATTCACCCACATGTCATTCTTAAAGTATCAGCCTAGAAACCTCGTGAATTCTCCTGGTGTTCTGGACCCTTTTGACATGAATATAATGTTATGTTAGTGTACTTGCTAAGTTTAGTCCGTGTAAATATTTTCGAACTATGAGTATTGACAATAATTAAGTCTCGAGAATTTTGATTTGAAAATGATTAAGTTAGAAAAAGAGTGTCAGTGTCGAAAATTGACAAAGTTTCGAAATCATTTCGTATCAAAATCTGCTTCGAGAATCACCTTTTCGAAAATTTGTTGTTTCGAAAATATGTATTTCGAAAAATTGGTTTCGAAATTCGGCTAGTGTCGAAAATTGGGTTCAAAATTGACTAGGTTCGTGATTCGCTTGGGTTCGAGAATTATTTTCGGGTGTTATCGGTACCGACCCTCGTTTCCTAATTAAGGTTAGTGGCGGATTTTCCGCAACGTAAGTCGCGGAAGGCCCGTCTAGCAAAAACTATTTCCTAAATTATAATATATTACAACAAAATATCGTTTACACTGTTAATCTATACAAAGGCCGTAGCCCCAAAATGTCAAAGGACAAGACCAGATTGTCGCTCCACAGGTCTTCATCCATGTACCGTCTGCCCTCAAAAGTCCGTGGAGCACCGCCACCAGCCGCCTTGGTCTTGACGCGTGTTCGCGTCAAACTCGGTACCTACAACACGTAAACACTGAGCGATTTGCCCAAGGTGAAATAAATGCATGGATGCACGTGAACGCTCATTCCCAAATCCCAAAGTCCCGCATGCAATGTACACTTTTCTTTTTCCACAATCCTATTCAGATTACACAACACAGGGCCTTAGGTCAGACTCGACACCTCGCGCGCCTATAACATAACGGAAGCTTACACTAGCAGCGTTTTGAAGTTCACACAACTGCCCTACTAGGTCGCTCTTCCGTAAGCGGTTGCCGACATTGACAGCGTTTTGACGTTCACGCAACTGCCCTGTCAATGTCCATCCGCTGAAAATAATAAAATCACAACGGTTTTGCACCTCGGGACGTTCACGCACGAGTAGACAAATCGATCACGCCTGTCTGCCGTCAGGTGTCATGTGAGTACCAACCTCGACTCCTCAACGAGTCAATCAATCACAATAATCTCGAACTATCCCGCTCAGCGGTACGTAGAAATATTACCGTCTCCACACGGCATAGGTACCTCACCCCTGTGATATGATATGCATATGCTATACATATAAACATGGTAATACATGAAACGTGCATAAAGCACATAAATCAGGTAAATCATTGAAGCACATAAAAGTACGTAATTCAAATAAGTGTTTACGCCTTGTAGATGAATGATTCACCTACTGTCCTCCTGATGTAAGTTAGTCAGGATATCCGGTAGATCTCCTCAATGTCAAAACTCTCGACAGGTAAATTTTACTATGTTAATATATTTACTAATTCTCGTAAATCTCGAAATTCTTAAACCCTAAATACTGGAAACCCCTAGAAACCTCGAAAACCCTAATGTAATGGAAACCCTAAAATTCCTGAAAACCCTAATAATACTGAAAATTCTAAAATGTCGAAAACTTGATAAAATAGTAATGCCGAAAACTTTATTGCCCATACCAAGAATTTTATAATAACGAAACTTTACTACAAGTCAGAAAAGTTTAGTGTCAAACAATAAAAAAAAAATTGCCGAAAACCTTTCCACTAATGCGGAAACCTAAGCAATTGTCAAAAACCTTCTTATTAACCGCCAACTAATGAAGTATCGAAAACTTTAATGCTAATACTGAATTCACACTAAGCCACAGAATAAAGTTCTCAAAACCCTAATATAGCAAAACCCTCACTTGGCGAAACTTAAGTTCTTATATCCTAAGGTCCTGAAAGATCTGAGTCATAGAAAAGCTGATATATTCATATCGGGTTCTTTTCTAAGTCCACAATGCTAATCGTATACCTAAATAACTCTAATCCTGAAAATCGTACGCTCTATAAATCTGTAGATACTTTAATTCCTGTTCTAGTATCGAAATCTACTACTCTACATATCAAAGTGTCCTTAATGTAGCTCGCTAGTACAACAAAATCTGGAATTTCACTCTTAGTGTACAAGTTACGAAATCTTCCCAAAATCTATTCTAACTACGTATTAATTTCACGTTAGATATTGAAACAAAGCAACTTTACATATATAAATTTCCATACCTCCTTTGAAGCTTAGTTTCTTTGATATTTGAGTCGTCGTGTTTTTTTTTCACTTGCTTGCACAAGGGCTTCTTATTTATTTAAATCTCTTCTACTCTCGTATATGCACCTATGTGTATATGCGTGCACCTATGTGTATATGCGTTGGTGCCTTTTTCCCAATTGATGGTCAATTACCTTCTGAGTTAAGAAAGTGGTATTAGTCATACTTAGGAATAGTATATATGGTTAACACGTGTACTATAATTTCTTTGATAGATTAATCTTAATATATTGATTAGTAGTCACGTCATTCCATTTGATTGTATCTATCCACATGGTCTCAATAAGTTTCTAAGCCCTAATATGTTGTACGAAATCTTATTAGCCTAACTAATAGCCTCCCTCGGAAACTTATACATACACGAAAACCTTTGATGGTCTATAATATACCACGAAAGCTTATTATGTATGTTTTACCGTTGCGAAAACTTCTCACTCTCAATATCCTTATACCAAAATTTTTCTAGTGTATATCATATATATATATATATATTACATAGGTGTGAAGAGTTCTTAGTCCTAATTGCATAGATTGTATTCAATTCTTTGCTCAATTTTAAAATAAACCTGAAACTCTTAAATGTTATATTTTCGTTCATCAAATTTCCTAATAAGCAAAATTACATAATTAATTACAGCAAAACCCCGTGTCAAATTTCACGGGTATTACATCCTCCCCTTAAAGAAATTTCGTCCCCGAAATTACGCCGACTGGAATAACTCGGGATAACGAACTCTCATATCGTCCTCCCGTTCCCACGTGGCTTCCCCAACTGATTGATTTCGCCACAAAACCTTAACTAATGGAATAGTCTTATTCCGGAGTTGTTTCAACTCATACATCAAAATCTCTACAGGCTTCTCTTCGTAACTCAAGTCGGGCTTGAGTTGTTGATAGAGAAGCTCGCTCTGGATCACGTGATTTGGGTCTGCGACGTACTTCCGTAGTGTCGATACGTGAAATACGTCGTGAACTTGCGATAGTAAAGCCGGCAACTCTAATTGGTACGCTACTTCGCCGACTCGTTTGATAATTCTGAATGGGCCTATGTATCTAGGACTCAGTTTGACCTTCTTCCCAAAAACGCTTTACTCCTTTCATTGGAGAAATCTTCAGGAACACTTGATCGTGCTCTGCAAATTGTTAAAGTCGTTGCCGATGGTCCGCGTAACTTTTCTGACGACTCTGAGCTGTTCGCATTCTTTCTGGAATCTTTGTCACGGCCTCTGTCATTTCGCGAATCATATCTGGTCCCAATAGTGCCGTTCGCCGATTTTCGTCCCAATGGACTGGGGATCGGCACTTACGCCGTATAACGCCTCGTAGGGTCCATCCCAATCGAAGATTGGAAGCTATTATATAGGAGAATTCGATCATGGTAAGTACTTGCTCCAGTTTCCCTTGAAATCTAGAACACAAGCTCGTAGCATATCTTCAAGGGTTTGAATCATTCGTTCAGACTGCCCGTCGGTCTGGGGATGATATGCAGTACTGAACGAGAGCTTAGTTCCCATTATTTTTTGTAAACTCTGCCAGAAATTCGACAGAAATCTCGAATCTCGGTCCAAGACGATAGAGGTTGGGATTCCATGGAGTCGGATAATTTCCTGAATATACAATTCAGCGTAACGTTCCATGGAGGAAGTAGAACTGATAGGAAGGAAATGGGCTGATTTAGTTAGGCGATCTACAATCACCTAGATAGCATCATGGCCTTTCGTCGTTTTGGGTAAACCAACGACGAAATCCATCGTGATATGATCCCATTTCCATTCTGGAATGGGTAGAGGCTGTAGAGTCCCAACGAGTCGCTGGTGTTCTGCTTTAATCAGCTGGCAAGTCATGCATCGATTTACGAATGCAGTAATGTCTTTCTCCATTCTCGGCCACCAATATGTTATTCGTAAATCCTGATACATCTTCGTGGCTCCTGGGCGTACCGAGTATGTGTTCGTGTGTGCTTCCTTCATTATCATTTGTCTCAACTCCTCGTTGTCAGGTACATAAAGACGGTCCTTGTAGAGTAAAGCTCCATCCCTCGTATTTTAAAATCCTCGAGTAGCTTATCCTTCATTTTTAGGTAGAGTTCGTCTTCTTCTTACGTCTTCCTGATCCGTTCTAAGAGCGTGGGTTGAAGTGTTAACGCTGCTGGCTTTTCCTCAACTTCGCCCAAATTAACTACCTCTATTCCAAGCTGATGTAACTCTACATTCACCGCTTTTCGATTTAGCGCATCTGCGACTACGTTTGCCTTGCCCGAATGATAGCTGATGAGGCAATCGTAGTCCTTGACGAGCTCCAGCCATCTTCGCTGTCGCATATTCAATTCCTTCTGTGTGAAGAATACTTCAAGCTCTTATGGTCTGTGAAGATCTCACACCTCTCTCCGTAGAGATAATGTCTCCAGATCATCAAAGCAAAGACCACTGTTGCTAGTTCTAGGTCATGGGTCGGGTAGTTCTTTTCATATTCCTTTAATTGTCGTGAAGCATAGGCAATCACTTTTCCGTTCTGCATCAGCACGCATCCAAGCCATTTTTTGAAGCATCACTGTATACTGCAAATCCTTCGGTTCTCGAGGTATTGTCAATATCGGGCAGTGGTAAGACGTTTCTTCAATTCTTGAAAGCTCTGTTCACATGCTTCAGTTCACTTGAACGGAACATTCTTCCTCGTCAGGTTTGTCAATGTAGAGGCGATACTGGAGAAGTCTGCTATAAACTTACGGTAGAATCCCGCAAGTCCAAGAAAACTTCGGACCTCGGTAGGAGTAGTAGGTCGTGGCCAGTTATTCACAGCTTCGATTTTACTCGGGTCCACAGAGATCCCACTCCCAGAAATCACGTGTCCCAAGAAGGCTACTTGCTCAAGCCAAAATTCACATTTCTTGAATTTGGCGTAAAGCTGTTTCTCTCGCAGGATTCCTAAGACGATTCGTAAGTGATTCTCATGTTCTTCTTTCGTCTTAGAATAGATTAGGATATCATCAATAAAGACGATCACGAACCGATCGAGGTAGTCTTTAAAGACTCGATTCATCAATTCCATAAATGCAGCTGGGGCATTTGTCAGTCCAAAAGGCATGACCAAAAACTCATAATGGCCGTACCTTGTACTGAATGCGGTTTTAGGAACATCTACCTCCTTGATCTACAACTGATGATATGACGAAGGGCGATTTTCGAGAATACCGTCGCTCCTTGTAGCTGATCGAATAAATCATCGATCCTCGGCAGGGGATATTTATTCTTGATCGCGATCTTATTCAATTCTCTATAGTCGATGCACAGTCGCATCGACCCATCCTTCTTTCGCACAAAAAGGACGGGTGCGCCCCATGGTGAAAAACTCGGCTGGATAAACCCTTTAGATAGTAGGTCCTCCAACTGTTCCTTTAACTCTTTCAGTTCATTCTGTGCTAAGCGATAGGGAGCTGTAGAGATTGGGCTGACCCCGGTATCAGATCTATTGTGAACTGTATTTCTCGATCAGGGGTGACCCCAGGGATCACCGGGAAATACATCGGCATATTCTTTGACTATAGGTACGTCTTTTAGTTCCAGCTGAGGTAAGTCCTCTACCTTGACCGCATATACGGGATACGACTCACAACCTGACCTCAAAAGTCGTTGAGCCATCAGAGCTGATATTCGTGGAATACTATTCTCATTTGTTTTACCCGAAAAATTGATTGCTTCTTCTTCAGGCAGTTGGAATTTAACGACCTTCTTGTTGCAGTCTATGATGGCTCCATACCTTAAGCCAAGCCATCCCAAAGATGACATTGCCGTTCATCGGGATTCCAATCAGGTCGGCATTAAGGTTCCTACCCTCAATAACTACGACGCATCCTTTCAGTACTTGATTGGTATGAGTTGGATCTCCATGTGGCAGAGTAACTACATAGTTGCATTCAGAGGAGGTAGGGGATATTCATACCTTCATCACATACTTAGCCGACACAAACGAATGTGTGGCTCCAGAGTCAATCAACACAGATGTGGGCGCGTCGTAGATAGTTAACGTACCCGTCACTACGGAGGGATTTGCCTCGGCTTCCTCATTTGCAAGCGTGAAAACTCGAGCCGGTACAGGTGGAGGTCGAACCGGCGGTTGGGTGGGGTTTCGGGGTGGAGGTGCATCACAGTTCCTAGCATAATGACCCATTTTTCTGCACCTGAAGCACTGAGGGTTTGGATTAGCTCCGGACCTATATCATACTCAAAAATGGTCGCGGCCGCACTGTCTGCACTAGGGCATGGAATTTGGGGGTTTATTCGGAGTATTCATGGGTCCATGGTTCAGCATCGGGCGCCAGTTCTGTTGGCCCTGTCGGTTTCCCTGATTTCCTTGGCCCTTGCCATTGACACTTACGATCATTTCCTATTCCTTGTTGGTTTCCCTTCCTTCTCTTTGACTCTTAAGCCTCCACGATATGAGCTTCTGCTTGTTCGGCAATCATCGCTCGTTCTGCCACTTGTGTAAACTCTATTTGGCGAGCTCCAGAGATACTTAGGTCACGGTAGATCTCCGTTTAAGGCCCGTAATGAACCTCATCACCTTCAAAAGGTTTGTTGCCACCATGTGAGGAGCGAAACGGGATAGCTCCTCGAATCTGCGGATATATTGAGCCACAGGCATTCCTCCTTGCCTGAGGTTCATAAACTCCAGCATCCGTCGTTCTTGTTCGTGGGCAGTAAAGTATTTGCCCTGGAACAATTCTTTAAATCGTTCCATGACATGAGCGTCAGGTCTTCCAGGACTTTCACGGTGTCCCACCAGAACCGGGCACTTCCTCTAAGCATAGAAACAACACACAGAACCGTTTCATCGTTCGGTACGCGGCTATAGACAAACTTGTCTTCAATCGTTCGTACCCAGTCCTCTGCCATCGCATGATCAGTGGCATCTTCGAAGGTAGGGGATCCATCTTTCGAAAGTGCTCTCCTATGATTTCTATCCGCGCTGGCTGTGAGGAGGGGCAATGTTCAGATGAGCTATGATGATGAAGTAACTCGTCGATTTGATCTGACTGACGGTTGATGTGATCAGACTGACGCTTAAGTAATTCAGTCAGTCGTACGATAGTGGAGTCCCTTTCAGGGGGAGGGGATTATGGTTCAGCCCTACGGCTGGATTCACCAACATGATCACTACGCGTCCTTGGCATTTTTCAACTATTGTCTACAACAATTCATATAAAGCACATATCGGATAACACGTAATCACATATTCAAGCATTTAACTTACAGGCCAGGCTGGTTCTCCATGCTTTTGAGCGACAGTACATGGACAGTCTTCAGAATCTAAAGGCTATGCTCTGATACCACCTGTAGCGACCCTCGTTTCCTAATTAAGGTTAGTGGCGGATTTTCCGCAAAGTAAGTCGCGGAAGGTCCGTCTAACAAAAACTTTTTCCTAAATTATAATATATATTACAACAAAATACCGTTTACACTGTTAATCTATACAAAGGCCGTAGCCCCAATGTCAAAAGGACAAGACCATATTGTCGCTCCACAGGTCTTCCCCATGTACCGCCCTGCCCTCAAAAGTCTGTGGAGCACCGCCACCAGCCGCCTTAGTCTTGACGCGTGTTCGCGTCAGACTCGGTACCTACAACACGTAATCACTGAGCGATTTGCCCAGTAGGTGAAATAAATGCATGGATGCATGTGAACGCTCATCCCAAAACCCAATGTCCCGCATGCAATGTACACTCTTTCTTTTTCCGCAATCCTATTTCAGATTACACAACACAGGGCCCTAGGTCAGACTCGACACCTCGCGCGCCTATAACATAACGAAAGCTTACACTACCAGCGTTTTGACGTTCACGCAACTGCCCTACTAGGTCGCTCTTCCCTAAGCGGTTGCCGACATTGACAGCGTTTTGACGTTCAAGTAACTGCCCTGTCCCTTCGCAGAAAATAATAAAGTCACGACGGTTTTTGCACCTCGGGACGTTCACGTTTGAGTAGACAGATCGATCACGCCTGTCTGCCGTCAGTGTCATGTGAGTACCAACCTCGACTCGTCAACGAGTCAATCAATCACAATAATCTCGAACTACCCGCTCAGCGGTACGTAGAAATATTACCGTCTCCACACGGCATAGGTACCTCACCCCTGTGATATGATATGCATATGCTATGCATATATACATGGTAATACATGAAACGTGCATAAAACACATAGATCACGTAAACCATTGAAGCACATAAAAGCGCGTAATTCAAATAAGTGTTTACGCATTGTAGATGAATGATTCACCTACCTGTCCTCCTGATGTAAGTTTGGTTAGGAGAGATAAGGGTGTGAAAATTAGTAGAGGGGCGAAATCATCCATGGGCTCACGGAATGGTACAACGAAAATCTATACGTTGGTACTACAAACATACGTATATTGATACTACAATTGTCCGTAGGTGTTGATAGGTTTTTTGGTAATATTGTTGTCTTATAAGACAAAAATTGTCCAATATGTTGGTATTAGGTAGCTATGTGATATAAAAGTTTGCAAAGGAGGAGTTTGATGATATATAAAAGGAAGGAGGGAGTTAGTTGATAGATAGTTGGGGGAATGGAGATTTAGTTGTAGATTTGCCAAAATATAAACCATTATAACAAAATAATAATGAAATCAAAATCATTAATAAAATAGAGATTTTCGTATAAATATTATACGTTACTTATCCTCGCTGGCGAGTGCGTAGGATGTGACGTAACTCGTATAAATATTATACGAGTAAAATAACTCGTTACTCGTATTCTGATTTTACGAGTTAGATACGATTTGAATTTATACAGATGACAGAAAACAAAGAAGAGGAAAACTAAGACGACGAGAAAGAAGACGGAAAGACGCCGCCGCCCCTCGACGACCTCATCCGCCGCGATCGCCGGCCGCAATGCTGCTGCTGCCGCGCGACCCGCCGCCTCGACGACCTCCTACGCCGCGACCGTCGCCCCGTGACGCTGCTGCCCCCCACCACCGCGGCCCGCCGCCTCGACAACCTCCTCCGCAGCAACCGCCGCTCGCAACGCTGCTGTCTGCCGCCTCCTCGCCGCCTCCTCGACGACCTCCTCCGCCGCGACCGCCGCCTGCGATGCTGCTGCCCACCGCGACGAACTCCGACAACCCCGTGACGATCCGAAACACGCCCCTTGTCCGGCGATGCCCTCGTGATGACTACGTAATACGCCCCTTTGTGTTAATTTCATCATTATCATGTTTGCTAACTATGTATTTAATTCGTATGCAGGTTGGTCGGGCACTAATATAACTCGTATGCTTTATTTTACGAGTTACTGGAAATGCGCGGGCCCCGTGGACGAGTAATTTGTATATTGTTATTACGAGTTACTAACTCGTACAATGTTTTTACGAAATGCGCTATTTTATTAATGGTTTTGATTTCATAATTATTTTGTTAATGGTTTATATGATTTTAATTATTTTTTAAAAAAGTCATTTTAACTAGCCATGATGACGTAACCAAGAATGACAGTCCATGAAAGAGAGTATAATAAAAAGCTATTATTACAATGTGCGTGTGGACAAACTAAAGCAGGTCCATGTTCACAGTAAACACTGGACGTTGGTCCGACATCTACATTGTTCGCTCCGTATTCCTAATGCGACAGCAAAATCGAGCAAGTCTCAAATCGTGTAAATCGATAGGTATTAATAAAATAGGGCTATTTTGAAAATATTAACAAAGTCGAGCAAATCACTACTAATGACAGCGGCCCCTTATCTAATAGACACGATACCGCACCTATAACATGATGTGAGGAAAGGCCCGCTTACGCGCGACCCATTTAAAAATAAATTATATTGGATGTTTCAGCCCAATACCATGAGTGTTGCATCTAATGAATGCACGTGAACACTCAGTACCAATCACGTTTCTCAATATCAATGCATGCTCTTTCTTTTCTCCTCACGTCTACATCTCAGTTCACGCATCCGGACCTAGGCTAGACTCGATACCTCGCGCACCCATAAACATCACGGTAGCCTACATTGGTAGCATTTAGACGAGTACGTTACTGCTCTACCAGGTCGCTCCTTCCGTAAGCGGAAACCTTCTCTGATAGCGTTTAGACGATCACACCACTGCCTTATCAGGTCGCTCCCCCCTCTAAAACTCAACAACGACGGTTTTGCACCTCGAGACGTTCATGCTCGAGTAGACAGATCGATCACGTCTGTCTGCCGTCAGGTGCCATACGAGTACTAACCATGACTCTTCAACGAGTCATAATCACAAAATATCAATCTATCCCGTTCGTCGATAGATTAAGTCATCACCGTCTCAATACGGTGTAATATCTCTCACACTGGCATGATATGCATATGCCATGCATATACAGTGCAAACACATGAAATAATCGTAAAACACTTAAATCATTGACGTACATATGCACATAAATATCAGATAAGCACTTACGTGTTGTAGATGAATGATTCACCCACGTGTCGTTCTTAAAATATCAGCCTAGCAACCTCGTGAATTCTCCTGGTGTTCTGGACCCTTTTGACATGAATATAGTGTTATGTTAGTGTACTTGCTAAGTTGAGTCCGTGTAATATTTTCGAACTATGAGTATCGAAAATAATTAAGTCTCGAGAATTTGATTTGAAAATGATTAAGTTAGAAAAAGAGTGTCAGTGTCGAAAATTGACAAAGTTTCGAAAATCATTTCGTATCAAAATCTGCTTCGAGAATCACCTTTTCGAAAATTTGTTATCGAAAATTCGGCTATTGTCGAAAATTGGTTCAAACTAGGTTCGAAATTCGCTTGGGTTCGAGAATTATTTTTGGGTCTTATCGAAAATTGACTTCAAAAAATAATCTGTTTCGGAAAATGTTCTTTCAATAATCTTGTTCGAAAAATCGGGTGTTTCGAAAATCTCTCCATGCCCGCCAAAAGCCCTCTGTCTCACAGAATTAAGTCCGCGAAAATTTGTTTTCGGCCCGAAACTTGTTTTCTCATTCGAAATTATCAAAACACTGCTTTTTCAAAAACAACATGATCTTAAAACAGTACACCCAAACGTTTCTATCTACCCGAATTTATCCTAAGTCCCCCAAAATAATTGCTAAGGCCGAGAACTCCAAATTCCTGAAAACAGTACACCCTAAAATCGAACCCTTGAAAATTTCATCTATCTTCGAAAATCACAAAAAATTCTTACATCAAACATAAGAATAAATATGAGCATGATTAAAACACGAACATCTGTTTTTTTTAAACACACAAGACCTTCAATTCTCATATAAACATATCATAAGTTACGTCAGGCACCTAAACATCAAGAATATATATTAGGTACAAATAACTTTACATGTAAATTTCCATACCTCACTTCGGAAATCTAGTTGTCGATATTGCTAGTTGAGTTTTGTTAAGATCCTCCTTTGTTTTCTCCTGTTCTTCCTTTGGTGTCTTTCGTTATTATGAGAAATTTATCACATCATATTCCAATTTAGCACAAGATCACATAAATTCGATTAACAATTAAATCACACTTAGTCGAATATTTGTACATAAACATCATAGATCACACATATCGAGTTTTCTAAGTTGTAACCCCCCCCCATTTTACATAATTACTTGTAATAATCAAAACTCTCATAAACATTGGACAAAAAAAGGTCAACAATCTCCCCCTTTTGATGATGACAAGTATTAATGCCTAACTTAATATGAGTACATTCGATATGAAACCAATTCAAGCACGTCGCATGTTAAGTAATGAGGCATGTGACATATGATCAGAGCAATAAATTTATCAAATTTTAAAGCATGCTCCCGCTGTCTAATTGCGAATATTCCTATGTAAGGCACAGTAGCAAAATTTAGCAATTACCAGAGCATATCATTCGGAATGTCACAGTTGCCATGGATGTCGCAAATTATCAGATCATATCAGTTTGCTCCCCCTGCCTGGTTCGAGTTTAGGGTTTATGATCTATAAAATTTTCTTCGTGGTTTAATGTCGAACTTTGAATACGTTTGTGGTGTAATTCATAATGTTATGTTCCATTGGAAGAGATGATAGTCTATGTTTTGCAATGAATGACTACACGTTTACATGGCTATTGATCTCAACTTTCACATATTGACATCAACATTCGCATAACATGTCTTTTAAAGGAGTTTGGGTTTTAACTTCATTGAAATCACATACTTACATGAACATAAATCTTATACATTCGGAAAAGTGCATTTATGAACAAAACTAATTAATGATGTTGTAGTGAAAAGCCTATTTTGTGATATATGTACCAAAGAATTTGTCATAAATTCAGTTGGTTTTGTTTCTTTCTATCAGACATGTGCATGTTTGTGCAGAAATGTGGTATTAGGGTTGCAAAAGAATCGAATATTTTCGATTCGATTTGCGATTCGATTCGATATTCGTATTCGAATATCGATTACGAATACGAATAGTTTTTCGATTCGTTTTGAATTATATAGAATATATATTATATACAGGTATTATGCATAATTATATGAATATATCGTTATTCGATTCGTAAAATTCGATTCGTTTGGACATATATAGAATACAAGTACTTTTTTTGAAAAAAAATTAAAAAAAATTCGAATATGCGATTCGAATATTCGCGAATCATTTCGAATATCATTATTGAATTGAATCGAATTGATTTTATTTTGTCACGAATCGAATACCAAATACAAATACCAGATAAAATTAACGAATTCGAATAACAAATGCTAATATTCGATTCGATTCGGTTCGTTTGCAACCCTAGGTACTATTCTAAAAATCCTGTTACAATGTTCTGACGGTTCTGTTAACTTCTCTGACAGTCCAGAACCTTCTAGAACATTCTTAATAAAATGTTTCTACATGTACATGTGTTATAATTACTACAAAAAGTGTTACTACTTTTTATATTTTGGATTTTCATTCATTATTAAGATATATATGAACTGAGTTTATTTCTCAATATTCGATAATTAAAGTTGAGCTTCCACCACTAGATTTCTGAATTGGATTTGAAGTAATATTTTCGGTACAAACATCAATAAACTTACTTCATTATTAAGACCCATGAGAAATTGATATCGATTTAACTTAATTCGGCCAATAACGTCGAGATTTCAGCGGCTCCCAGCTGTACTTTAGGGTCATTGGCGATTTATGTAACATTCTCGCTATCGATAAATGAATTGTTACTCTAATGATGTGTTAAAGTTGCAGCAATATAAGTTATGTTCTGCATCACTTTTGTTATACATGTATGAAGTGTTATGCATGTATCCTATAATTTGAAAACATTTCCATCTTCGATCGCTTCTTCGTTAACATCAATAATTCTTGTCGATCACTAGGACTAGGGTTGCAAAAGAACCGAACCTAATCGAATATTAGCATTTGTTATTCGAGAATTCGTTAATTTTATGTGATATTCGTATTCGGTATTCGATTCGTGGCGAATCATAAAATCGATTCGATTCGATAATAATATTCGAAATGATTCGCGATTATTCGAATCGAATATTCGAATTTTTTTTATTTTTTTCAAACAAATACCTGTTAAGTAATTCTAAACGAATCGATACTTACTCTATATATTCCAAACGAATCGAAATTTACGAATCGAATAACGATATATTCATGTAATTATGCATAATTGTCACAGCCCCTTCCGATCCTACCTATTCGAGCGTATTCCTACGTGCCTAACGCGTTGTATTTGGTAATAGTACTGAAAATTGCGTATAAAATTTTTCTTTTCCATTTATATAATGGAACATTGTTATATACACATCAAAAGAATGATAGTCAGATCTCTAAATTACATACGAGACCTAACTACATGGAGGTGTGTGACGGCACAGCAAAAGGTCCCTATGCGCCCGGCCTCACAGATCGTCATCCATACACACACGACCACCCCCAAAAGCAGCGCAAAGCTTCAAAAGATCGGCCTTTCCTTCAAATGCTATCACGTACCGTGGTCGCCGGTAGCTACGGCACATAACATAAAAGGGTGAGCCGCCGGGGCTCAGTAAGCAGAAACTATGCATGGATGCACGTGTCCCTTTCCCCACAAAGGCAATCCACGCCGATGCATGTAACCCTCGCAAAGGCGATCCGCGCCGATGCTCATTATAACTCCGCAAAGGAGATCCACGCCGATGCATGTAGTAATCGTACTAGTATCACTCAGGGCCCTCGGCCGACCTACTATGCACCATAAAGAGCTCAATATCCATAATCATAAATGCGACAGTGACCTACGCTGGGTAGCCTACGCTAGGTTTCCCTAGGTCACTCCTTCCCAGGTCGTCCCCTTTATCATACGGTAGCCTACGCTGGTAGCCTATGCTAGGATTGCCCCTGGGTCGTTCCTTCCGCAAACAGGGCAGTTGCCTATGCCAGTTAGCCTACGCTAGCATAGCTAGGTAGCTCCTTCATGGGTTGCTCCTCCTGCCTCATCATAGTGATTGACGGCATTGTACGCCGTCATGGTGCCATAGCAGTCGCCTATGACTCAACTTTGAGTCAACATCAACTAACCCATATTGGCAGTTATCCATCGCCTTCCGTGATACATTCTATGTATACCCGACTCGTACTACCCCGAATGTATCATGCATGCTCATGAATATGCACGTGCAACTTATGCGAACATGTAATTTATTTCACAGAAACATATAGTCATCGAGCACAGAGTCACATAATTTAGGCACGTAAGGTAAGTTATGTGTCGTAGTTGGGTTTCTACTTACCTGTCGTCCGTCGACCAAGTGCTATCAATCCGGTGAATTCTCCTAAGTTCCAACCTTAGGCATAAAATATTAATATCAGTACACGAATTAATTTTAAGTAATCGTCTAGGTGTTCTAAGTTCCTAAATAGTAAAACCCTAGACCTTGAATATTCATCTTTTTAAAACAATTTACTAAGTCAGGTCTACAATAGTTAGGGACTTATCTAAGTTGAGTTCGCAAAATAGGCGTTGGCTTATAGTTCGTGAAACTAAATTCTCCAAATTCGCTCTCCAATTTCGCTAAGTGTGGTTCGCGAATTGCTACTTAAACAATTATGGGATTTCGCCAATTTCACTGCGTGGCTTAGAGTTCACGAATTGCCCAACCCGTGATCCTTGGTTTCGCGAGTTGTATGTGAGTTTGCCAAGCCCTCTCTCTCTCTCTCTCTCTCTCTCTCTCTCTCTCTCAATTCGTGACCTGATGGATTCGCCAACTGGAGTGGATTCGCCATTCTTGGACGGATTCGCAAAACACCGCGCGCCAGCTTCCCTTGACTCGCGAACTTCAATTCGCCATGTCTCGGTTCACGAAATTCGGCCTGTCAAGTTGTGGTTCGTGAACCTGGATGAATTCGCAAAGTTCGTTTGAGTTCGCCAACTAGGGTTTCGCGAATTGTATGTGGGTTCGCCAAGTTTTCGCCAAGCTAAGTCGACCCGTGAAATGTATGGTTCGCCAACCCAATTCGCGAATCCTTGCATGGATTTGCCAAGTGAGACTTCGTCGAGTTGAGCCCATGGAATTCGCAAAACGCCGAGTTCGCAAACCTGTCTTGTAGCATTTGTAGTTCGCGAAGTGTCTCACACTTCCTATAGGTTCGCGAACCTCATGGAGCTCGCGAATTACACGAGTTCGCACACCTTCGGTGATTCGCCACATTCGAGTCCGATTCGCGAAATCCTCCATCCGTGAATTAAGGTTCGCCAAGTGGGTTCGCCAACTTCCCGTGCTTTGATTCATAATTCGCGAATTAAGATCCGCTAAACACCACATCGCGAAACTAACTAGGCTCGCAAATTGTTGAACCCGCAAAACGCCAATTCGCCATTTTTCTAGGGTTTGCGAACTTGCTTGACGAGAGTTCGTGAAATCCCTTTTTCGCGAATCCACTCTTTACAACAACACTTTTCAATTCGCAATACACTAGTTTTAATGGATCAAAAAGCTACTTTTCTAAGAACTCGTTGAAGACCGCATGAGCTTTTTAAGACCCTAAAATTGGAGCTTTACAAAACGCCAACTTAAGCTTATTCTTCGTGCCTAATAGTCCCTATAACATGTTATTTTAGAACTAAAATCGCCAAGTCGAGGTTAGAGCACCTTCGAGAATTAAAACCGCACACCCTAGCAAGTGATAATATCGTACTTGAAATCCCTAGAATATACTATCACTTAAATAAATCAAAAATCGTGGTTACAAACTCATATCTATTCCAGCTCTCGTGATTTTAGCTCGACTTCTCCACCTTCGTTGCTTAAACCCTCGTTAATTTTCTCTCTGGTTGGGTTCGTGGACTTGAAATTG
The DNA here is from genome assembly GCA_027422505.1 of Craterostigma plantagineum. Lineage (NCBI taxonomy): Eukaryota > Viridiplantae > Streptophyta > Magnoliopsida > Lamiales > Linderniaceae > Craterostigma > Craterostigma plantagineum. The sequence goes on from JAPQWV010000269.1 coordinate 773,217, forward strand.
TTTTTAGATAAAGCTTAAGTTGTTTAAAGAGTGGTGATGGGACACAAGGACCAAAATTTCCCTTAAATTGTGGAGGGTTGGTTCTTAAAGTTATTTTTACTATTTTGGGCCCAATATTACATTTAAACCTTAGCCCAATAACACATAGCCCAACTAATGTTTCTAGTTTACCCTTAGCCCCTAGCCCAAGTTCTCCTTGGCCTAATTTTTCGAAAGTCCTAGATAAATTAGTAATCACATAGCACGAAATATATATGCCAAATTCACAAGTCACGTAGGCACGTAATTAAATTAATCACACCATCACAAACTTAATGCACATGATGCACGCAATTGCATTCTACATTCGTGCAAATTTATTGGCCCTAATACTTACGAGAACCGGGTGACCCAATAATACATGTATATACTATATTATTGCATATAATTCAAAACGGATCGAATTTTACTATCGAATAACGATATATTCGTATTTGGTAACTATTCGAATCGAAAAAACTATTCATATTCATATTCGATATTCGAATACGAATATTCCGAATCGATTTCGCGAATCGAATCGAAAATATTCGATTCTTTTGCAACCTTAACTAGGACCCATGTACAAATTGAATCGATTTCACATTATTCGACCATTAAATTTGAGATTTCATGTACGAATTGAGTTTGAAGTATGTTTTCGTTATAAACTTCAAAAATATTCGTTGATTATGAAAATCCATGAGAAATTGAGGCCGATTTAACAATATTCAATCAATAATGTGGGAGATCCTAGTGGCTTCATTGATTTTTGGGGGTCATCGGTAGATTTTATCTATTCCTCTTAGTGTCTTGCTACCCAAGAAATGTTATGCAGAATGCATGAAGTGTTTCAAGAATGCACAAAGCGGTACCCGTCGAGTGTTTTATTAGCAATGCAGAATGCATAATGTTTTACCCAACGAGCGTTTTATTAGCAAAAGCTTCAATCACAAGCCGCGTCAAATGCGGCGACCCAACTTTTTCAATTAGGATTAGTGGCGGATTTCCGCAACGTAAGCCGCGGAAGGTCCGTCTAATTAAAAAATTTTCCTAAAATAATATACATTACTATAAAAAATCAGTCTACATCGTCATCACCGTACATGGGCCAAAGCCCTAAAATGTCAAAAGAACAAAAGCCCTAACGCCGCTCCACAGGTCTTCATCCATGTACCGCCCGCCCTCAAAAGTCCGTGGAGCACCGCAACCAAGCGCCTCAGTCTTGACGCGTATCAGCGTCAGACTCAGTACCTACAACACGTAAACAATGAGCGATTTGCCCAGTAGGTGAATAAAATGCGTGTATGCAAGTGTGCACTCAATCCCAATTCCCAATATCTCACATATCAATGCACACTCTTTCTTTTTCAACATTCCTATTTCACATCACACGACACAGGGCCCTAAGTTAGGCTCGGCACCAACGCGCGCAATAGACTACTGGGAGGCCACCCCCAAGTCTCGCGGCGAGCTACGCCGGTAGTGCATTGATTGATCACGTCAATGGCTCCCTACCAGGTCATATATCTCTCACATTAAAACAAAAATCCCACCGGCGGTGTGCACCTCGAATCGATCACGTCCGAGTAGATAGATTGATCACGTCTGTCTCCGCTAAGTGCCCTGCGAGCCCAACCTCGACTCCGCTACGAGTCACAAATCACAATCACCACATTCTACCCCATATGTCAGTATCTCAAATCATCACCGTCTCAATATGGTGTAATCACCTCTCGTACTGACGTGATATGCATGTGCCATGCATGTAAAGAAATCTCATAAAAACATGATTCATATGAAAGGTACGTAAAACAAGTAAAACACGTAAGTCAAGTAAGACATGAAAATCATCGAATCACATGAAAATACATAATTCACAGATGTGTTTACGTATTGTAGATGGATGATCCACCTACCCGTCCTCCCGCTATAGTCAAATACGAACTCTGGTGGAATCTCTAAAGACCGGTCCTCTGGACATAATAATCTTATCAGCATATGTGCTAATTCTCGAACTATACTGGTATAACATAATAATATTTAAAAATAAGACTCGACAGTCAACGATCAACCCGTTAAACTAATTCGCTCGATGTGTGGTCCGAATCAAGTCAACGCCTGACTTTGAAATACCCTAAATCACACGAACGATACAAGGAATTAAATTATATTAAAATATTTGGAGGTCAGAAGTCACCCGATTTTAAAGCTCGGCGATTCTCCCAATCGATTGAATGTGAATATGTAGCATACTAACCCTAAATCGCCCGATTGTCACTATGGTATTTATTGAAAATAAAGCTCGACGATTTCCACTATCGGCCGAATGACAAACGCACGTGGTCAAAGATCGAGTCAATACCCAGTTCCTAACTTAAATTCGCCCGACGTTAAAAATGTTTAAACTACCTAAATCGTCCGATTTCAATAGGATTCGACTTAACTAAATCGCCCGATCAATTCAATTCAAAATCGCTTGATTCCTTCAAAAACCCTAACAATGAAATTCATATATCATTAAGATCAGCTTCAAAATTTATTTCTAACCGAGAACATCGTACAACGAAAAATCAAACCCTAATGAACATCCTTATAGTTAAGAAATCATCCAACTCACATATTGACTTATAATCATGCTTAATCATGGGTTAAACTTTAAGAATCTAAACCCTTAACTTAACTATATCTATCATGCTTACAACCTCACCTAATTCACATATCATCATGACCTTCTACAAATTCTTTCTAATCCAAAAATGGCGGTCCATCAATCCTGATGACCACACACATGTTTACATAGATCATAAAACTCCTTATCATCACATACTTTGCATGAATACCCTAACTCCAGTTCTCATATTTCTAAGCATATTACTTTCGACCACCTCACGTGATTATCACATAATCGCATAAAAGTACCTAGCTATTGAAAATAAATTAAGTATATTAAATATGAAAGATTACTAATATATATACCTCTTTTCGAATTTTTCAGAATTTTGTTTCACTAATTCTTGCAAACTGTTGAACTCTTATTTTAACTTCAACCTTAGTTAGTTCACGAAAGAAGCCCATGTCTCTCAACTTAATAGTTTCTCCAATGTGGGCACATTCACAAGCCCCCCAAAAAAATAATATTACAACAAAAAAACTTAATAACAAAAAAAATTAATAATACAAAATAATAACAACTAAAAATATTAATATTACAAAATAATTATAACAAAAAAAATTAATAATAAAAAAATTAATAATACAAAATAATAACAACAAAAATATTACAAAATAATAACAACAAAAAATATTAATATTACGAAATAATAACAACACAAAATATTAATATTACAATATAGTTATAACAAAAAAATTAATAATACTAAATAATAACAACAAAAAATATTAATATTACAAAATAATATCAATGAAAAATATTAATATTACAAATAATTACAAAAAAAATAATAATATTACAAAATAATTTTAACAAGAAAAATTAATAACAAAGAAAATTAATAATACAAAATAACAACAAAAAATATTAATATTACAAAATAATAACAACAAAAAAAATTAATAATAACAACAAAAAATATTAATATTACCAAATAATAACAAAAAAAAATTTAAGCAGCCAAACCGAATTTTTGGCCCCTTGTATAGGCGGCCGAAGTGAGATTTCGGCCCTGCATGAGTGGGCCGAAATCATATTTCGGCCACAGCTGTCCCGGCCAAAACATAAATTCGGCCGGACCAGCTCCGGCCGAAACACAATTTCGGCCGTCGCTGGCACGGCCGAACCATAATTTCGGCTGCCACATGTCACAGCCGAATTTGTGGTTCGGCCTTGCCTTACTGCCTTGTGGCGGCCGAAATTGTTGTTCGACCGTGCCAAGCGCCGGTCGAAATTTTTGTTCGATCGGGACTTTTTAAACTATTTCGATCCGTATTGAATGATTTTTACGACAGTATCGATCGATCGGTCCGAAATTTTCGATCGATCGGTCCGAAAATGTTAAATCAAATTTTTTTTCGTATCGATCGATCGTTCGAATTTATTTGTGCATGTAAGTTTTCAGTATTTCGTACCGAAATTATATATTTAGTTAGTTTTTTCTTTTTAGATTAATTTAAATATCATAAGGGCAAAAATGTCTTTTTTCAGCCCTTTAGGGGGCGGTGACTAGGAAAAAGGGGGCGGTGAATAGCAATCCAGAAAGTCTTTATGTCCTATAATTACATGTCACGAAAATTTTCTAGTCCATCCACGGAGACTTCCTATTTAACCAATGACATAGTTAATTTACATCAAAATCTCGTATTAAATTTTACGGGTATTACATCATATTTCTTCGCGATTAACATCAATATTTTCATTGATTATTAAGACCAACGATCAATTTCACCTTATTCGGTCATTAAAGTCCAGATTTTCCCTTGTTTCAACCAGGGTTTTGAAAACCAGACCGGACCGGCCGGTTCCGACCGGAAACCGGCAAACCGGTCGGAATTCCGTTCCGGTCACGTCCGGTCTAACTTTAATTTAAAAATATTTAAAAATAACAAAAATTAGAAAAGAATTAAAAGTGAAGAAAAAGGCAGATTTATTGATGTGGTCTGATGGTTAAGTTGTGGAGAGAATTACACAAATGATGTTATTTTGAAAATGAAATTACAGAAATAGTTGAGTTTTAAACCTATTACAAAACTAATCAACTTTTTTAATTCTAATTATTTTTATTTTTTTAACCACGAAAATACTAAAATTATAAATTTCACTATTGATATCATCAAACAGCACAACACTTGTTAATAATTAAATTTTTACCCCAACTTATTTTAACTCAAATATATTAAAAATATATTACTTAAAGAAATAATCTAAAGAAAAATAAAATTACTTGGTGTGACCGTGGCCTACTCCTCCCGAGTGACTTCGATATCTAGAACTGTCAAAACGGGCCGGCGGAGTGGGTCGGCGAGTAGCCCGCCAAAGCCTGCCATGGCGGGTCGGGCGCGGGTAAACCCGTCGTATGCCAGGCCTGGAATTGAAGGCCCGTCAAACCCAAATTAAAAAAACAAATCAAAGGTAAAAGATTTAGAAAATAAAGAAAAAACAATAAAAATTAAATACTTAAGCTCCAAGTTAATTCTAATTAAATATAATCTCATAATAATAATTTATTTATATTATTGAACTTGAGTAAATTAAACATCCAGCTAAAAAACACTAACATACCTATATAATTTATTTGTATATCAATATTTAATTAAAAAATATCATACTTGAGTTGAGCCAGCCATGAATTATAATATGATATTTTTTTATAAATATTGATATGTAAATAAATTATATAGGTATGTTAGTCTTTTTTAGCTCTGATGTTTAGTTCACACATAAATAAATTATTATTACGAGATTAGATATAGTTAGAATTAACTTTGAGCTTAAATACTTTTTATTGTTGTTACTTTATGTTTTTGAATTTTTCTTTTTTTTATTATTATTTTTAATTTGGGCGGGGCGGACATTCAATTTTCAGGCCTGCCAAACGACGGACCTTCAATTTTGACAGCTCTAGCTTTCGACACGTGGGAGGAGTAGGTCACGATCACGCTAAGTAATTTTCTTTTTCTTTTGAATATTTCTTTAAGTAATATATTTTTAATATATTTGAATTAAAATAAGTTGGGAAAAAATTTATTTATTAACAAGGTGCTATTTGAAGATAACAATAATGAAAATTTGTAATTTTAAGTATTTCCGTGGTTAAAATAAAAATAAAAATAATTAAAATAATAAATTAGTTTTGTACTAGGTTTAAGAACGCAACAAGTTTTATAATTTTATTCTCAAAATACATCATTGGTGTAATTCTCTCTTAAGTTGTGGGCTTAATAATCAAATGGGCTTGAGTTCTATTCTCATGTACCTCACATTAGTTTTATTTTATAATTAACTCATGAACCCAATATTTATTTTTATTTACTTTTGACCCCAAGTTTAAAAGCTTTTTGTCAATCCATGGTATAATTAATTTTTAACCACCAACACAATCTACTTATTAATTTGACCCCTAGTTTTATAAAATGTCAGTTTGCTAAAAGTTTATAAAAAAACATTTATATAAATCTATTTTATTTGATTAATTGCTAAAATATTATATATTTATAAATACCTGTTTGACTCCGTTTTGATTCCGGTTTTATAACGGTTAAATCACTAAAATTTTCGGTCCGGTTCGAAAACCCGATTTCAAAACCTTGGTTTCAACGAGATTTTCGAATTACTTTATATACATTATTCCATTATAAACTTAAAAAATTTTCATTGATTATTAAAAAGGGGAAATTTTCGTTCGGTCGCCTGTCAGGGTCTGAAATTTTAGTTCATGCCCTGTCAGAAAAAAAAATTAGTTTTAAGGACCCGATTATTCAGTAACAATTTATTGGTCTGCAGTAACAATTCATTGTTCCGCAGTAACAGTTCATTGTTCTGAAAATAACAGAAAACGATCATCCGATAACAGTTCATATACTTTTATAACATTTGTAAAATTTAGGTCCTTATCTTTAAATTTTTACGAAAAATTGGGTCCTTTAAACAAATTTTTTTTCGTAAAGGTCCTGAAAACTATTTTTAACCACTTTTGGTGCCTGAATTTTAATATACCCTATTAAAAATATGTTATAGGGGCTAACCCTACCCCTTATTTGTAAATTGCTCACCGACGAGATCAATATCATTTCACGCGCCTGGCTTAACTTGGGTAGTACTGTCAATGCGGCCCGTGGCCCGCGGGATGGCCCGCCCCGCCCCGCATCGCCAAAAGGGCGGGCTAGGCTTCAATTTTTCAAGCCCTCCAGGAGGCTAGCCTGGGCGGGCCAGTCCGCACGGTCACGGGCTTTGGCGGGCTGACCCACCATTATTGTAATATATATAATATATTAAATAAATATATAAGATATAAATATAAAATACTAAATATAGAAAATAAAAGTAAATTAATTAGATAATACAATTAATGTCATTAATTATGTATAATTAATATCATATTTACTCATATTTTATCAATAAATACCATAATTAATTAAAAATTATTAGTAAATTAAAATTTTATATTAAAATAAAAATAGCAAAAAAATACTAGACGGGCGGGCCTGGCCCGCGGCCCGCCGCGGGGCGGGGCTATCCCAGTTTTTTAGGCCCACCATCTGCCCCGCCAAGTGGCAGGCTTTGGCGGCAGCGGCCAGCCCGGCCCGCCCCGCCAATTTGACAGTACTAAACTTGGAAGCTGCTTCATCAAATCGTAAGTCTCTCTCTCACACACACTCTAAACACATAGCTCACTGTACGTTGTTTGCTTGCGGTGGCGAAGCTAAAATAGCTAACCTGACAATGGTCCCGCGATCTACTTTTCTGGGTTACCTTTTTGTCATCGTCCTTTTGTTTCTCTACGACCTCGCCGACTGCAAAACTCTCAAACGAGACGGTACTTATTGTTTGGGCATCCGTTATTGCTGTAGTCCTGGGAGATTCGCTTACCCAATGCTATGGAAGCTCCCAATTTGTTCAGATTGTTGATATTTAGTCAAAGTGTTTGGAACGATTAGTGGGCAATTTAGATTGATTATTCAATATTTATCACCTGTTTGCGATCCGTGCATTAAATCTGGCATTTACTTTTATTTTGGCTAGGATATGCACCTCGTTGAGATCTTTCTATAAAATGTAAGGATGGATTCTTGATTACTAGGTAGATTAGTAGTTAGATTAAGTGGAGGATAGTCTCAGGTGGTTATGATGGATTGCAAGTAGGTAGTAGACCTATCTCTACGCTTAAATATACCATATTGTTTTCTGTTGTGGTAGCGTATTTGCGAACTTCATTTGAATGAGTATTGGATTTCATTTGCATTGAATCAATATGTGCCTCGGACTTGAAAATTTTTCATGGTTGCAGTGAAGGCATTAAATGAAATTAAGGCATCTCTTGGGTGGAGAGTTGTCTATGCATGGGTTGGTGATGATCCGTGTGGAGATGGTGAGTTGCCACCATGGTCTGGCGTGACGTGTTCCACCGTGAGTGGGAGTGACTATAGAGTTGTCACTGAATTGTGAGTGGTTCTTTTGCTCGTAGTTATTGTTTTGATTAGCCTCTTCACTTTGCTCTATGTTATTTCACTTTTCTAGCATTGATCTTTACTACTGTGTCTTTTTTTGAAAATTTCCATCTGATTCGTTGCAGAGAAGTTTATGCGGTTTCTATTGTTGGTCCCTTTCCTCTTGCAGTTACGAACCTGGTGGATCTCACTCGGCTGTAAGAGTCTCCTTCTCTGGTCATTTTCGTCTAATGTTTTCTGATCTCTTTTATTAGCGCATGAACTGTTGTTTAGTTTGCTGTCAAATACTTTGTCTTTCGTGGAATTCAGACATGTGAATGACGCTAAAACATTTTCCATTTCATGACGCTAAAACATGCAGTGACATCCTTTGAATGACAGGGATTTACATAATAACAAACTAACCGGTCCTATCCCACCTCAAATTGGACGGTTGAAGCATCTTAAGATACTGTACGATGTCTCCTTTTTAACTTATGAGTAGTATATTTGTTCGTTCGTGCTTGTGGCTTTTGTTATGTGCATTCCACTTAAACTATTTCCTGAAAGGCTGAAACGCTGACGCATCGACCATTTCTCTTCCTTGGTTCCGCTTTATTTATTGTTTACGCAGTAATTTGAGGTGGAACAAGCTGCAAGACGCAATTCCTCCTGAAATTGGTGAACTTAAGCAGCTGACCCATCTGTGAGTGCCTCTCATTTTTCCACTTTTACTTCAGTTCATGTGAAATAATTACTGGACACGACTGCCAATTATTTGAATTTGTTGCAGCTATCTGAGTTTCAATAACTTCAAGGGGGAAATCCCAGAGAACTTTCAAATCTTCCCGAACTTCGTTATCTTCAACTACATGAAAATCGTTTGATTGGGCGAATCCCGCCCGAGTTGGGAACTTTATCCAATCTGCGGCACTTGTATGTCTTCTTGTTCCATTTCAAACATAAGTTCCATGTGCTATTTAGTCTTATAATTTCTAAATCACTCATGTTTATCCGCATACCAGAGATGTCGGAAACAATCACTTGGTTGGGACAATCAGGGAACTCATCCGCATTGAAGGATGCTTCCCAGATATTCGTAATCTGTATGCTTTATTGATATGGAAATTCTTCTTTTGGTTTCGCCAATTTTATTGGGAACATCTCTTAAGGATTCCCCATGTGTTATCTCTTAGGTATCTGAATAACAATTACCTAACTGGAGGCGTGCCATCACAACTAGCGAACTTGACCAATTTGGAGATCTTGTAAGTTTTAGTACTTCTACACTCTGTTTTGGTATCCCTTACGCTGAGCTAGACAACATATATAAGTGGCCTACAATACAAAGTATGCTTTCGCAATTAACATCATTTCAGAATAATTTTAATCTTGGTTTGTGAATCTTTTATGTCGACTTATGAAACAAACGCAATCATGGGTTTCAATTCAGGTTACTCATGTGTCGTCTATCTAATTCGCTAATACTGGTATTGCTATGTGCAGATATCTATCATACAACAAAATGTCTGGAGTTATTCCATTTGGGCTCGCTTATATTCCCAAGTTAACCTACTTGTGAGTGTTTCTTACCGATTCCACTGCGATCTTTTATTACCCACAGTATTTGCAAGTGAATATCAGTTAGAATGTTCAGTCTAATGGAGATCAATTTCCTGTTAATATATATGCATACTGATCCTCCAATTCAGGTACTTAGATCACAATCAGTTTTCTGGTAGAATTCTCGATACCTTCTATAAGCATCCTTACTTGAAAGAAATGTGAGTTCCTCTCCAAGTTCTCAGTGTTCTTTTTCCCTTTTCTAAGCCATATTTCATTTTATTGATCTATTTACTCAAAATTTATCATCCCAGGTATATCGAAGGAAATAATTTCCGACCAGGCGTGAAACCCATCGGCAATCACAAATCCCTGGAGCTATCCGATTCAGAGTTCCTATTTTAGACCATACAAGTTTGGTCTCGATATTTAGTTATTTATTTCGTCACGTCAGCGAATTGCCTATACTCATTCTTGACTGCGTATTTTAACAGAAGCCCATAAACTTACATTGTAAGAACTCTTCAATCTGAAGAATGTATTAGCGTGTGTGTAGAGAAATTACACGAACAGAGAAGCTCAAAGAATTTATATGCTCTCTAAAGACCTCCAAAACGCCTGTGCACTTCATCAATACTTTCGTGGCTCTTTTCGCCAGCAACAAACTCGTGAACGATTCCATCGATCTCCAACATGCTACAGCCCGGCTGCTTTTCAACACCTCGACTTTTCATCAACTTCCTAACCCTTTTTGCATCACTGTGTCTCTCATTAGCTGCGTAAGCATTGGCCAACAGAACATAAGCTCCACTGTGTCTTTCCAAGTTCACAATTCTTCGAGCCAAGTATTCTGCTGAACTAATGTCTCCGTGGCTGCAACAAGCGTTGAGTAATGCTCTTAAAGCTATTGCTTCTTCAGAGTTACAACTCGAAATTGGCTTTTCTTGAATTATACGGTGTGCTTCCTCGATGATGTTAGCTCGCCCGAGCAGATCGACTATGCATGCATAGTGCTCGCCCGTGGGCTCAATGTGATGCACGTTCCACATAACGTTCAGCAAATTTAGGCCTTCTTGTGCCATATTGGAGTAGCTACACGCCGTGAGCAGAGATAAGAACGTTATGCCGTCGGGCCTTACACCGTGTTTTTGCATCTCGTGGAATAATCTAAGGGCATTTTCTACGTCGCCATTCATCGTATGGGCGGAGATCATAGAGTTCCAGCAAATAACATCCCTCTGACTCATTTCGTCGAACACCTTTTGGGCCAACTCTAAGTAGCCACATTTTGCATACATATCAATGAGGGCCGTGCCTAGCTTAGCGGTGACCACCATATTCGTCATCTTAATGAATCTGTGGAGCCATTTTCCGATTTCGAGGCAGCCCAGATGAGCACAAGCACTCAGAGAACTCACTAAGCTCGCTTCGTCAGGTTGAATTCCACTTAACTGCATCAATCTGAATAGTTTCAAGCCCTCTTTAAAGCAGTTGTTCTGCACATAGCCTGATAGCATTGCACCCCAAAGACCTCTATCCTTTAATGGGGCTTTATCAAATACTAATCTTGCGTTATGAATGTCACCCTTTTTGGCATACCCATGAACCAAAACTGTCCATGAAATGACACAAGGGCAGAGGATGTCGTAAAAAACACATCTTGCGGCTTCGATATAATCAAAAGCAGAGTACATGACAATCAAATGGTTCCCCACGTAATTATCGCTAACCAAACCCAATTTCGCACCGTGGCCGTGAACTGACTTTCCCAGAGTCAAACTTTTCGTGTTTGCACAAGCTTTCAAGACGTAAGGAAGTGTGTAAGTATCGAGCGAGATGCTCCGTCTTAAGATTAGTCTGTAAACCTCTACGGCCGTAAAGTTTTGGTCTTTGAGCAAGAAAGCTTTGATCATTGTGTTGCATATGCAAATTGTGGGGTTTTGGATACGTTTGAAGACTTCGTAGCCATAGTCAAGGCTGTTGTGAGAAGGGTCTGAGCAGAATGCCAAGATTCTGCTCAGAGCAAAGCTGTTTGTTCCTATCCCTGAAGTGATTATCAGTGCGTGGGATTTTCTTAGTTGGCTTATGTTTTTGCATCTCTCCAACAGATGAAGACTTCTGCTTGTCATTCGTCCCCAAGTAACGTTTCATGTCGTAATTTAGGGGTTTAACACTTAAATACCTACGTCAATAAAAATAAAACAGATCACTCCATGTCTGACCTTTTTTAAACCTAGGTAGGTTCGTTCATTTAAAAAAAATTCATACACCATCCCAAGCCCAAATCGCACGACCTTCTTCCCGAAATCGACCCGTGGTTGTTTGCTTCAGATTCAACGTCGTGTTCGCTTCCTCCTGGTATTCCCCTTCTGAAATCGACATTCTTTCCGAAAAGGTAAGTCCTTCGCACTCTGAAATCAACGTGGTATTTCGTCTTGGTGTGCTTTCGCTTACTCTGTGGACAATCAATAGGCTTGTATCTACTTTGCTTTTGCAGTTATTCGTTGGGTTTAAGCATTTTCGATTAATGTTCGTAACAATTTCTGTGTCTTTCTCGAATGAATCGATTTGTTGTTCGATTTGGGTTTTTTTGGAATGGTTCAATTTACTGTGGTAGATTTGTGCGTGTATTTTCGAATGGGTTGATTGACTGTGTTCGATTTGGGTTTTTCGAATGGGTCGATTTGGGTTTTTTCGAATGAGGTCAATTTGTTTTGGTACTACATGATCACTGTATTTGGTACCTTCTGTTTGGGATTATTGGTACCCCGTGTGTGAATAAAATGGTACTATTCTTAATGGTTTTGCTTTTTGCGGAGATGCCACCGCGGAACAGATCTGAGCTGTCTTTCAGGTGCCATCCTGCGCTCTTTCGATCTACCATAAGCACTTTGCAGGGTAGCATGACGGCGGAAAAAAAAGTAGCTATAAGAAGGGTCCCCGTTTCATTTTAGGTAGAATTTACTTTGGTTCTAACTGTTGCATGAATCATGTGTGGTTAAGGTTGATGGAGGAGGTGGCGGATCTCATTTAGAGTGGAGAGGTTGGAAGCCGAGTTGAGATTGAAGGACGAGGTTATAAGAGATCTAGTCAAATGTTCGGATGTCGACGGATGATGTGTCCAAGGAGGATGCGATGGAAGAGGAAGAGGCTGAGGCTAATGAAGTCAACATGGATGTGTATCGTGCTTCTATGGCTGCTCGCATTTTACGTGACGAGCACAGTTGTATGATAGATTTGTTTGGTTAAGTTATTTGACTTGGGGATGAGATTGTGTTGGAGACTTTGTTGTCTATGTTCATTAAGTTGTTATTTAACTTGGGATGAGACTGTTTGGAGACTCAGTGATGTCGTTTGTTGTGTAGTTCTATGAGATTGACCGTATTTTATGCAGTACCATATGTTTTTATATTAAGGTACCTTATCTTTTACATACAGAGTACCATAATATGAAGGTTTACCGTACCATTATATAAATATATAGCGTACCATAAGAAGAAGATATGAAGTACCTTGTCTTTTACATTAGCGTACCTTATCCTTCACATAAAGAGTGTCATAATATGCAGGTTAACCGTACCATTATGTATATATATAGCGTACCATAACCAGAATGTATGAAGTACCTTATCTTTAACATTAACGCACCTTATCTTTTAGATACAGAGTACCATAACCTGGAAGTTTATCGTACTGTTATTTATAAGTATAGCGTACCATAACCAGCATATATGAAGTACCTTATCTTTTACATATATCTTGTATAGTAACGTACCTTATCTTTTACATATATAGTACCGTAATCTGCAGGTTTATCGTATCATTATGTATACATATGCAGTACCCTAATCTGCAAGTATACCATACCATTTGTTACACCATCGAAAATAAATAGATTCCTAAGCAAATCGCGTTGCTCTGCATGATTTTGACTAGACCTAACAATAATAAAATGACTAAAAAAGAAAAAAAATCGCACATTTAGGAGTCACCAGATTTTCAAAATATGTTGTAAGATGTTCTCGCTTCTATCTTTATATTCAAATAAATCTTGGAGTTCGAAGGTTTAATTCATGCGTGTAAGGTCTAATGCACCTAAT
>JAPQWV010000270.1:0-35000 GCA_027422505.1 Craterostigma plantagineum
CCCGAAAAAGGCTTATATAGATACGAAAGGCAAGATGGGAAGCTGACGAAAAAGTCAAAGAACGAGTGCAGTGCAGTAGTATTTAATGAATATGGAGAAAATAACTTAAATAATTACAGATACATGTATGTATGGAACGAGCATCAACTTGTTGATTGCGCTACATATCTGCTCCGTGAGCCATAAATCTAAGGCATCCATCCTTTCTATTACATGGAAAGAGACGAGAGGAATTGTCCCAAATGGAGTGCAACCAACCAACCAGGTTATATTGACCATGGCAACGGCCCACATAAGCCTCCCTCAGTTACTGCAGGGCTGGATAATTAGTTGACACAACCAACTTGACACGCATGACTAATATAAACAGAGAAAGAAAGAAGGAAAGAAAGGAGAACAATAAGAGGCGCTTATAATAAACAAAGATTAAGCTTAGAGAATAATATTATATGAAATAACAATCGCAGGACATTCCAGTTTTATCACAATCGCGGTTTCTGTTTGTGGTGGGTATGGAATGCGGAATTAGGACCGCCAATCTTCTCCTATTGCATTGCAGTTGCAGCAAAGCAATTATTGTTAGTTACTGTTATTATAAATAATAACTATAGAGAAATAGGTTCGATCGAACATATTGGATTGGGCCGTTGAAGTCACGTTAATAGTATAAAGAAATGTTATATTCGCTTGCGGCCCGATTAATACTGCGTTTCTGTGGCCCGTTCAAGACAACTTACATGGAATCGAATTGGAAATTCATGACGCAGTCACGTGTGCTGAGTGACGACGAGGAGCTCCATCGTAATTTTTATACCAACACTAACAGAGACGAGTAGAAATATATATAATATAATTTGTGTATTTTCATCTCTTTCCATTTAACATGCATGCAATAATAATTTACGATTCAGCAGTTATTGCGTATCATGAGAGAGATCATCGACGTGAGTTTGAGAAATTGAATAGATCGATGCACGTGAGTTTATTTAATTATTCGCTGGAACACTAATGTGAAATGTCCAACACTAAGCTAGAGACGATGATATATGTTATTTTTATGAAAGTAAGTATTCTACTCGATTTGATTTTTTTTATATCTATTTAATAATGCTCATGGAAGTTATGTCGACGCATTTAACCAGAAGGGTACGAGTAGTCCAACCCAACATTGTGTACATACATATGAGTTTTATGTGCGTAATGTAACAAAACTTCTCACGTGTTACGTTAGCATGGAGCTGCTGCTTAGCTTATGTACGTACTATTGCGGCATTTTATTTGATGAGACGAATTTCTAAAACATATATAATAGATAGCCAAATATATTGGCTCTGGCTAGTTGGTGTAGTAACCAACTGTTGCTTAAGCGCGAGCTCAATGGTCACATGCTGGCTTCATAAACCCTTTTCCAAACGTGAAGGCATTTATTTAAGCCCCTGCTATACATAACCCGCGCCAGTGGTCATTTCGTGCTCATCCTTTGCAGAAAACCAATACTCACACATTACATATATATTTCATTCTTATGGAAAGTTTCAACAAGTCTCCCCTCAAGCCATGGAAAAGAGGGCCAGCACGAGGTAAAGGAGGACCACAAAACGCAGCTTGTGAGTACCGTGGAGTTCGGCAGAGGACTTGGGGCAAATGGGTTGCTGAGATAAGAGAACCAAAGAAAAGAACCCGCCTGTGGCTTGGTTCCTTCGCTACTGCGGAAGAAGCAGCGATGGCTTACGACGAAGCAGCAAGAAGATTATACGGGGCTGAGGCATACCTTAATCTTCCTCACATGAGATGTAGTTTCAACCCTTTGAACAAGTCGCAGAAGCTCAAATGGTTTGCCTCTAACAATTTCGCCTTCATGTTTCCTACTACTGGGTTACTCAATTTGAGCGCCCAACCAAGTGTGCATATGATTCACCAAAGGCTGCAAGAACTGAAGAAGACAGGTATGCCTCGCCTCGACAGCTCATCATCTAATGATGATACTACGAATGATGTGCAAGGCGGGGTGACCCAGCTAGGGAAAGAAAATGAATTTTCGTCTCTGAGTATATCGGTTGAGAAGCCTCAGGTGGACCTAAATGAATTTCTTCAGCAGCTGGGAGTACTTAAAAAAGGTGGTCTGAAACCTTGTGTTTCCACTGGTTACATTGAGACGGAGTCCCCATCATCGTCATCAGTCAGAGATAGCAGCAAAGAATTAGCAGGTTGTTATTCAGCAGACAAAAACTTAAGTTGGGATGCACTGAGTGAGATATCTGGCTTAAATGGTCATACAGAAGCAGGAGAAACCAGTACCTTCCATGTACATGATGGCAGCGGGCAGCTTGTTTTTTCTCCTTCGATCTGGAACTTCTAGAAGATATAGGATGTAACCCAGTCACAGGGTCAAAAAGGTTATGAATTGTTGCATCTCCATTATAAGGACAATATAATATATATATATATATATATACACATGATCATACAATATCGAAATGCTATTTGCGTTAATGCATCTGTTGTGTTGTACATTGACAAACATAAGAGCAGTAAGAGAACATGCAGGCTGAGAAGAATCATTGCGCTTACGTTGTCATAAGGGTATATAATTCAACATATTGGAAGGAAGATTGCTCTTGGAAGCTGGTGAGTATAAATGTTGCAGATAGATAGATAATAGATCCCTGAGTTCAAAATAATTATTCGTCATCAAGCATGAGTTAGAACACTGGTAACACTATGACTGTACAGAAATAAGTTAACAGCAAATGTAAAGTTCACATTCAGGTGAAACAAGCAAAGCTAGTCAACGTTTTAGTATGATGGTTCAGTTCCATCGTGAAGAGCACAGCAGACGGTTGCTTTCTGATGCCCTCTGTAGATTTTGATTTCATCACCAGTGGAGACAGACCATAACCTCGCAGTTGAATCAGAAGAAGCTACAGGGGATTCAATAGTTCGTCACAAATTCACAAAAATTAAAACAAAAACTGAAAAATTTGGATGCAATGGCAAAGATACTAAACACGTTGACTGCATATCATGATTATACCAGTAATTAGAAATGCACCATCAACTGAGAAGACACAGTCCCAAACCCAGCGTTGATGTCCTGCAAACACAAAGCAACGAGGTTGACATTTACTTCAAAATCTTATCTAGTTAAAGGGGGCTATATGGTATGGAATGCATACCTTCAAGTGTTTTCTCCAAGGTAAATCCATCCACGTTCCATATCTTGACAGTATGGTCAGAAGATGCAGTGGCCAAGTACCTGAAGATTTCTTACACAAGCATGCAACGGAGAACAATCAAAGTGGTTTTGATTAAGGATTGTCGTTTGCACTGACCTGTTATGTTCGCACAATTCAGGAGAAAGAAGACATTTAAGAATGTATCCATCATGAGCCCGTAGCTTATGGAGTGGTTCAAAGTTGGTTATAGTCTGCATTAATCATGCAACACCAACACGTCATGTAATATACTGTAAACCACATACGATACGAACAGATATCGCTCATATAATCTCATGTATGTGTCAACTATCACCTGAGTCCCTTGCAATAGGCGCCACACATAGCAAGTCCCGCGGTTGTTTGCTGCGACAACTAAGCTTCCGTCCCACATTACAGTTAAGGATCTTACTGCTGTATCCACCTCGGGAACCTACGAATTATTGAATTTTCTATGTCAAAAGATTATGCCAGATCATAGTCCAAAGAATTTAAAAGAAAGAATTAGTTCCTTACCAACTCGCAACTGCATGAGTTTGCCGTAAGATCCCAGACACGGATATTCCCATTTTGGTCACCCGATATTAGTTCGGTCTTCGAATGATCAAAATAACAAGAGGTGAGTGCAACGTCTTTAGAAATGCAAGATGGTCAGTAAAGAATATACGCTCGAATAAATTTATAACTGTGTTTTATAGCCTCACGTTTAGAGTTAGTAATTTCGTGATGTTCGGTTATTTTTGGATAACTAAGGTAAATACTGGTTTTAAATTGATTCTCAGGAGATGAAAAATAAGATATAACTGCAGTTTAGACAGAAGATGACACTTTCTTTTATAATAGTATAGATACCAACAGAAGATTCGATAAATCAAACTACCACTGTAGCTGAAGTTCTCAGATATTACCAAAGAAGTTAAAATTAAAAAAATGACGGAAAGCAAAACTGGTATTAAGACCTGATTCGGGTGCAAAACAACAGTATTGACTGCAGCACGGCTCTCATATTCCCTCTGACAACCTGGTGCTCTGCATCAACCAGAAACAAACAAGATTAAGTCAGCACCAGAGAATTGAGTATAACTATAGAGTTTTCGATATACCTCAGGTCCCAGATCTTTACAGTGCCATCTTCAGAACCAGAATACATCCAATTTCCATCACATTGGAACCCCACTGCCATTACATTGTTCGTATGAGAATCATAGCTCATCAGCTGACATAACAAAAAGAACAAGAAAATGAGAAAGACGTCCAAAGCATTCGAATAGAAGATATGTAGAAATTGCAACGAAAAAAATAGTAAAAAACTTTATACCGGTTGTGGACTGCTTGAATTGACATCAAACAGCCGAATATGTGGATTTCCAGCTGCAGCAAGGTAGCGTTTGTCTGGGGTAATCTCTAGCCTGTTTACTTGCTGGCAGGAGTTTTAAAGTTAATGTACCAGATTGCACAAGTAAGCACCGACATAATTTCTGCCGCCGGGCAATTTTGTTTTGGCAAGGAAAACCATAAAGCTTCCTCATAAAATAAGAAAAGCATATGGACTAAAATGACATATTTCAGGAACCTAAAAGAACTATCAGTGATAATCAATGGACAAAATAGAAATAAAAGATTTTGAAAAGGCTGACCAACTAGAAAGTTGGGAGCTTTAGAGCTTACAGATTCCGGATACTGTATAGTCCTGTAGCATCGCCCACTTTTTGCTTCCCAGAACCGAATCGTGCGATCATAACTTGCCGTGGCCAGAACCACTGATGGTTGACTCATGACTAGTCTGTTGTTTCCTGCTTACTGCAATGATAGTAAACCGAGCTTGAGATCGAGCCTGCAGCAATCTTTCAAGAAAAAATTTGGTTCAAATCAAAAAAGAACACTGAAAATTCCGTGTTTGTGATCTTTGTCCACGGCCCGCTCCAATAACGAAACGAAAACACCCACTCAAACAAAATTCAGGAAAAAAAAAGAGCCCAAAGCTTGATAAGGAAACCAAAGCATCGATCTTTGGTACATGTGCTGATTGATAAAGATCAAGGAGTGTGTACAACAGAAAACAAGAAAAAAAAGGACGGTCCATAGTTACATAGAAAATTCATACTTTTATTACCTGTAAATTTCTCCGAGATGTTCGCAACAGCTTAAACCATCAGTCAGCTGCGGACAATAGTCTTCAAGGGTTTGGCGAAATGCGAGAGCATCTCATTTATCAGGGTTCTCGGTGTTTTAGGAAGCAAATTCCTTGTTATTACATTACACCACACCACTCTGCGTATGGAAACATCTAACGAACAATCGATGTTTCATATTACAATGCTCTAAAACTTGGGCTAAATTCTGATTTTGCTCATAAATTAGCCAAAAAAAGAATTACAGTTTTCTCATGGGCTGGCCCAAAACCTTTGGGAATTAGGACTACTCAAACTCATATAGGCTCAATGGCCCAATTATTACCATTTTCTATGATATGACAAGCTTTTTCCTACTGAAGCGAGAAGAGGAGCTGAAAGGAACATTGGATTGAGCTAGGGTTTAGCAGCTATCAATCACAACGAAGTAACAAAGCTTTGAGATTTAGACAGCCATGGCAAGCACGAAGGTCCAGCGTATCATGACTCAACCCATCAATTTGATTTTCAGGTTTCTACAGAGCAAAGCTCGCATACAGATTTTTCTGTTTGAGCAAAAAGATATGAGGATCGAAGGACGCATCATCGGCTTCGACGAGTACATGAATTTAGTTCTGGACGACGCGGAAGAGCTCAACGTGAAGAAAAACGTCAGGAAACAGTTGGGTCGGATTTTATTGAAAGGAGACAACATAACTCTCATGATGAACGCTGGAAAGTGACAATCTTTCTAGGCTGTTATTTTCAGGTAGCCTTTCGTTGTTTGTTTGTTCTCTCTTTTTTTCCTCGTTAAGGTGATCAGCAACTACTGTTTTGAAATTATTATCTGCCTCTTTCTTCCTAAGTTGCTTTGAATGTATTATGATGTTTTGAAAGGAAGCCCGGTTGCATTGCACGTGTACAGCTTCATATTGCAGGAATACAACGTTCCTCCCATGTAGAATCGAGGTTTTATCACCTTTGTGGTTTATATTGATCATTGATGATACCAAGCTGATAGTTATTGCTGAATTTTACAGCCAAAGAGTATTGTGAATTTACTTTTTGGAGGCTTAGAATGACACTGCTTGGTTCGGACATTATCGCTAGTCCTCGTCCTCTTGCTCCTATTACTTTAGCTCCTCTTGCTCCTATTACTTTAGCTTATGGTTTCTCTTTGTAATATGGTAATTTTTTCTGTGATGTACGAGAACCAGTAGTTTATGGATTTCTTGTCTTATAAAATGCTCATGCTTCCTGTATCTGTTGGAGATATTGTGAATTCTTTGAAACATTTTCGGGTCTGGCCTCATTTGGAGATATATTATGAATTCATATTTTCTTGAAGGTACTTGAATTAAAGGTATTCGACAAAGGTTAGAACGGCCATTTTCTGAACACTGATAATCACCTGCTTGTCCATTATTAAGGTTTCTTGTAAATGGTGAGAATATAATTACATCGAAACTGGATGTGAAACCAGACAGCAGTTTCTTCTAATGAGCAAGCTATTCATTATCGATTGACTAGCACTAGCAGCGGATCCCATTTGATCCGTATTAATGAGGAATAGTTTTTTTTCCCTTTATAAACAACATAAAGTACATAGTGGCATCTGATCATTTTTTCCCCACGAATACATATTTAAAATGGAATAAAAACATGGTCTCAAAATGACTTATGAAGCATAAATTGGATATGAAGTGTAAGGAACTTGACAGATAAATCTTCTACAAAAACTAACAGAGCGACGAAGTTAGTTGTATGCTGAGGAAGCACATTGGTCAAGTGGTGCGTAGCCTATTCCTTTGGCAGTAAACTCGACGATTGTGCTGTGCTGTGTGCTGCTGTTGTAATGAAAGGTAGCTGTTATCCCCGTATTTTATCGGTCAATATTCGAGTCTAACCGAAGACCCCGCGAAAAACACCTCCCGCGAAAAACACCTCCCGAGGAGGAAAACACCCGAGGCATAAAAGATCTCCTGATGCCCGAAGGAATATCGGCCGAGGAGTAGAAGTCGTGCACGGGATGAATACTGCTCGAGAGCTTTGTTCGTGACCAAACAATAAAAGGCGACCCCAAAATAACTAACCACCGTGGCCCTCAACGTGGACAACTCACCATCATGGGTGGTTACCAAAGCCACTATCTCAAACGTGGGATATCTCCTCAGTATATGACATATATATTATATATATATATATAAAAGGTTAAGGTACGTACGATCTATCATTCTTTCTACTCTATGACCAACTCCTCTATCTACTCTTATCATCTCTCTTCTACGGCAACTCATTTCTGAGATACTATAATACATTTCGTACAAAAACTTATGCATGAAAGGAAGCTCGCTCATCTCATAGCTCGATGTCACGGCGTTCTATCCGATTATTGCTTTCTCTTATCTTATTTTATACACTTTAAACTTTGACGAACAAATATCTGACTTGAGCGTCGGAGGGGCGTCGCCACGGCGCCCTTTAGCTCGTCTTTTTGTGGCGTTTCAGGGATCCGTCGAAGACGAAGACGGCGGGCTCGAAGCGGCGACGAGCCGATTTTTCGGTTCGCATCAATTGGCGCCGTCTGTGGGAATCGTATAAATAAAAAGGTGCACTTGGAAGAATCGGAAAATTTGAAGCCGTTTCGAGCTCGCGCCGTAAATCCATCAAGTTCGCCGCCTTTCAGACTTCGGGGACGAAGCTTCATTATCACCGTGAGCTCGCTTCGCCACCCCGAGCAGACCAGCTGCTTACATCACCGAAGAAAAGACGCAGTCAATGTAAAAACCACCCGAGTGATGCTGTCGCAGCACGACGCACTCGCTTCCCCACCGCGAGCGGCTGATTCTCGCGTCGATCTCGACAGCCCCAGGCACAACATTGGACAACGCATCGTCGAGGCTCGGACGGACCAATCGCCTCCATCGTCGACATCAGGCGCAGAAGACACAGTACCGACCCGAGTGAGGTTGTCGCAACACGACCCACGCGCCTCACCACCGCGAGCGGAGGATTCTTACGCCGACCTCGACAGCCCTGAGCACAACAGCGGACAACGCACCATCGAGGCTCGGACGGACCAGTCGCCTTCATCGTCGACATCAGGCGCAGAAGACAGGGAACCGACCCGAGCTATGATATCGCAGCCCGCAGCACTCGTACTCAGGCCTCGGCTCATCACCAGTCAAGATCCACACATAATCAGTGATGGAAATCTGATGGGCGCGGCCGCCCCTTGATCGTGGCCTTTCTTCGTCTCTGTCCCACAGTCGTTCGAACACGCCGAAAGGACTTGCCACGCAGTCATCAGTACGAGGGGTTACCTGTTGCGGACCAGGACCTACTGCAATCGCTGTAATCAATGGCCGAACTCGCACCGAATGAAGAAAACCATAACCGCCCAACCTCGACAAATCGAATTAATCGGCTCACATCCGGCGAAATTGAAGGTACCCGTTAATGTCTGCGATGACTAACTTTTTCTCCTAGATGGACCAGATTATTCGGAGCAAAATAACGGACGAATCGCTCGTTAAGAGGGACAATTGACTTCACATCTTCAAGTCGTGATTTCCGAATTTTGTTGGATGAAACCACCACGTTATCGATCCTCGGAGGTCTGGGGGCGACCATCATGGTCGGGCCCTCGTCCAGATCCGTCGTCGATCGCTGCTCGGACCCGGTTGTAAGTTTTCCTATGTCTGGGAGTCTAGTAGAAATTACTTAAACTATTGGGATGATGTTGTTATTTTACTGTGGAGCGCATGTGACGGAATCTGAACAGTTGGGGTCATTCGGAGAATTATGAAAATATGTGAGCTATTGTCATAAACTTATATGGTTATGGTGGGCTACTCGTTGGGCTATTATGCATATGGGCCTTTGAAATTTATTTCCTAGCTATTGTTTTTCTACATGAGCCGACAGATTAATATATTGCCTTTACCGTTATTACTTTGGCCTGATGGAATTAATTTACTGGGCTTCTGATAATATTTTAATGGTTGCTGGAAATTGGAATTATGTAAGTTCCTTTGGGTTATTAATATTTCCTTCATTAATCGCCTCTTTCTTTTGAGCTTTGACAGGATACCTTCTGACAAATGCCCGAATGCACTATGGCACATATGTGCTCGAGAGAGCAATCATGCATTTATGTCCCCGTTGAGCTATTTGAGTGCAGGATTCTCGGGCGCCGTCGGACCTCAGGAATATTGTTGGGAGCCTCATATATGTCGCCTGGCCACCGCTCCAACCTCTGATGACGTCTCCATCGCCGATTTGAAGAAGGGACTCGCCCGTGGGAAGGTGCATTAGGGCGACAGGCCTCCTGAGTCCACAATTGTGGCGGACATAAAAGTCCACGGACGTGGCACGAAGACCCGACCTACTCGGGATAAATCTCCACGAATGTCACCCGAAGACCTGACCTGCTCGGGATAAAAGCCCACGAATGTGGCACGAAACTTGCGAATTCCCTCCCTCACAATTGTGGCTCGGAGCCTAAGCATACGAATGCACCGCTCACGACTTGAACGCCAACAAGCCGACTTTGAACAGGAATTTCAGAGCGGTACAGATGACAACGCTTGGGACACCGTCGGTATGAATATTTATCCTTTTCAATATTTATATGTTAACATGATATTTAGGAAGGTCGATGCTCGGGAATGACGTATGTTATACTCGAATATTTTACCTATACTACGTCCAAAAATCACTAACACTCTTTTGAACTGTTTATGAGGGGGACTATTGTTATCCCCGTATTTTAAGTCAATATTCGAGTCTAACCGAAGACCCCGCGAAAAACACCTCCCGCGAAAAACACATCCCGAGGAGGAAAACACCCCCGAGGCATAAAAGATCTCCCGATGCCCGAAGGAATATCGGCCGATGAGTAGAAGTCGTGCACGGGATGAATACTGCTCGAGAGCTTTGTTCGTGACCAAACAATAAAAGGCGACCCACAAAATAACTAACCACCGTGGCCCTCAACGTGGACAACTCACCATCATGGGTGGTTACCAAAGCCACTATCTCAAACGTGGGATATCTCCTCAGTATATGACATATATATTATATTATATATATATATATATATATATATATAAAGGTTAAGGTACGTACGATCTATCATTCTTTCTACTCTATGACCAACTCCTCTATCTACTCTTATCATCTCTCCTTCTACGGCAACTCATTTCTGAGATACTATATACATTTCGTACTAAAGCCTATGCATGAAAGGAAGCTCGCTCATCTCATAGCTCGATGTCACGGCATTCTATCCGATTATTGCTTTCTCTTATCTTATTTTATACACTTTAAACTTTGACGAACGAATATCTGACTTGAGCGTCGGAGGGGCGTCGTCGAAACGGCACCCTTTAGCTCGTCTTTTCGTGGCGTTTCAGGGATCCGTCGAAGACGAAGACGGCGGGCTCGAAGCGGCGACGAACCGATACCTTCCAGTGCACTATTGGTGCTAGGGTCGATTTTTCGGTCTGCATCAGTAGCCTTGCTCAAGAACCAGAGGAATAAAGTGGACAGGACACGGCACGCGTGTGTTGGGCAAATGGGAATGAATGCTGAGCTGTGGACGATCATCTTCATCCTCAGAAAAGAAAAAAGCGCAAAGCTGAAAAAATAAAAAGACAGCCAGTTAGTTGTTAGGAGAGAATTGCAAAAATAATTAAGTTTTAAAACTTAAATTGCAAAACTAATTAGCTTTTAAAACTGTGCAAAATTAATAACTTTTTAAATTTTAATTATTATTATTTTCCTTTTTCTCCACAATACTATCCAAAATTACAATTTTTTATAATTATCATCTCACATTAGCCTATAAATTATTAATAACCTTATTTTTAATATCTTTTGTTTGCTTTTTAACTCAAATGTCATATAACTGTTTTTTTTTTCTTTAGAGAGTTACTTGTTTTTTCGCACTCTTTCCTCTCGAATCCATATACGATCTCTCTCGAATTTCCCTTCAATTTTTAAGTTCGAAATATAATTTTTACATTATGAATTAAATTCAAATTTAATTTTCAATTATAAATGGTAAAAATAAATTCCATAAGAAAAAATTAAAATTGACGGTTTGAGACCGAAATGTCCTATCGATTCCAAACAAACATTGATACCACGGCTTGATTGACGCGAGGTTTTGGTTCAATAAAAACGTCGATTTCACATTGACTGGAACCGTTTAAATACACATACTTAGGTTTACATATTTTGAGGGTTTAAAATTTTTTAAATTCAATTGGGGTTGAAAATATAATTATTATCAATTGATATGCTAAAATAAGGTAATAATTGTGAAAATTAGAATTTTAAATAAATTGTGGTGAAAAGAGAAAATCAAAATAATTAAACTTAGAAAAGTTATTAGTTTTGCACTAATTTTAAAAAGTTAAGTAATTTTGCAATTCAATTTTTAAAACATAACTATTTTGCAATTCTCGATATACATATATAAGCATGCCATCATTCAACGTGGTGCCCTGCTGTCGTGGGCACCATACCACCATCCACCACTTTACTACTATAAAGTTAATGCTTTACATATCCAACCATAAATTTGCGCTTCATCCCAGCTTTTAGTTACATCTGAGGTTGAGCTTCGTTTCTCTTACCTTAAAACAGCTAAGGAAACACACAACCACATTGTCATTTTACAAGTCTGATAGACGAGAGGGAGAAACCCATTCTCAGTAAAGGTACAATCTTTGCCTTGTAATTGTTCTTTCTCTTTGGTAACACTCGGGTTATGCTATAATTAATCGTTTCTGAATCTCATAAGATATCCTTACTGATTGGTGTGCATGTATGAGATGTACCGTTTCTGCTCTTCTTGGTTTAATCTTATCACTAATTGAAGTGTGATATAAGCTACTGTGATGTATTCATTGCTCGGTGAATTTCAACTCTGTCAAACTACACCATTTCGACCTTCATCTACAGAAACTCTTGTTTGAGGAGATTCGTCATTAGTTGAACCGTTTCATCTCGTACAAAGACCAATCTTGCGTTGCCTACTGCGTCACTGGATCCTGTGCCTGTGCTACATATGAATAAGCTTTCGTACCTGTCTGGTTTGATGGATCTTGCGTATATTATAGGGAATACAATATAGATCCATTTCCCAGACGAGCATCCGATCTGAGTTATATTTGCTTTGGTGCTTCTTTTTTCTGGGTAATCAAAATTGGAACTTTTTAAGCTTTTGCAGCAAACATTAAGATATGGCAGAAGCAGAGGATATTCAGCCCCTTGTTTGTGACAACGGCACTGGGTGATAGGCCAGCCGCCCATGAGGGCAGCCGTATTTGAAAAGAAGAAAAAAAATAATAATAAAATAATATTATATAATATTATAATATTATTTTATATATATAAAAGAAAAAGAAAATCTTAAAGATAAAGAATGAGCGGCTCATATCAACTGGCGACGCGGCGGATTCCTGGCCACCGGTTTTGAGTGGTCCACAAAAGCTGAAGACATCTATAAATAGGCTGAGGAGTCTTCAGTTATTATCATCCCAAATTAAGTGAGAAGTTCAGTTAGAGAGTAATAGTGAGAGGTAAACTTATCCGGGTGGATAAGGGTGAGAGTGAGTTATAGTTTTACTGGGGTAGTTGGGAATAGGTACAAAAACATTACCCAGGTGGGTAAGGGGTCTCGGGTTTGGGTTTAAACACGAGCGTTATTTTGTAATATTCTCAATATAGGAAAGCTGGTGCTCTCCGTGGAGGTAGACGGTATTGACCGAACCACGTAAAAATCTCGTGTTCTCTTTTGGCTTCATTTCGGTTTTATATTGTCCAATAAAATTGTCGCGAGTCCAAAATCAACCTTCCGCTGTGCCCGAAAATTACCACTCAACCCCAACAAGTGGTATCAGAGCCAAGCCTAATTGATATTCTGAGTATGCTCTGTGGTTGCAGCTTTGTCTGATCTTCCACATCAGAAAAGATATCAAGAAGGTTCGTTACAGGGGAGCCAGTGTCGGGCCAAAGCTGTCGAATCTCTGCAAGGATAATGGCGACGGAAAGCAGTTTCAAAGTGCGGCAATTTGATGGTACGGGGAGTTTCACTCTGTGGCAGAGCCGAGTGAAGGATATTCTTGTTCATCAAGGGTTGGCAAAGGCTTTGAAAGGGGAAAAGGGAAAGCCGGAGAAAATGACACAAGAAGACTGGGAGGATTTGGGGTCAAGATGTGTCAGCACAATCCGTCTGTACATTGCGGATAACATTATTAATAATGTTGTTAATGAGGATTCTGCACCAGACTTGTGGGCGAAGTTGGAGGAGCTGCATCTCGGGAAAAACTTAACCACAAAGTTAGATCTGAAGCGGGAGCTGTACCGGCTGAAGATGGAGGAAGGTGGAAATCTCATGGATCATATAAGCGTGTTCAACGGACTTGTGGATCAACTTATAAAAGTTGAAGTAAAGTTGGAGGAAGAAGATAAAGCCCTTTTACTTCTTACCTCGCTTCCTGATTCTTATGATAATTTGGTCACAACCATCTTGTACGGAAAGACGACGGTGAAGATGGTGGATGTGCAGTCAACTCTTTTGGCGCATGAAAAGAGGAGACGATCAAATTATGGAGATAGCCAAAATTCGGCGTTGGCTATTCATGGGGAGAATCGTAGAGGAAGGTTTCACGCCAGGGAATTTGGAGGTAGCAGCAGGTCCAAATCAAAGAATGGCGGGAAGGGAATCATGTGCTACAAGTGTGGTGAGCCGGGACATATCAAGAGGAACTGTCCGACTTGGAGGAAGGACGGGTATGGCGAGAAAAATTCCACAACCATGATATCACAGGATACAGATGATGTTGTAGACGTTCTCATAGTCTACAATGATGACGCTCGTTCTCAGGATGAATGGATATTGGATTCGGGGTCGAAGTACCATATTTGCTCCGAAAGAAAATATTTTGATACGTTCCAGAAGATACGAAGAGGTTCGGTCTCCATGGCTGATGGATACCGTCAGACGGTTCGTGGTGTCGGAACTGTGAAGATCAAAATGACTGACGGAGCGGTTCGAGCTTTGGATGGTGTGATCTTTGTCCCAAAGTTACGGAAGAATTTAATATCCTTGAGCCAGTTAGATTCCAAGGGCTATGAGAGTTTCATAGCAGGGGGAGTCTGTAAAATCACACATGGCGAAAAAGTCCTACTGAAAGGAGAAGAGCGTGGAGGTTTATATCGTCTGGATGGGAGTGTGGTACAGAACACTCTGACTTCGATGGGTACACGAAAATCGCGCGCGCGTGGTGGAAAGGCAGACGATCGTGAGAAGGGAAGTCCTGCTGGAGAAGGGGTTGCGTCGAAGTCCCTCTTCAGAATCGACGGGTAGAGTCGGTTCGGCAGCTGCACATAGGATTGGCCGCAGGTGAATCAAGTTGGTAGGACCTGATTCGGTTATGTGTAGCTGGTACAAGGAAGGCCAATGGATGTTCGTGACGAACGGGTTACTCTAAGACAGACTCGCTGGGATGAGTGTTTTACGGTGCTGAAGACGATGCTCGGATAGATGTCGAATGCGGCTGGCGGGGGAGAATTGATAGGCCAGCCGCCCATGAGGGCAGCCGTATTTGAAAAGAAGAAAAAAAAAAATAATAAAATAATATTATAATATTATTTTATATATATAAAAGAAAAAGAAAAATCTTAAAGATAAAGAATGAGCGGCTCATATCAACTGGCGACGCGGCGGATTCCTGGCCACCGGTTTTGAGTGGTCCAGAAGAGCTGAAGACATCTATAAATAGGCTGAGGAGTCTTCAGTTATTATCATCCCAAATTAAGTGAGAAGTTCAGTTAGAGAGTAATAGTGAGAGGTAAACTTATCCGGGTGGATAAGGGTGAGAGTGAGTTATAGTTTTACTGGGTAGTTGGGAATAGGTACAAAAACATTACCCAGGTGGGTAAGGGTCTCGGGTTTGGGTTTAAACACGAGCGTTATTTTGTAATATTCTCAATATAGGAAAGCTGGTGCTCTCCGTGGAGGTAGACGGTATTGACCGAACCACGTAAAAATCTCGTGTTCTCTTTTGGCTTCATTTCGGTTTTATATTGTCCAATAAAATTGTCGCGAGTCCAAAATCAACCTTCCGCTGTGCCCGAAAATTACCACTCAACCCCAACACTGGGATGGTCAAGGTGATTTCTTTTTTTCCTTTTAGTATCAAATAAAGCTCAGTCTTAATTCAGCTGTTTTAGATTCTCCGAGGGCGGTGTTTCCCAGTATTGTGGACGACCCCGTCATACAGGTGTGATGGTTGGCATGGGACAGAAGGACGCATATGTCGGTGACGAGGCTCAGTCAAAGAGAGGTATCTTGACACTGAAGTATCCAATTGAGCATGGAATTGTTAGCAATTGGGATGACATGGAGAAGATTTGGCATCACACCTTTTATAATGAACTTCGTGTGGCTCCCGAAGAGCACCCCATTCTCTTGACGGAAGCTCCTCTCAACGCCAAGGCCAATCGTGAGAAGATGACCCAAATCATGTTCGAGACATTTAACACACCAGCCATGTATGTGGCGATTCAGGCTGTCCTATCACTTCACGCCAGTGGTCGTACAACTGGTAAACAACTTACTCGCGCTTGATTACTGGTTCCCTCACATCTTTTCTTCATTGTCTTCACAGGAAATTATTATTGTTTTTCAGGTATTGTTCTTGACTCCGGGGATGGTGTGAGCCACACAGTCCCCATCTGTGAGGGGTATGCACTCCCTCATGCAATTTTACGTCTTGATCTCGCGGGTCGCGATCTTACAGACTACCTGATGAAGATTCTTACAGAGCGTGGCTACTCTTTCACTACTTCGGCAGAGCGTGAAATAGTGAGGGACATCAAAGAGAAGCTGGCTTACATTGCTCCCGATTATGAACAAGAAATGGAAAGCACAAAGACTAGCTCTGCTGTGGAGAAGAACTACAACTCCCCGATGGACAGGCGATCACCATTGGTGCTGAGAGATTCCGCTGCCCAGAGGTGCTATTCCAGCCATCTTTGATTGGGATGGAAGCTGCTGGAATTCCTGAAACGACTTACAATTCTATCATGAAGTGCGACGTTGATATTAGGAAGGATCTGTATGGTAACATTGTTCTCAGTGGTGGAACAACCATGTTCCCAGGTATAGCCGATAGGATGAGCAAGGAGATCACGGCTCTTGCTCCAAGCAGCATGAAGATTAAGGTTGTGGCACCACCAGAGAGGAAGTACAGTGTCTGGATAGGAGGTTCAATATTGGCCTCTCTCAGAACTTTCCAGCAGGTTTATTCAACATACATACAGACATCATCTCCTGATATTAGTACTGCATTAAGCTTTATTATATATATATATATATATATATTATATATATATATATATATATATATATTTCTTTTCTGGATTGACTGATCCTGCTGTTTTAATCGCAGATGTGGATAGCCAAAGCAGAGTATGATGAATCCGGGCCTTCAATTGTCCACAGAAAATGCTTCTAAAATTGACGGCAATATTACTATTACATGATTGCCTTCTCATTTGATTTCCTCTTCTGCTAGATTCATTATATATTGACTTAAAACGTTTGTTTTTGGACATGGAAACAGTACAATCCTGTCGAAGTTTTCATTTTTTTTCTTTCTTCTATAATGATTTGGGTATGGCTATGTGGACACTTATTTTGTGATTCATTGGTTGGTTGTTTATTATCTGAATCTGATTGGAATGATTATGATGTATAAGATCTTGAATTGATGTTCAATACTATACCATTTAAGCCCATTAATCGTTCACACTTGGCTGAACATCCCAACATCATCCCGTCCTCTGTTATCGCAAGAAAAAACGCAACAAAATAATACAGCAAATTTTACTTTAGTACCAAATCTATAGAATTGTCATGGTTGTCAGATAATCCATGTTCTGGCCTAGCAGTACATGTCGCTTATCAGTCGTTTATGGCGATTGAGGTGCTTCGCCATCAATACCCTTGAAGCTCCGTCAACAGTTTTACCCCAGGTCTGCTCAATGTACATTAGCACAACAAGCATTTGTGTGCCTGTGAGTATACCGTGTTTCTTAACAGTAAAAATAGAGGAATTTCGTTTACCTTTCCTATTGCAGTGATGATAGATTTGTTCTTTAACTCCCTAGCTCTGATCTTCTTGAGAAAGGGAACGTGTTTCCGTGAAGCGGCAAGAGGAAGAAGTGATCTACTTTCTGATAATATGTTCTTTGAATTGCTGTGCTGGGAATCACATTCTCTGATAATAATACTTCTTCTTATGCGTTTGGCGAGCGGGAGGTGCTTGGTCGGAAGTTTTTGTTTCTGATCAGAACCTACCTCAGCAAACTTCATCAGAAGCTGATCTGAGGATGCTTTAGCTACGTGCTGAACTCTGGCAGTTTCGCTGGGATTTGCATATTCCATTAGTACACAAAATGGCGAGAAAATAACACAAAAAAGTTGCTTGTTATTACAAGAGAGAGAGAGAGAGAGAGAGAGAGAGAGAGAGAGAGAGAGAGAGAGAGGGGACGAATGATCCGCTTAGAGGGAAGGGACGGAGAAATTTATCAAGAGAAATGGACCGTTAATGTATTTAATTGCAGGAATATAGCCGTTGGCCGATATTTTATGCCTCTTTACGAATAATTAACAGATCCGAATTTAAAACTATTTTGTATCTGGAAAACCACGGACACAAACTTAAATGTTTGACCAACTATCCTTGCCGGCGATTTCTTCAACATAAGAGATTGATTGGTAGATCGAAAAAAACATTGTCAAACTTAAACGCATTCTCAAACTCAAAATGCAGTAATTCTTCTCCAACCGATGAATTCATTCTCAAACTCAAATGACTATTTTGTAATATTCACTTCCACGCCAATTTATAAAAAAATTCAATACTGGTCACATCTTTACCAATTTACAAATTAGACTAAAAAATTAATATTTTAGACATGATCAAGAAAAGAACTAATAAAATTGATAAGAAATATATATATATATATATATATATATATAATTATAGTTGTATGGACAAGAGTGTGATTACATGACATAGAACTATCCGGTACGAATGCCCGCATACCTAACACCATGCCAAAATAATAAATTATTCATTTCAGATGATCATCTTTTAATATTGAAAAACAAAATGCGATCATGAAATAGAAAAACGCATATATGCGATTAATTGCTCAGCGAAAATGGTATAAACCCATTTTCGGTATGAGTATGGGTGGTGTCCATTGGAGTATTTTTGAGTTTGAGTTGGAAAATGAATGTCCAGATGCTCTTAGGCAGACAATAGCGCAAAGATACAGGAGATACTTTTAGAAGCTATGCAACACAACTTTACGAGGACCAAAAGGAAAGGGCACAGAAAGGCATTGAGGAGAGGACGATAATGATGATAGAGGGAGGAACTGTGTAGTTATATACGTAACTGATTGCAACTAAGATTTGCAACTGATCGATCATTCTCTCAAGCTGTTTCTTACGGCAATTTGCCAAAACAGATTTCCATTGTTAGTTACATCCATGAATTCAGGGTAGACATGACCAATTGTGTGACATCTATGCTGACGAAATCGTCTGATAAACTATCAGAACTTCAATTTTCTTTTGCAACATACATGCTGAGAAATCGTGATAAAGCAACCTTTTGGCGTCATTCAAATGGATACACAACAGTGCTTCGAAAAGAAAAAAATGCTGACTTGTTCTTCATTTAGTTGCAGAGACTACAAGTACAAGTTACAATCACGGTTCCATGTCATAGCCCCACACCTTGTATTGAATTGAATTGGGTCCCAAAACTGACAGTGTGGCATTCAAGGTTCCTCAAGTTCAACTGCACAAGTGAAATCACGGACAAGGAACACAATTTTTATGACTGCTATATCAGAAAACAGTGGACCTAAGAAATTGATACTAATGATGCTAAACAAAGAAGTCAAATCAGATTTAAAGGATCTTGACATGTCAAAACAAAACAAATTAAAATCTTCGAAACAAGGTGCCATGAAGGTTCACCATGTCATCATCACTACTGAGTTATATACGTTAAGTCCTGATAGAAGATAAAAATCTAATCATACCAGCACAGCAGTCCCTGTTTCAGCAAATTTAGGAATCGAAATGAGTCGTACGATCTGCCCATCTGATCCTGCACTTCAGCATATTGATCTTTCTATGGCTGTACAAAAAACAAATACACTCCAAACTACCTACATAAAAACTATGAATGCATACCCTGGATCATCCTAGATTCGTATTCGTCTTGATTACCAATGAAATAGACATGGGGGCATGTCTCAATGCAAAATGGGTCTCTATCAGTAAACGGATAACACCCTGCAAAAATCATCTTATTGCTTCAACTGTTCTCTTGGTTCAAGGTCCCACAAAATCATAGTAAAATAATTTGGTGTCGTGACAACTGCCTTTTACCTAGAGTACTAGGGGCAGTTGGTGCCAGGTGCCTCCATCTCAATGTCCGCTCCATAAATTCAGTTTTACTTTTTGCATCAGTATAATGTGAAAGATCGTCAATGTTTTGACCTGATGTCCCTAGAAATCTAAGAAGAAAAGAAGAATAAACCAGCGTCCACCAGGTCGGAACAAAAACCTGATCCATACACCATACCTCACATTGTCTAACTCAAAGGAATGAGGGTTTGTGCAGGATCTGAAAGTATTGTACGCTGATGATCCAGGAAAAAGGCATCTGTTCAAAGGCTGACAAAGAAAGAGGATAATGAAAAATAGCATAATGTAGTGAACATCAATGCATCATAGAGGAAACCTGTTGTGGCAGCGAGAAATTGGCAGGGTCACTGCTTCCGGCCATTATATCTAACGGTACACCTGCAGCAATCTGCACATGCTTTCAGAAACATAGCATAAATATTAGCAGAGAATACAGACTGCAGGGCTAAGAGATTACCTGGGTCAAAAGGATATCGAGCGCTTTTATTGGTTCCGATAGTCCAGACTGATCCTTGAAACCTGTGCTCTGCATTTGTAGTGTAAAACAGTTACATCAAGCTGAGCAAAATCAAGGTTTCGTTATGAACGTCGAGCAAAATATTATGGAATTTCTTGTGTAAAGTAACGGAGTAGCAAGTAGAGGTTAATCAATAAGGACACACTCCTAAAGCACAACCGATCAGGCCAACACCACCGCAGAAGCAATATGGAATGTACTGAGAATCTACTGTAACAAAAAACTGCCAACTTACCTGACCATTTAAAACCCCTCTAGGAAATACAAGAGAATTCCCAGCTATCACAACGTGAACAACTTGAGCTGCCAAGGATTGCTCCTGGGAGCGTGTAAGGGAATGTTCAAAATAGAATAAATATTTAGGAACTTCAAAAACAAAACAAAGTATATTAGCGAAGAATGATGGAACCTTTTCAGCTCCTAAATGTCCACTTATATGGTCAACAAATAGCTGGAAATGGAGAGGATTAGTGGCGATGCTCCCAACACTCAAGCCCGAAACAAAAACAACATATTTGTCTTCAACTGTTTTGGTTGAAGGGATAAGTAAATCATCAGACAGGTTTAAGGTACATCCCAAGTACTGCTACGCATCCATAGATATACCAGTTCTATTAATGTAAAATCATACATATGCATATTAACCAAGTAAAAACAAAGCATAATTTAGGTTCTTTTAATATTAAATAAATAACCTCGGCAGGGACGCGAATACTCTGCTTACGGTAGAATATATTCTGAAAACTATAAAATTGAGGAAGAGAACCTTATAAAACCAAGCTTTAACTAACGTATTGCCGCATATAACTGAACTAGCCATCTTAGTTTATGGAAGAACGGTTCCATGAAACACCCCAACTACTTTTTAAAAGTTTCATCCAGTTTAAACCTAACTACTACAATACATGAGCTAATAATCATGGTTGAAAACAGAGATTGTTGCTCTGCATAGCATGCGTGCAATATAATACATTAAAGAAATAATTATGGTCATCATCATTTATCTCACAAAATGCGAAGTCCTAATCAAGAAATGATTATATCAGCAACCAATGGCAACATTGATGGTTAGAAACGTTCAAAGAATTGTACCGAGGCTACGAGGCAGCTTTATCTGGTGTGGAATCTCAGCTTCTAATATTTCTTGAACCATAAAATCTCCTGCCCCAGTTTCTTTTCCATGCAATGCAACCACTACACCTATATATAATAATCATAAAAGATCAATATTGACTGTCCCTTGACAAACCAAGAATACTGTACATATGTGCTGCGCTCTTCCTGATCCGGAAATGCAACATTATGAGGCAGAGCTTGAAAAAACCCTTCTAGTTATTTTTTCTCCAAAATTCCAGGAAAACTAAATACATGCAGTGACCTTATGATCGATCGGGAAAGGTAGAAGTTGAATCAGCTGAAAGGTCACACAAGTTTCAGCAAACTAGTCAACGAAAAGTTTAAACAAAATAATAGTGAATAAAGTTGAATACACAAGTGAAAGTTTACCAGCTAAGTGGAAAAAGCAACAGTGAGAAATCAGAATAAATCAGTAAGTGTTTCATACCTGTCACATAAACAGAAGGTAAAAGGGGGGCACCACGGAGTTTTACTCTTCCACTCTCGTCTTCCAGAACAAGATAGTCGTCAGGGTGGACAAAGTTATGGGGTTTGACAAGTGGGGTTGCTGACCTCTGAAAACCCATGCACTATGTTAGTTCAATTATTAGAATAAGCAAAATAGGAAGACCAGTTACACAAAGGGGGTTGTTACCTCCTTAGAGTATTCATCAAGAATGGTGGGTTTAAGCTTCATGTGCTTGTAGAGGGTTCCAACAATAATGCATTCCTTTCCTTCTTCTAGACCCAAAACAGTACAAACTGCATCAACAAAGGATAAAGTGTATAGAGCCAATGTAAGGGCAACTAATCTTCAAACAGACTTCAGCCATAGATGTAAAACATCATGGGCACGCTAAGAAAAATACACGTGAAAATAAGAGAAAATCCATTCAAATGACTCTATAGCACAGTATTAAAGCCCTTGTTTTTCTCATTCTTCTTCCTTTTATATGATCACAAAGTTCCAGAAACAGAAAATTAATAGTTCATACAATGTTTTGGAAATTACACGTAAGCTTAATTATACGGTGGAGCATTGCTCCAGGTCCCGATTCCTCATAGAGGAAATTAATCTCCTCGAATTGTTAAAATGAAACCAAACATAGGGGTTTCCCCATCAAGAATTTTTTGTACTACGACAACAATCCCCCTCAGAAATCTAGACATAAACAATACCCATGATACAATATTTCAGGAAGCTTCTAAAGTAGAATAAGAAATGATAGAAAACGGGTACTTGGTATATGAGGTTTCCAAGCGGGCAAAAGAGAGTAAAACAGAGTTCTCATTAGATGAAGTCTAGCAAAATAAATTTGACTGTACTGTTGCCCTCTATACGTCTCCTTCTGTATCTCAAAGCTCTCGTCCTGCAAATTATTACACCCCACAACAATCGCAGAACGAAAGGGAAACCATCAGAAAAAGTACACAGCTGTAAACGGATCATAAAAGATGGAAATTATGTTAGGCAGTTCTCACCAAGGATCGGTAAATGGACTGTTTACGAGGGAGTACACGGCTTTCGGGTTCCGCTTCCATCGCTGCTGCTGCTCTGCTCTGCTTATGCGGTGCCGGAAAATATATCTGGGATCGTTTGATATCTACGTTTACGTATTAGATGTTTATAAGTAAATCTGTATGGCTATACAAGTATTTTGTTGATACTATATTTGAAAATGTTTGATATTGTGTATTAATTATTTGTGTAACGATATAAATTGTGTTTGATAGATGTGCTTGATGTGTGTATAATGTGAATGGAAGTGATACACGCCCATAGCCACCTTAAAGGTTTGTATGCATATACGAAGCTTATAACCAAAATCCTTGTAATAGACGTGTATAGCCATAAAAGGCACGTATGACGATACACAGATAACAAATACAATGTAACTTATTCATACACACCCCATAACTATCTATACACACCTATCAAACGACTCCTAGGGTGAGGGGTGAGTATAAACTGCCAATTTGGCTGCTTTTTTACAATTTAGTCCCTTAATTTATATTAATTATATGATTATGATTATATTGGTAATATTTTACAATTAGATCCCCAAATCAATTTTCTTATATGTAATTATCTTAATAATTTAACTTAAATACAACTTAAATATAAAATGATAGGAGTATCTCTATTTATATCTTGCACATACATATGATGCGCTTAAATACTAGTTTTGGTAATAGGGCAGAGCTGAAAAAGTTTCCCTCTCCCCTCCTCGGGTAGTAAATGTTAACGAGAGCGAGATACAGTGGGACCAATTCTCCCCTTTAGGGTTTACGGTTTAGAGTTTAGGGTTTAGAGTCAGGTTTAGGGACCGGGAATGATTCCCGATTGGGGACCCCCCGGTTGTAGGTTGGACAACCGGCGGTTGGGTCGACCGGCGGTTCCGGTCCCGTACGTGTCTGAGCGCGGTCCCGTGCATCTATGCATGGGTCCCGTACGTGTCTTAGTGCTGTCCCGTGCATGGGTCCCGTGCGTCTATGCACAAGTCCCATGCAGGTAGATGCGTGCGGGTGTCATGAGTGTCTCGGCGCGGTCCCATATTTCTATGCACGGGTCCCGACCTTCAAATACCGCAGGATGAACCACCGAACCGGCGGTTCGCGGTTTGGGAAAACTCAAACCGCCTAGAACTGACCCTACCGAATACCAGTTTCGGGTGCCGTCGGTTGGTGGTTTGTAATCGGAACCGGCGGGCGAACCGCGTGTTTCGATTATTTTGGGCATGTCTAATCTCAACCACCTTGCGGACCTCGGGCTTTAGGCTTTTGAAAATCTCTAAATATCCTCATAGGCATATTTGAAGAAGACACTTCATCTCTTGAGAGAATAAAAAAACACAAAGCTTGAAATTCTCTCGTTGGTCGAAATTTCTCTAGCTATCCAAAGGAAATTTTCGGACCGGAGTGACCATCTTGCCATCCTTAGCCACACGCACGCATTGAGTCAAGGAGGAAGTTAACGAGCCATTGAACGTTGCTAGGTACCGTTGCTTGTACCATACCTCGTTGTGGTTTAAGGTTATTTTTATCGTCGTCTATGTTCGTGCACATCCGAGTGATCCTAGGGAAACAAGGTCGTCGGAAATAATTTTATATTCCGCACGTTCCCGAAGAACTCGGATTTCGGGAATCTTGATGGCGATTTTTTTTTTATACAAAGATCGATGTGCCACTAAACAAACAACCACCATACACCGTCATATTTAAATTTTTTGTCCATATATTTAATAACACGTAGAAGCGTTACAAGTTCTTTATATAATTGAGATGAATGGAGTACCGTAATGGCTGAATTTCTAAAAAAAAGGCAAATTATGAACACATGAACTAGAGGTGGTAAACTTGCGCGGTCCATCGCTCCATTGGACAAATATATTGGAATGTAGAATCTCTTTCATAAGGGAAATGGAGGTGTTAGGATCGATTTGCGTGTTTAGAGGGGGGTGAATAACACTTGATTAGCTTTAGTGTCCTTCAAATATTATCATCATCAACAAAACTTCACCTTAACTAAGACTAAACTTAATGGAACCTTTCAATGATGACGTCAAGTCAACCTTGTACATATCAAATATGATATTGCCCTTGGAATCATGCATTGACACACCACATTGCAGATTTTTGTAAGGTTTACTTCTATATATTGGCGCTACTTCGTTTCCTGATTGCGTCAGCTTTATCTCTTACGAATATCTATGGAATGTTCTGTGCTTGCTTGGATGTTTTGCTCATAAATTTACCGCCAAGTCCTATATACTTTCTTCCGGGACCTCTTTTCTAGAATGGACTATACTTTACTCTTCTTCATTTGCATTGTGTGCAGAGATGTGGAGCTAGAAAGTACAACCTCATATAAGGTATTGAAACTTGAATTTTTTTTTCGTAATAATATATTTTCCATCCAGAAATTTTATGATATATTTTGCCGTTTCTGCCCAGAATTCGACGAAGAAAGGTTAGAGTGACGAGTTTTCTTTTCTGATTCATATCACATATTCACAAAGTATTACATCTTCGTAATAACAAACTTTCTCTTGGCACGAACATCCATGACGAGTTACGTACTAGTATCAATGGGTATTTCAAACATGATGGAGGTATAGTCCACCGATTCTCATTTCTTTCAAAGGATTTGTCCTTGGTAAGGAACCAGAGAATCCTCAAACGAATTAATCATGGATGTTTAAATAGAATATCTTACATCGATAAACGTAGACTTCAGGTTCTATTCTTGGATATTTACACACGCCGAGTGTGGAAGCAATTCAATTTCTTGAATGTAGCTCAACACAATACTAATCCCGGTTCCTATTTTTCCCTGATTCCTGACCATGGACAAATCCTTTGAAAGAAATTGGGAAGATTGTTTCTCTCCGAGGTGTCTCTCTTCCATTCCGTGACATGAGATTGATCGCGTCGTGGTTAAGGACCAAGCGATATTTGTTTTAGGCGCGCACACACAGACATATTTCTATACATTGAGAGAGACATATACTTTTTGGATTGTTTGTCTGTGGATTTTGGTGTCACTAAACATTTGCTTTACATCACTGCATTTTGTCAAACACATTTCTGGAATGCATCATGCATCATGATTATGACAAAATGTAGCATCATGATTATGATTTAGATGCATTATGCAATACAGAATGTGTTTGACAAAATGTGGCATCAACATTATGATTTTGACAAAATACAGTATGATGATTATGATTTTGACGCAATATGCATTCCAAAAATGTGTGACAAAATGTAGCATCAAGATTATGATTTTGACAAAATGCGGCATCATGAGTATGATTTTGACAAAGTATTACATCTTCGTAATAACAAACTTTCTCTTGGCAGGAATATCCGTGACGAGTTATATGCTAGTATCAACGGGTATTTCAAACATGATGGAGGAATAGTCCATCAATTCTCATTTCTTTCAAAGGATTTGTCCTTGGTAAGGAATCAGGGAGTTCTAGAGACATGTGCATTCAGCAGCTTGCACTGAAATGCTTTTCCGGATTTGTGGGCGAAGAGTTCTTGGACTAAAGCCGTTGTATTTCGACCTAAAGAGTACTTCGACAACATATTGAAGCAATCCAATTGTTTGACATATGAAGTCGATGACATGAAGGGAAGATTAGGTTCTCCATGGGAGAAATAGGAATCGAGAATAGTTTCGTGTTGAGCTACATTCAAGAAATTGGATCGCTTCCACACTCGGCGTGTGTAAATATCCAAGAACGGAACCTGAAGTCTACGTTTATTGATGTAGGATATTCTATTTTAAACATCCATGATTAATTTGTTTGATATTTATTTATTTATTTATTTATTTACTTTATACAGCATCCAAGGCATAAGATAGATGAGCATAGAACCTTGGAACGACGAAGTGCTTGAATTGCTGGATAAATACCCTGTCATCACCGTAACTTGCGAATATACGAGCTTCGGATATTGAGAAGTGGTACGTATTGTTGTTTGTAATTTTGAAATGAATAAATTTGAATAGTGATCGATTAGTTTTTATTTTAATTTATGGAAGCCGATATACAATGGACCAAACAAAGAGGACGATGAATTGATCGAGTTTAATAGGGGCCTTCACTCGGTCTTGCTCGTGGGGAATTTCCGGGTGAAAACGAAGGAAGGTCCTAAAAAATTTGTCATCATTCAGAACTCAGCCGTGGTTGATTGTGGATTTAAGGGATTCACAAGCATCGAGTTCAAAAGGAAAAACTTTTTGGAATCCCGGATTCCGGTTCTCAGTCCGGATATGGATGATTTGACGAAGAAGGTACGTGATATTTGTTTTATTATACTTTTATCTCCATTTAATATATTTTTCCCTAATGTTTGCATTTATGTAGGACAAAGGAGGTCGACCAACTGTTTGCATTTATCAGTCCCTAATGTTTTAAATTATAATTTTCTTTTCTCATTATCTTTGTTAGGTGACTGGCCTGGAATTACTGTAGATGAACCATAGACCGGAAGTAAGATTGTTTTCAGTTTTTCCGAGTTTTAATCACCTGATGATATTGTGATAACATATTATGGAAGAATTTTTTCTGTGGCTAATATATTTCCTTCTATAGAACTTGGATTCTAAAATGTCCAACCAATCTTCATTTTTTGTCTGCACACACAGACATATATTTATATTTATAGATAGAGATTTATACTTTCTGGTGGTTTGTGTGCGGATTTTGGTGTCACTAAACCTTTGCTTACATCACTGCATTTTATCAAACACATTTCGTGAAAGCATCATGCATTGCGGATTTTGGTGTCACTAAACATTTGCTTACATCACTACATTTTATCAAACACATTTCTTGAATGCATTATGCGTCATGATTGTGATTTTGACAAAATGCAGCATCATGATTATGATTCCGACAAAATGCAGCATCATTATTATGATTTTGACGCAAAATGTTTCCAAAAATGTGTTTGACAAAATGGGCAATCAAGATTATGATTTTGACGAAACGCAGCATCCTGATTATGATTTTGACAAAATGCAGCATCCTGATTATGATTTTGACGCATTATGTATTACAGAGATGTGTTTTGACAAAATGCAGCATCATGATTATGATTTAGATGCATTATGCATTACAGAATGTGTTTGACAAAATGTGGCATCAACATTATGATTTTGACAAAATACAGTATGATGATTATGAATTTTGACGCAATATGCATTCCAGAAATGTGTTTGACAAAATGTGGCATCAAGATTATGATTTAGATAAAATGCAGCATCATGAGTACAATTTTGACAAAGTAGTACATCTTCGTAATAACAAACTTTCTCTTGGCAGAAACATCCATGACGAGTTATGTACTAGTATCAACGGGTATTTCAAACATGATGGAGGAATACTCCATCAATTCTCATTTCTTTCAAAGGATTCGTCCTTGGTAAGGAACCAGGGAGTTCTAGAGACATGTGCATTCAGCAGCTTGCACTGAAATGCTTTTTCGGATCTGTGGGCGGAGAGTTCTTGGACTAAAGCCGTTGTATTTCGACCTACAAGAGTGCTTCAACAACATATTCAAGCAATCCATTCGTTTGACATATGAAGTCGACGACATGAAGGGAAGATTAGGTTCTGCCATGGGAGAAATAGGAACCGAGATTAGTTTCGTGTTGAGCTACATTGAAGAAATTGGATTGCTTCCACACTCGGCGTGTGTAAATATCCAAGAACGGAACCTGAAGTCTATGTTTATCGATGTAAGATATTCTATTTTAAACATCCATGATTAATTCGTTTGATATTTATTTATTTGTTTATTTACTTTATACAACATCCAAGGTATAAGATAGATGAGCATAGAACCTTGGAACACGACGAAGTGCTTGAATTGCTGGATAAAT
Source organism: Craterostigma plantagineum (assembly GCA_027422505.1). NCBI lineage: Eukaryota > Viridiplantae > Streptophyta > Magnoliopsida > Lamiales > Linderniaceae > Craterostigma > Craterostigma plantagineum. Next base: position 28,892 of record JAPQWV010000270.1, read on the forward strand.
ACCCTGTCATCACCGTAACTTACGAATATACGAGCTTCGGATATTGAGAAGAGGTACGCATTGTTGTTTGTAATTTTGAAATGAATAAATTTGAATTGTGACCGATTAGTTTTTATTTTAATTTATGGAAGCCGGTATCCAATGGACCAAACAAAGAGGACGATGAATTGATCGAGTTTAATAGGGGCCTTCACTCGGTCTTGCTCGTGGGGAAGTTCCGGGTGAAAACGAAGGAAGGTCCTAAACAATTTGTCATCATTCAGAACTCAGCCGTGGTTGATTATGGATTTAAGGGATTCACAAGCATCGAGTTCAAAAGGAAAAACTTTTTGGAATCCTGGATTCCGGTTCTCAGTCCGGATATGGATGATTTGACGAAGAAGGTACGTGATATTTGTTTTATTATACTTTTATCTCCATATTGTGATTTTGACAAAATGCAGCATCATGATTATGATTTCGACAAAATACAGCATCATTATTACGATTTGACGCAATATGCATTCCAAAAATGTGTATGACAAATTGTGGCATCAAATTATGATTTTGACAAAATACGGCATCATGGTTATGATTTTGGCGCAATATGCATTCCAGAAATGTGTTTGACAAAATGGGCCATCAAGATTATGATTTTGACGAAATGCAGCATCATGATTATGATTTTGACAAAATGCAGCATGGACAGCATCGGCGATAGCATTCATAGAAACGACGGACATGATTTTCAACAGATTCCCCAACATGCATGGACAACATTGTTATTTGAGTGTCCAAGATTGCTTTGCGAATTTATATACGAGACTGAAAGATGTTGAGCATCTCCCAGATTTTCAAGAACGGTCAAGCAGTCCAATGGGACGACTTGGGACGAACGTGGGATTCATTTTTATATACGCATATAGAATTGGTTTGCTTTCCCAGTCCTCTTGTGAGGATCCGCGTGAAAGGAACTTCCACGCTTATTTTGCGAAAGGGGTAAGAAATTAACTATAAGCTTTTCAATATGCATAACTAGATTTTATCTAACATATATATATTTATATACATATTATATATATATATATATATATATATATTATATTTTATATAGTATACATGTATAATTTATGCATTGACAGGCCATTAGGAATAAGATTGATTGGTTTGAGAAATTGGAACGAGATGAGATACTTCCTATACTGGATAAATTCCCCGTCATACGAGAGGTTCGCATTTTGTCAAAATCCGGCATCATGACTTCAATACGATAGGTTCGCGTTTCGTGTCAGTTCTCTCGATTGTTGGCCAAAGATTCTGATTGTCATTAAGAAAATGCAACATCCTGATTATGATTTTGACGCATTATGCATTACAGAGATGTGTTTTGACAAAATGCAACATCATGATTATGATTTAGATGCATTATGCATTACAGAATGTGTTTGACAAAATGTGGCATCAACATTATGATTTTGACAAAATACAGTATGATGATTATGAATTTTGACGCAATATGCATCCAGAAATGTGTTTGACAAAATGTGGCATCAAGATTATGATTTAGATAAAATGCAGCATCATGAGTACAATTTTGACAAAGTATTACATCTTCGTAATAACAAACTTTCTCTTGGCAGAAACATCCATGACGAGTTATGTACTAGTATCAACGGGTATTTCAAACATGATGGAGGAATACTCCATCAATTCTCATTTCTTTCAAAGGATTCGTCCTTGGTAAGGAACCAGGGAGTTCTAGAGACATGTGCATTCAGCAGCTTGCACTGGAATGCTTTTTCGGATCTGTGGGCGGAGAGTTCTTGGACTAAAGCCGTTGTATTTCGACCTACAAGAGTGGTTCAACAACATATTCAAGCAATCCAGTCGTTTGACATATGAAGTCGACGACATGAAGGGAAGATTAGGTTCTGCCATGGGAGAAATAGGAACCGAGATTAGTTTCGTGTTGAGCTACATTGAAGAAATTGGATTGCTTCCACACTCGGCGTGTGTAAATATCCAAGAACGGAACCTGAAGTCTATGTTTATCGATGTAAGATATTCTATTTTAAACATCCATAATTAATTCGTTTGATATTTATTTATTTATTTACTTTATACAACATCCAAGGTATAAGATAGATGAGCATAGAACCTTGGAACACGACGAAGTGCTTGAATTGCTGGATAAATACCCTGTCATCACCGTAACTTACGAATATACGAGCTTCGGATATTGAGAAGAGGTACGCATTGTTGTTTGTAATTTTGAAATGAATAAATTTGAATTGTGACCGATTAGTTTTTATTTTAATTTATGTAAGCCGGTATACAATGGACCAAACAAAGAGGACGATGAATTGATCGAGTTTAATAGGGGCCTTCACTCGGTCTTGCTTGTGGGGAAGTTCCGGGTGAAAACGAAGGAAGGTCCTAAACAATTTGTCATCATTCAGAACTCAGCCGTGGTTGATTATGGATTTAAGGGATTCACAAGCATCGAGTTCAAAAAGAAAAACTTTTTGGAATCCTGGATTCCGGTTCTCAGTCCGGATATGGATGATTTGACGAAGAAGGTACGTGATATTTGTTTTATTATACTTTTATCTCCATATTGTGATTTTGACAAAATGCAGCATCATGATTATGATTTCGACAAAATACAGCATCATTATTACGATTTGACGCAATATGCATTCCAAAAATGTGTTTGACAAAATGTGGCATCAAATTATGATTTTGACAAAATACGGCATCATGGTTATGATTTTGGCGCAATATGCATTCCGGAAATGTGTTTGACAAAATGGGCCATCAAGATTATGATTTTGACGAAATGCAGCATCATGATTATGATTTTGACAAAATGCAGCATCCTGATTATGATTTTTATGCATTATGCATTCCAGAGATGTGTTTTGACAAAATGCAGCATCATGATTTTGACAAAATGCAGCATGGACAGCATCGGCGATAGCATTCATAGAAACGATGAACATGATTTTCAATAGATTCCCCAACATGCATGGACAACATTGTTATTTGAGTGTCCAAGATTGCTTTGCGAATTTATATACGAGACTGAAAGATGTTGAGCATCTCCCAGATTTTCAAGAACGGTCAAGCAGTCCAATGGGACGACTTGGGACGAATGTGGGATTCATTTTTATATACGCATATAGAATTGGTTTGCTTTCCCAGTCCTCTTGTGAGGATCCGCATGAAAGGAACTTCCACGCTTATTTGGCGAAAGGGGTAAGAAATTAACTATAAGCTTTTCAATATGCATAACTAGATTTTATCTAACATATATATATTTATATACATATTATATATATATATATTATATTTTATATAATATACATGTATAATTTATGCATTGACAGGCCATTAGGAATAAGATTGATTGGTTTGAGGAATTGGAACGAGATGAGATACTTCCTATACTGGATAGATTCCCCGTCATAGATTCCCCGTCATACGAGGTTCGCATTTTGTCAAAATCCGGCATCATGACTTCAATACGATAGGTTCGCATTTCGTGTCAGTTCTCTCGATTGTTGGCCAAAGATTCTGATTGTCATTAAGAAAATCAGTCGCAATTTCAGTTCGGACCAAAAAACAAAGAAGCAATCCGAAATGAATTATGGAACCACGTCGTCAGAATGGTTGGACCTAACAATCTATATGTTGAAGTATTTATTAATTTAATTCGTATCGTCATTACTTAGCAGATACTGTTTAAGGTTCGGAGTAAAACTGATTCAAGACGATTTTTTATTTTGCTTCGATACTAGAATAGAAACTTGCCCGACAATGACGGAACCTGAAATGATAGAACTTTCGAATCGATCCTCGTGTCTAAATTCTAATATAACATTATTTATGTATATAAAATTTAATAGAAAAGTATATCACAAATATACAACTAATAACAAATATTATGAAATTAAAATATAAACTAAGATTCATATTTTACACTGTATCTATTTTTTGTAATTCATTTTAGATAGGATTCCTGTATAAGACCTGAACCTGTAACTAAGCTAGAGGAATTAGTTCTTCATTTGGTTGTTATTGTCTCATAATTGATGTAAAGGGAATCAATCCGAAAGGGATTGTGAAACCACGATTTCGGGACGGTTGGACCTATCAATTTATTCAAAGATATTTGTTATTGTCTCATAATTGATGTAAAGGGAATCAATCCGAAAGGGATTGTGAAACCACGATTTCGGGATGGACCAATCAGTTTATTCAAAGTTATTTGTTAATTTAACTCGATTTCATCATTACCTAGTCGATCGTGTTTCAGTTTCAGAGAAAAATTGATTGCAGACACTTCTTGAGTTGGCACTTATTCAAGAATAGGAACCAGCCCGAAAATGACGAAACCTGAAACAATAGAACTGTAGAATCATTTCTCGTGTTTAAATTCTAATACACCACGAATATACGACTAATAGAAAATATTATGCATTAAACTATAAAGTAAGATTCGTATTTTCTAAGACATTAAATATAGTGTGTTTTTTTTAATTCATTAAAATGGGATTTCTAGATAAGAATCGATGAATAACTAAGCTAGAGGAAGTTCTGCGTGAAGCTGGTTCGTCTTATAATCGTTTCAAATGTTAAGATTGGATGGGATTAAATGCTAATATAATTTGGGACTAAATCGATATTTATACCAAGTCTTGATTGGTATAGAGAAAGTTTGGATTTAGGGTTTAGGGTTTTAAGGTTTAGGGTTCAGGGTTTAGGTTCAAGGTCTAGGGTTTCATAGTTCAGGGTTTAAGGTTCAGGATTAAGGGGTAAGGGGCCAGGTTCAGGGTTCGGGATCAGGGGTCAGTGTTCAGTGTTCAGGGGTCAAGGTTCAGGGTTCAGGATCATGGGTCGTGTTCGCGTCGAAAACGGCCAAAAATAAATCAATTCACTAAACACGAGTATAACGACAGTATGGATCGCCTCCACTGAGAAAATGATTGATTTATTTCTACTTTCGAACTTGATCGATGATAATAATAATATAATAATATTAATATAATAATAATAACAACAACTATAACAATAATAATAAGGATAATAATGATAATAATAATAGTAGTAATAATATTAGTAATAATAGTAGTAGTAGTAGTAGTAGTAGTAGTAGTAGTAGTAGTAGTAGTAATAATAATAATAATAATAATAATAATAATAATAATAATAATAATAATAATAATGAGGGGTGGGGGGTTTGATGATAAAGTTTTTAGCGCAATATTGAACTAGAAAAAATATCGAAACTAACAATGATAATTATTGTCCAAGGTTTAGGGTTTAGGGTTTAGGATTTAGGGTTTACGGGTTTAGGGTTTAGGATTTTAGGGTTTAGGGTTTAGGATTTAGGGTTTAGGGTATCTGCTCTCAATCTATAAAGGAGAAAACACTCAACACTCTATTTTTTTCTTCTTATTTCCTTTGTCTTTCTATTTGATATTGGTGTGTTTTTAGCTCAAAGGCTCGTAGCCTATTTATAGCCATTAGAGAGCACACCATTATTATATAATCATTAATCATGTTGAATGCCTTTTATTATTTTATTTCTTTGTCTTAGAAAGCATGCTATGACTTTTCAACGTTGGCATGTTTGTTCAGTATCTGCTCCGACTATAAAGAGAGATAGTGGGTGTTTTCTCCTTTATAGATTGAGAGGTTGTAACCCCTGTTTTTACCCACTAATAAATTTCTACCTCGCCCGTGGTTTTTTACCACAAGTTAAAAAGGAATTTTCCACGTAAATTCTTGTGTCCATTTAATCCTCATAGTCATTTTCAATATTATTACGCTGTTCATTTCGCAACAAGTGGTATCAGAGCTTTGGCTGGGTGTCTATAAAATCTACTTACCGTATGCTCTGTGGCTGCCAATGATATTGGATCCTCCACATCAGAAAGTTTGTTAGATTATTATTATTCATCCGTTAAAGTTTATGGAGAGAAAGAAATAAAATAATAAAAGGCATGCAACGTGATTAAAAAACTCACTATCTCTCTTTATAGTCGGAGCAGATACTGAACAAACCCTCTATTTTTTCTTCTTATTTCCTTTCTCTTTCTATTTGATATTGGTGTGTTTTTAGCTT
>JAPQWV010000271.1:600000-777000 GCA_027422505.1 Craterostigma plantagineum
CGGAGTTGTCGTCTTCGAATGGAAGTTGTCTAGTTCGGCCTCGAAGATGACTCGTCTGGCTCCAGAAAAAGGTAGGCGTGGGGCGTAAAAAGTGTGCCAAGGCTCTATTGAAATGTGACTTTCAAGAGTAGGGAGCCCGGTCTTCAGAGTGGTCAGCGCAGTAGTGGCGAAATGTGGTGGAAGAGATGTGCCATGGCTCCTTCGAGTGTTCCATTATGAACATAATAGCCTGACACATAAGAATGTGCGCGGAGGTAGTGGAAGCCTCCGGCGGGGCGTAGTTGGTGGAGGTGGTGGAGTAGGTGTTGTGAGAGGTGGCATAGGTGGTGTGAGCGGAGGTGGATGATGGTTGCTGCTGAAGCTGCTGTACGATCTTCAACTCATTTCTTCTCCTTTGCTCCCCCTTGAGATGATCTCCGTCTTCGGGATCGTCACGTCGTCCGTGGGATGAGTCTGCCTCTGGTGTTGATGATGGTGATGATGGTGTAATGTGGTGTTGAGTGAGGCAATCAAGTGGGATTCTCAGGAGTAGCAGCAATTGGTGTTCCTCCGGGTTTAGTTTTGAACACTGAGAGACGGAGCAGCATGTGGTGGCGTAGGCGGAGGCGTGGTGGAGTGGTGTCGGTGATGGGACCTTTTCCTTCATAGATCCTCGTTGAGCGCGGCATGGAATGTGTAAGTTCCTCGCTGATTGCTATGAGTCGGGGCTCCATCACGAACGGGGTAACTAACCAGACGGGGGTCACAAAGATGCTCCGTCGTCACAACATCGAAACATGTGTCCGATGTGCCGCCTGTTTGCACAGGACAAAGAGAACCGGAGAGCCACAAAGGCTTTCCGTTCGCACGGACGATGAGACAAGCTCGTATCCGTGGCCCATCGACAGTTGTGGTGAGGGTGGCTATCGTGAGTCTTCCGAAGGACGTCATCAAGCGTTCGGGCAAGTTCACGAAGAACCTGCGGTGCGTAAAGAGTGTTTGTGTCCTAGAAAGTGGAAAATTTCGGTGGGTGAGGACACTAGACTCTATGTGAGTGGAAGAGGTGCAGTGAGAGGCGGGGCACTGCATGTTCAACATCAACCGTCTCCAAGTGGGGCGGTGATGGCTAACGTGGTTCCTCTCGTGTGAATGAAACAACTATCTGCGAAAGGATAGTTGAGTGGTTGGGAGGGGTTAATTGCGCGGTTGGACCAGATGCCGCGACTTCTACTCGGGAAACGAACGAGTCGTCTCCTGTACCTATGGGCGAGGTCCGGGTTGTAGTGAGATATGACAGAGGAGTGCGATCATGTCGTCGTTGGTTCGCAACTCCTGCAAGCGACTTACTTCATCCTCCCGAGATCGTTGATTAGATCTTTGCGTGGAGAAGGATGTCGCGCGACCTAGACCTAGACTAGAGAGGCTAGGGTAGGCTCGTTCCTGGGTTAGGATCAGGGGGGTTTCACTGATCCATGGGAACTATGGTGGCGTGGCGTGATCGCGTTGAATGGCGATCACAAGCGATGTCGACGAGTGTGACCCAAAACTGTTGATCAGACACTTCAGGGACTCGTCAGGTGGTGGTGGTGGTGAGGGCGTAAAGAAGAGCATGGTGGCAGAGGACGTCTCCATGTAGCGCACCATGGTGGAATGAATGGCAGTGGGTGAACGGTGGAGTCTGGTACAAGAGATCCACATCGCCTAAGCATCAAGATTGGATGGCGCGCCCACTGATGGTTGGTTGATCTCTTGTCAACCCTTCTTTGTAGGTCCAGGTTCTGCACGGATTTGTACAGAAGCCATGATGGTTGCTCGCTTCTCTGACATCCCTTCATGCACGTGGAGCAATCCGTGTAACGTGCATGATGGGGTTGGTTGCTCGCAGTGCATACCGGTCATGAATGTGGAGCAACCCATGTACCATTCATGCCGGGGAGTGGTTGCTCACGTCGTGTACCAGTCATGTATGTGGAGCAACCCGGGTACCATACATGCTGGGAGTGTGAAATTGGCATTTGGAAATTCGGCTCCGAAAAGTTTGGGGGTGACCTAAACTTTTTCTATAATGTGCCAATTACCGTCCTAGGTCGATTGTTGGGTACGGTGATCGTTGCCGCGTTTTGGATTTGCCTTCAAAATTTAACAAAACGTCGTCTATACCGTAAATTTTGGCCCAGAAAAATTTATTTCGGAAAATTTTAAAAGTGTAAAATAGACGAAGTCCAATGGCCTTAGAAAATTTTCCTCTATCCAATGATATAAATTTTCCATTGTAGAAAAAAAATTTTCCAACCCTTTTTTTTTTCTTTGCTCCTTAAAACCTTATTTAATCTGAGGGGGGGCCAGAAATTTTGGTGGTAAAAAACGCTTAAGTGTATTTTTTTTAAAGAGTGATTTTTGCAAGATTTGAAGCTAAAAGGTGTGTTTGGATCAAGTTTAAAGGTTGAGTGCAAATTTCTCGGGGTTGCGAAAAATGGTGTGAAAATGTGCGAAAAATGTTGTCCCGAGAAATTTCGTTGTGAGAGTGAGTCGCAAAAATAAGGACATTTCGCATTGAGAGTGAATTTTCGCATATAGCACGGAAATTTCGCATTCAGAGGACATTTTTGCATGTACAGTAAAAGTTTCGCATATCAAGAAGATTACTCATTCAGAGTAAATTTTCGCATGTGGTGAGAAATTTTCGCATCCAAGAATTTCGCATGTACAGTAAAAGTTTCTCAGCCTTAGAAAATTTCGCGGTTTCAAAAATTTCGCGGTTTCAAAATTTCTCAACCTGAGAAAGAAAGTTTTTCGGTTTCGAATTTCTCAGCCTTAGAAAATTTCGCGGATTTGGAAAAAATTTCTCAGTTTTGCAAAACTTTCTCGGGCAGCGAAAGTTTCTCAGATTGATAAAATTTCTCGGGCAGCGAAAGTTTCTCGGCCAGCGAAATTTTCTCAGGCAAACTTTCTCGGGTATGAAAATTTCTCGGCCAAGAACAGTTTACTATTTCATTGCGCGACGCGACTTTTACCAGAAAAATGACTCGTTTCCGCTCAAATCTCAGTCAAAATCGACGAAACTTGTTCCAAAACTTCAGAAAAACATTCCTAAACACATAATCAACCTTTGGGATGTCTAAAAACAACAAATCGAGGTCGAAATCGCCCAAAAACAGAGAATGGCCGAAAATGATTTTTCAAGCAATTTTTCACTCAAATCTTGCTCAAAACACGCAAATCCGGTCGCGTTGGGCTCTGATACCAATTGTTGGTCCGAGATTTCACCAACAATACGACGGAGGACGGATTAAACACGCCGAATGATCGAGATTTAGGTTCGGGCGTGGGGGCTTGGTGGTGTTGTTGAGGAGACTCTCTCACTCTAACATATGTTTATTTGATCCACACACACAAGCACACCTAACTATGTGTTAGGGTTTTAGTATTTATACCACAAGTTGGTATATAATACTTGGGCCCTTGTGAAGGCCCATTACATGAATAACTAAGAACTAACCCTACTAAGAACTAGTCCAAAGTTTTAATAAAGCTAACCAACAAAGATAATATAATGAAATTGAACACTACAAAATATTTCCTAACACGGCGAATGCTTGTCGATTCGACTAGGTTTTGCCCTAGTTTTCGATCGATTTCATGCCACCTTGACTTACTCGATTCCTTTCAAATTTAAGCTCTCCAAATCGCCCGATTTGAGGGTTTCCAAATCGTCCGATTTCACGTACCTAAGTTACCCGATTTGTCAGGCATCACATAATCGGGTGATGCATTATCTTCAAGTCGCCCGATTTCACTTCATGGAATCGCCCGATTCCGTGTCTTAGCAATAAATCGCCTGATTTTCTTCTAAGGTTAATGTATCTAAATCGCACGATTTACCTAAACACTATCTTAGCTCGTCCGATCCTAATATAGATTGAAATCGCCTGACTTTTATAGAAACCCTAAAATACAGATTCATATATCTTTGAACTTAGCTTCAAAAATTAAGCAAATCCCAGGAAACGATACACCTTAAATCATTCGGTTTTCAAAACATATTAAATTAGGAATCCTTAAAGAACTTCTACGGAACATTAAAATTTCGATATTCACTAAGACTCTAATTATTAACATGACGTTATTCATAGACACAAGTTCTAACAAAACTGGTTCTCCAAGTCTATCAAAACTCATCTTATGAACACCATATCATAACGTAGTACTCTCTAGTTAGTAGAATTAAATTAAATATGTTAAATTCAAGGAAAAATTTATATACCTCAATTCGAATTTCAACTTCCCAAGTCAGGAGCTCTTCTATATTGTGAGATTGTTGTTTACGTTTTGCTCAGTAATCGAATGGAGTTAGTGAGAGTTTCTTACAATGATAATTGATAATTGATGTATATGTTATATGTTGGGATAGACGTTGAGATCTTTGATATTCGTGTATGATTTGACAAGGATGTGTAAAGGAGTTTTTTACCTCACTTTGAAGTAAGATTAAATTGGTTAAGCTTATCCTATTTCGAAATTTAGTTGGGCTTTATTCATGTATTAAGTGTATAGCCCAATCTTGTCAATTAATTGATGGTATTCTCTAATACCCTAAATTTTTTAATTTGAAAATCACTAAAATTGATTTTATTTTAATGCTTAAATTTCCAATTCACCGTTTTCAACACTACTTACATCAAAACCCCGTATTTAATTTTACGGGCATTACATCCTTCCCCCTTAAAAGAATTTCGTCCCCAAAATTACACCGACTGGAATAATTCGGGATAACGAACTCTCATATCATCCTCACGCTCCCATGTGGCTTCCTCAACTGATTGATTCCGCCACAAAACCTTAACTAGCGGAATAGTCTTATTCCGTAGTCGTTTCGACTCGTACATCAAAATCTCTACGGGCTTCTCTTCGTAACTCAAGTCAGGCTTGAGTTGTTGATAAAGAAGTTCGTTCTGGATCACATGACTCGGGTCTGCGACGTATTTTCATAATGTCTATACGTGAATACGTCGTGAACTTGCGATAAGGAAGTAGGTAATTCCAACTGATATGCAACTTCACCGACTCGTCTGATAATCTTGAATGGGCCTATGTATCTTGGATTTAGCTTGCCCTTCTTTCCGAAGCGCTTTACGCCTTTCATCGGGGATACCTTCAGAAATACTTGGTCACCTTCTGCGAACTCCAAAGGTCGTCGTCGATGATCTGCGTAACTCTTCTGTCGACTCTGAGCAGTTCGCATCCATTCCCGAATCTTCGTCATGGCTTCGGTCGTTTCCCGGATCATTTCAGGTCCTAACAGTGCTCTTTCCCCTATTTCGTCCCAGTGGACAGGAGACCGGCATTTGCGCCCATATAAAGCCTCGTATGGCGCCATTCCGATTGTAGCGTGAAAGCTATTGTTGTAAGAAAATTCGGTTAGCGGTAAGTACTTACTTCAGTTTCCCTTGAAGTCTAGCACGCACGCTCGTAACATATCTTCGAGGGTTGGGATCGTTCGTTCAGACTGTCCGTCGGTCTGAGGATGGTACGCAGTACTGAACGAGATCTTAGTACCCATCGCTTTCTATAGGCTCTGCCAAAAGTTCGATAGGAATCTCGAATCTCGATCCGAGACGATAGAAATTGGAACTCCATGGAGTCGAATAATTTCCTATATGTACAATTCAGCATAGCGTTCCATGGAAAAAGTAGAGCCGATTGGAATGAAATGGGCTGATTGTTAGGCGATCAACAATCACCCAAATGGCATCGTGGCCTTTCGTCGTTTTAGGTAAACCAACGACGAAATCCATCGTGACCAACGACGAAATCCATCGTGATATGGTTCCATTTCCATTCAGGAATCGGTAACGGCTGCAGCTGTAGCGACCCTAGCCATCGCTACCATGTCTAGTCTTGTCCTAGGTTCCTAACTACGTATTTAGTTGGAAAGATACGAAAATGCGGAATAAATTTTTCCTTTTTCATAAAGGAATATCGTTTCGTTACATGTCAAAAGAATGCTTCCGGTTTCCTAATTACATTCGGGTTCTATCTACATGGGTCGTGCACATCTATGCAGCAAAAGATCCTAAGCGCCCGGCCTCACAGGTCGTCGTCCACGTACACACCACCACCAAAAGTCGCTCGGAAGCTTCAAAAGATACCTTGCCGGCTAGGCAATCACGTACCGTGATCAGACGAACCTACAACACATAAAACGTGGGATGAGCTTATATAGCCCAGTAAGTGAAACTTATGCATGCAGTGCCCGTGTCATGACTCGCATAACCATATGCGCCAATGCTCACTAATTCCTCACAAAATCATGTCATGTCATGTCATGTCATGTCTTGTCTTGTCTTGTAGGGTCCCTAATACACGTCTTGTCTTGCACGTGTCTTGTCTTGTAGGGCCCTCGGCTAATCCTTACTACGAGGGCATTCGCCCGATTTAAACGTCTTGTCTTGCACGTGTCTTGTCTTGACATCGGTGACATAGAAGTCACCTCGTAGCATTAGAAGAGCCGTATCACACGTCTTGTCTTGCACGTGTCTTGACATATCACACGTCTTGTCTTGCACGTGTGTTGTTTAGTAAATAAATTTATGTTAGTAACTATTTGTCGCGCCCCGGCGAACATGCATACCTCACGTCATGTCATGTCATTAAAACTCTCGTGAGACTCGTGTATGCCGTGAAATGCATGTATGAAATGCGAAATGACTTGTCGTGCCATGTCTTGTAAGGGATGACATGTCGTGAAATGGGTAATTCATGTCATATAATAAATCACATAGTCACATAGAAGCATGTAATCACATAAATAATGCACACATAATTTTTATGTGTTGTAGTTGAAAAGTCCCACTTACCTGTCGTCCAAGCGTAATTAATATTCTCCCCGTTAGCTCCTAACGTACGACCTTTTTGAATAAAAAGGGTTAAGATGTTAGTACTTTTGCTTTCCTCGGCTAATTCGTCGAAATAATAATTTTCGTCATACTTTGTTATTTAGGCTTTGTATAAATTTCCTAGACCTCACATCTCTCGATTTGCCTTATAAATTTCCCAAGTCAGTCGATTTCTATTCTGTATTGTTTTTAAGTAAAGTTCTCGGGTTACATGGGTAGTTAGGTCTCGACATTGTATGTGAGAATTCGACATTTAATTTATTTGAAGATCTCGACATTTCCATGTTTCGACATTCTACCTAACACCTCGACATTGCTTTTCGACAGTTAAAACAGAAAATGTCGACATGGCTCCACATGAATCTCGACATTCAATGAAGCTCGACATTTAGTAGATCTCGGCATGGGTGGAAAAATCTCGGTATGTCACTCGACATTGTATCTCGACATTTCAACAAAAATGTCGATATGAATTTTAAAGTACATCTCGTCATCATTGTCGAGGTAGGTCTCGACATTTAGGCTCGACATCTCCTTTTAATAGTTCAATATTCGCTTTAACCTCTCGACATTTAATAAATATCGATATATATTAAGTCGACATCCTATCTGTCATTTCGACATTCACTAACATCCCGACTTTTTTAGTAAATATCGATAGTGTGTTTCGACATTTGTCTTTTTAGCATGGTTTCGACATTTGAGACAATAAATGTCGACATGAGTTTAACGTGGCTCTCGACATTTTTCTTAATATCGTTTCGACATTTTTCCTTAATATGGTTTCGACGTTTATCTCGACTTCTTTGAACCCGACATTTTATCCAGGTACAGATCTCGACATTTACTTCGACTTTTAACTCGACATTCCATCATTAGACATCTCGATCGGATAAGTCGACTTCTTATCTATCATTCGACATTATATTTCGACTTTTGAATTAGAAAATGTCGACATGCATTTCTCATGAGCCTCGACATTTTTCGTTGGTTCTCGACATTTTCCCTCTAGCTCGACATTCTATTCGGTTCGACGTTTGTCTCGACATGTATATCAATTTCTTTGAATTCGACATTTTATCTAGTTAGAAGGTCTCGACATTTTGGAACACAAGATGTCGATATGGAATTTACCTCGACTTTTTACTCGACGTTCACTATAAACTCGATATGTTGACTCGACATCCTACCATTTCGATATTTACTATCATCTCGACTTTTACTTCGACTTTTAACTCGACATTTTATCATCTTCTTCATCCCATCGAAACCCGATTCGCAAAACTCCGTGAATTCGCCAGGTTCTACTCGATTCGCAGAGTATCGAGGTTGAATTACAACCCGTAAATCTTGAAATATCACCTAGCCCGAAACTAGAGTTCTTTAAATTCTCCCTTCGCAGCTTCTAGTCGTTTCCTTACAGTTGAGATGCTAAGTAATTTCCGCCTAAGGGCACCCTTTTTCCAAGAGCACAATGAACACATTAAAAGCTTCAAGATTCCCTAAGTTTCAACCTTCGTAATATGATGGGTTAAAACAGACTTTCGTATCCTAACATCTTAGTTATGTTGTTAAGGGCTAGTGACACGAGATTTGGGTAAGAAGATATATTTTCGAGAATTAAATTCATATAAACCATAATAGCATTTCGTGGGCTTAAAAGATATCCTTAGAGCATTCCCCTATTTGAACGAAATACAAGAACCCATGGGTAAGAAAATCGCACCTTCTTCCAAGCTTCGATTTGATTTCCGTTTGGTTTCTCCACTTCTTTCTTTTCTCCAAGCAATCGAATATTTCTTATGGTGTTAAAATATGTTCCTTACTCCCTTGGTCTCCAAATTGACGTGTTTATCTCCCCTCTCTAAGCTTTGGATGGTGATTAAAATATTCAAGGTTCATTGATGGGGTAATGTGGTGGCGTGGGTCACCCCTAAATTAGGGATCTTTGTCCCCAAAATATCTAAGGGTTTTTGGGCCTTTTAGTTATGTTTGGACCAAACTCACAAATCATTTTGGGCTTTGAGTCTTGGGTTTGTATAAGTAGTCTCAAATGCTATTACTGTGTTGGAACATATTAATTCCTTACTTTTAGTTCCTATCGGCTGTTTCACTATCGACACCTATTCTCTATATGAAAACTATTTCTAAGTTCCTACTCGAATTTGCACCAAGTTAGTGTTTCATGTCATGGACTTAACTTAACGTATAACTGGTGCGCAAAGTGTCATACTGCCACATAATTGCGCATAATCATGTACACAAAATTCATGACATCATGCGGTCGTATAATCGACCCATGAAATGCACGTAAGTCACATAAAACATGTAATTTATGCATGTAAAGCACCTATATCATGTAGCACATGATCATTTATATTTAATGTTCATAGAATTCATATAAAACCTCATACACCCATAATTAATTATTTTCACTCTTAATTATACCGTAGATCCCGTAATTAAATTTTACGGGTCTTACAGCAGCGTTCCAGCTGGTCGCTGGTGTTCCGCTTTGATCAGTTAGCATGTCATACATCTATTCACGAATATGGCAATGTCCTTCTTCATTCCCGGCCACCAATATATGATCCGCAAATCTTGGTACATCTTTGTCGCACCTGGGTGCACGGAGTACGTCGTTGCGTGTGCTTCTGTCATTATGTTCGCTGTAGCTCTTCATTATTAGGTATGTATAATCGATTCTTGTACCGTAAGATTTCATTTCTCGAATTTCGAAGTCCTTAGGTAGCGCATCTTTCACCTTCAGATAAAATTCATCCTCTTCTTGTGCTTTCCTGATTCTTTCTAGCAACGTAGGTTGTAAAGTCAGCGCTGCTAGTTTCGTCTCGACTTCGCCAAAATCGACTATTTCCACCCCAAGTCGGTGCAATTCTGTGTTCCTCGTCTTTCGACTGAGCGCGTCTGCGACTACGTTCGCTTTGCCTGGATGATAACTGATGACGCAGTCATAATCCTTTACAAGCTCTAGCCATCGTCGTTGTCGCATGTTTAACTCCTTCTGGGTGAAGAAGTACTTCATACTTTTGTGGTCTGTGAAGATCTCACATCTTTCTCCACAAAGGTAATGTCTCCAAATTTTTAAAGCAAAGACCACTGCTGCTAGTTCCAGGTCATGGGTCGGATAATTCTTCTCGTACTCCTTCAATTGTTTGGAGGCATACGCGATTTACCGTTCTGCATTAGTACTGTGGCGACCCTCGCTTTCTAATTACAATTAGTGGCGGATTTTTCGCAACGTAAGTCGCGGAAGACCCGTCTGACAAAAACTTTTTCTTAAATAAAATATATTACGACGAATATCGTCTACATCGTCATCACTATACAAGGGCCGTAGCCCCAAAATAACAAGACGCTCAAAACCCTAATCGCTCCACAGGTCGTATCCATGTACAGCCCCGCCCTCAAAAGTCCATGGAGCACCGCCGTCAGCCCCCTTAGCCGCGACGCGCATCAGCGTCGGGCTCGGTACCCACAACACGTAAAACCCTGAGCTATTTGCTCAGTAGGTGAAATATGCGTGAATGCAGCGTGCGCTCGATCCCATCCCATGTAACTCACGACATGTACGCTCGACTCGTCTTACGACTCATCACATTCCACGACTCCCCGTGACTCTACACTACACCCACGGGTATCCCACTCTGGTCGCTTTAGAATGGGAAGGCTTCTCAGGTCTCTTTAGAGTCGCCCTTTTCCCCGAGTTGAGGTACACGTTCGGTCTGCCCACTCAGGTCTCTTTAGAGTGGTACGTACTAGAACCTTCACCTCGCCTATCGCTCGCTCGGCCCACTCAGGTCGCTTTAGAGTGGTACGTACTAGAGCATTGGGCAGCCTACTCAGGTCTCTTTAGAGCAGCATACACCCAAACTGCTAACGTCCCAACGCTCGGGCGGCCAACTAAGGTCGCTTTAGAGTGGCATGCACCCAAGCACCATCCTATCGCTCGGTCCGCCCACTCCGGTCACTTTAGAGTGGTACGTACTGGAGCACGGGCAGCCTACTCAGGTCTCTTTAGAGCGGCATTCACCCACCCTCTATCCGACACACGGACCAACACCACTCATTGACTCCCCACACGTTACCGTTCCGCACGGTACTCGATCCCCTCGCACTGTCCTGGTATGCAAGTGCATGCAACTGCAGTGCAAATAGCATATGACGTGCGAAAGTATTTAAAACATGAAAAACATGTGATCATGGAATTCACGTAATCATATAATCCACATATTCACATAATTCATATAATCATGTACGTATCATATCATAATACAACATAGATTCACATAAATGGGTTACGTGTCGTAGGTGGATTTCACCTACCTGTCCTCCTGCTACAGTCAATTATGAAATTCGGTGGAGTCTCTAACTGTAGGTCCTCTGAATAGGTAAATATCATCGTACTAGTATATTTACTAAGTTTCGCAAAGTAGAAGTTCCCCAAATCCTAATATTACAAAAATCCTATATATCGAAACCTTCATTCGCCGAAAACTTCCACCACTTGATACAAATACCGAATTCTCTCAATATCTAATATTATTCACATATAAACACATCCAAAATCCTTTCCAAGTAGCGAAACATTGTTGAGAATGTCGAGAACTTCAAGGCTTATTAAAAACATTCAATACTAAAATTATTTAGCCATATAAAACCCTAATAAACCGAGAGCATCCTTTGCCAAAATTTAAGCTCACCGAATACTTATTATTTGAATGTCAAAAACTCTATATTGCCGAAACCTAAAACACTAAAAACATACGTGTACCGCAATCTATTATTGTCCGATGTTTAACAACTAATCACATACCTCCATTCAGTACTTTAGCAACTATTCTAACACCGAAATTATTATTAAGCACAACCGAGTATCTATCATGGCACTTTTAAATAAATATAGAATTCTATGTAAACTGCGAAAACATCAATTGAATACCAGTTTAATCAAGTAAACTAAACCACACATGACACCGTAAACTTACAATACCTAAAGATATTTATGTAGATGTAAAGATATTTACCTGCCTAAATCTCCGTAACCCTCTTTATTTTTCAGGTATAATTTCCTACTTTAGTTGGTTCTCGAGCTCGTGCTATGTTCGTTGTTGCTCTTTTCTTATTTTAGTACTCAAGATCGATTTATGTATGCGATGCTCAAGATCGATTTATGTATGCGATGTTGTATATATGTAGGTTCTTCATATAAATGATGATACATTACCTTAAGGCTAAGTAATTTCCTCATATCTAGTAAAACTTCTTTTGCCACCACGTGTACATGGGCTAATTATTAAATGTGTGTGTATCTTATATATTAAATACGTGTGTGTCTGTAGACATTATGTTTCGTTTCTCCTTAAAATAAAATTCACTTTTTGGAGCTTAATTTCTATAAAAGTAATATTTTTGGTAGCTTTTCCTTTTAGGTTAAGTAACGTAAATATCTTATAATAAGCCAATGCTATTCGAGAATTTCCCAAGTATATATATATATATAGATATATATACATATATATATTTGTAAGGCATAATCCCTATATTTTTTTTTTGAAACCCCGTATTAAATTTTATGGGTATTACAATCTCCCCCCTTAAAAAGAATTTCGCCCCCGAAATTCGCCGACCGGTGAGACTCGGGGTAACAAATTCTCTTATTTCAGTGACACATTTAAATGTGTGACTAAATTTCTAAAACCACTTAACTAGACATCCTTATTCCTAGGCATACTTATTTATAGCATATACAAATAGCCACATAAGCAAGTATATCATCTTAAGCAAATAATCTCATCGTATCGTAGACTTATAGGCAAGGCTGATCCTCCACGCTTTTGAGCGGCCGTACATGGACAGTCTACAGAATCTACAACCTAAGCTCTGATACCACATGTGGCGACCCTCGCTTTCTAATTACAATTAGTGGCAGAATTTTCGCAAGGTAAGTCGCGGAAGACCCGTCTGACAAAAACTTTTTCTTAAATAAAATATATTACGACGAATATCGTCTACATCGTCATCACTATACAAGGGCCGTAGCCCCAAACAGGGACGGATCTACGTTGGGGCATGGGGGGTCAGCTGCCCCCCCAGCCCCAACGTCCATAGGGTATTTTTAGTAGTAGTCATAATGAAATGGTAGCTTAGCTCTAGTGGTTAACAGAGAATGCTCAAGTTCTACCCTTTAAAAAACGTGGGTTCGATTCCTACAGTGGTTTTTTTTCCTTTATTTTTCTATAAAAGGGCTGTTGGGCTGCCCCTCCAAGTTTGGTTCTGTTGGGCTGCCCCCCCAAGCTTGGGTTCCTAGATCCGTCGCTGGCCCCAAAATAACGCTCAAAATCCTAATCGCTCCACAGGTCGCATCCATGTACAGCCCCGCCCTCAAAAGTCCATGGAGCACCGCCGTCAGCCCTAGCCGCGACGCGCATTAGCGCGGGCTCGGTACCTACAACACGTAAAACCCTGAGCTATTTGCTCAGTAGGTGAAATATGCGTGAATGCAGCGTGCGCTCAATCCCATCCCATGTAACTCACGACATGCACGCTCGACTCGACTTACGACCCATCACATTCCACGACTCCCCGTGACTCTACACTACACCCTCGGGTAGCCCACTCAGGTCGCTTTAGAATGGGAAGGCTTCTCAGGTCTCTTTAGAGTCGCCCTTCTCCACGAGTTGAGGTTCACGTTCGGTCTGCCCACTCAGGTCTCTTTAGAGTGATACGTACTAGAACCTTCGCCTATCGCTCGCTCGGCCCACTCAGGTCGCTTTAGAGTGGTACGTACTAGAGCATTGGGCAGCCTACTCAGGTCTCTTTAGAGCAGCATACACCCAAACCACTAACGTCCCAACGCTCGGGCGGCCAACTCAGGTCGCTTTAGAGTGGCATGCACCCAAGCACCATCCTATCGCTCGGTCGGCCCACTCAGGTCACTTTAGAGTGGTACGTACTAGGGCACGGGCAGCCTACTCAGGTCTCTTTAGAGCGGCGTTCACCCACCCTCTATCCGACACACGGACCAACACCACTCATCGACTCCCCACATGTTACCGTTCCGCACGGTACTCGATCCCCTCGCACTGACCTGGTATGCAAGTGCATGCAAGTGCAGTGCAAATAGCATATGACGTGCGAAAGTATTTAAAACATGAAAAACACGTGATCATGGAATTCACGTAATCATATAGTCCACATATTCACATAATTCATATAATCATGTACGTATCATATCATAATACAACATAGATTCACATAAACGGGATACGTGTCGTAGGTGGATTTCACCTACCTGTCCTCCTGCTACAGTCAATTATGAAATTCGGTGGAGTCTCTAACTGTAGGTCCTCTGAATAGGTAAATATCATCGTACTAGTATATTTACTATGTTTCGCAAAGTCGAAGTTCCCCAAATCCTAATATTACAAAAATCCTATATATCGAAACCTTCATTCGCCGAAAACTTCCACCACTTGATACAAATACCGAATTCTCTCAATATCTAATATTATTCACATATAAACACATCCAAAATCCTTTCCAAGTAGCGAAACATTGTTGAGAATGTCGAGAACTTCAAGGCTTATTAAAAACGTTCAATACTAAAATTATTTAGCCATATAAAACCCTAATAAACCGAGAGCATCCTTTGCCAAAATTTAAGCTCACCGAATACTTATTATTTGAATGTCAAAAACTCTATATTGCCGAAACCTAAAACACTAAAAACATACGTGTACCACAATCTATTATTGTCCGATGTTTAACAACTAATAACATACCTCCATTCAGTACTTTAGCAACTATTCTAACACCGAAATTATTATTAAGCACAACCGAGTATCTATCATGGCACTTTTAAATAAATATAGAATTCTATGTAAACTGCGAAAACATCAATTGAATACCAGTTTAATCAAGTAAACTAAACCACACATGACACCGTAAACTTACAAAACCTAAAGATATTTATGTAGATGTAAAGATATTTACCTGCCTAAATCTCCGTACCCCTCTTTATTTTTCAGGTATAGTTTCCTACTTTAGTTGGTTCTCGAGCTCGTGCTATGTTCGTTGTTGCTCTTTTCTTATTTTAGTACTCAAGATCGATTTATGTATGCGATGTTGTGTATATGTAGGTTCTTCATATAAATGATGATACATTACCTTAAGGCTAAGTAATTTCCTCATATCTAGTCAAACTTCTTTTGCCACCACGTGTACATGGGCTAATTATTAAATGTGTGTGTATCTTATATATTAAATACGTGTGTGTCTGTAGACATTTTGTTTCGTTTCTCCTTAAAATAAAATTCACTTTTTGGAGCTTAATTTCTATAAAAGTAATATTTTTGGTAGCTTTTCCTTTTAGGTTAAGTAACGTAAATATCTTATAATAAGCCAATGCTATTCGAGAATTTCCCAAGTATATATATATATATAGATATATATATACATATATATATTTGTAAGGCATAATCCCTATATTTTTTTTTGAAACCCCGTATTAAATTTTATGGGTATTACAATCTCCCCCTTAAAAAGAATTTCGCCCCCGAAATTCGCCGACCGGTGAGACTCGGGGTAACAAATTCTCTTATTTCAGTGACACATTTAAATGTGTGACTAAATTTCTAAAACCACTTAACTAGACATCCTTATTCCTAGGCATACTTATTTATAGCATATACAAATAGCCACATAAGCAAGTATATCATTTTAAGCAAATAATCTCATCGTATCGTAGACTTATAGGCAAGGCTGATCCTCCACGCTTTTGAGCGGCCGTACATGGACAGTCTACAGAATCTACAACCTAAGCTCTGATACCACCTGTGGCGACCCTCGCTTTCTAATTACAATTAGTGGCGGATTTTTCGCAAGGTAAGTCGCGGAAGACCCGTCTGACAAAAACTTTTTCTTAAATAAAATATATTACGACGAATATCGTCTACATCGTCATCACTATACAAGGGCCGTAGCCCCAAAATAACAAGACGCTCAAAACCCTAATCGCTCCACAGGTCGCATCCATGTACAGCCCCGCCCTCAAAAGTCCATGGAGCACCGCCGTCAGCCCTAGCCGCGACGCGCATTAGCGCGGGCTCGGTACCTACAACACGTAAAACCCTGAGCTATTTGCTCAGTAGGTGAAATATGCGTGATTGCAGCGTGCGCTCGATCCCATCCCATGTAACTCACGACATGCACGCTCGACTCGACTTAAGACCCATCACATTCCACGACTCCCCGTGACTCTACACTACACCCTCGGGTAGCCCACTCAGGTCGCTTTAGAATGGGAAGGCTTCCCAGGTCTCTTTAGAGTCGCCCTTCTCCCCGAGTTGAGGTTCACGTTCGGTCTGCCCACTCAGGTCTCTTTAGAGTGATACGTACTAGAACCTTCACCTCGCCTATCGCTCGCTCGGCCCACTCAGGTCGCTTTAGAGTGGTACGTACTAGAGCATTGGGCAGCCTACTCAGGTCTCTTTAGAGCAGCATACACCCAAACCACTAACGTCCCAACGCTCGGGCGGCCAACTCAGGTCGCTTTAGAGTGGCATGCACCCAAGCACCATCCTATCGCTCGGTCGGCCCACTCAGGTCACTTTAGAGTGGTACGTACTGGAGCACGGGTAGCCTACTCAGGTCTCTTTAGAGCGGCGTTCACCCACCCTCTATCCGACACACGGACCAACACCACTCATCGACTCCCCACACGTTACCGTTCCGCACGGTACTCGATCCCCTCGCACTGACCTGGTATGCAAGTGCATGCAAGTGCAGTGCAAATAGCATATGACGTGCGAAAGTATTTAAAAACATGAAAAACATGTGATCATGGAATTCACGTAATCATATAATCCACATATTCACATAATTCATATAATCATGTACGTATCATATCATAATACAACATAGATTCACATAAACGGGTTACGTGTCGTAGGTGGATTTCACCTACCTGTCCTCCTGCTACAGTCAATTATGAAATTCGGTGGAGTCTCTAACTGTAGGTCCTCTGAATAGGTAAATATCATCGTACTAGTATATTTACTAAGTTTCGCAAAGTCAAAGTTCCCCAAATCCTAATATTACAAAAATCCTATATATCGAAACCTTCATTCGCCGAAAACTTCCACCACTTGATACAAATACCGAATTCTCTCAATATCTAATATTATTCACATATAAACACATCCAAAATCCTTTCCAAGTAGCGAAACATTGTTGAGAATGTCGAGAACTTCAAGGCTTATTAAAAACATTCAATACTAAAATTATTTAGCCATATAAAACCCTAATAAACCGAGAGCATCCTTTGCCAAAATTTAAGCTCACCGAATACTTATTATTTGAATGTCAAAAACTCTATATTGCCGAAACCTAAAACACTAAAAACATACGTGTACCACAATCTATTATTGTCCGATGTTTAACAACTAATAACATACCTCCATTCAGTACTTTAGCAACTATTCTAACACCGAAATTATTATTAAGCACAACCGAGTATCTATCATGGCACTTTTAAATAAATATAGAATTTTATGTAAACTGCGAAAACATCAATTGAATACCAGTTTAATCAAGTAAACTAAACCACACATGACACCGTAAACTTACAAAACCTAAAGATATTTATGTAGATGTAAAGATATTTACCTGCCTAAATCTCCGTAACCCTCTTTATTTTTCAGGTATAATTTCCTACTTTAGTTGGTTCTCGAGCTCGTGCTATGTTCGTTGTTGCTCTTTTATTATTTTAGTACTCAAGATCGATTTATGTATGCGATGTTGTATATATGTAGGTTCCTCATATAAATGATGATACATTACCTTAAGGCTAAGTAATTTCCTCATATCTAGTAAAACTTCCTTTGCCACCACGTGTACATGGGCTAATTATTAAATGTGTGTGTATCTTATTATATTAAATACGTGTGTGTCTGTAGACATTATGTTTCGTTTCTCCTTAAAATAAAATTCACTTTTTGGAGCTTAATTTCTATAAAAGTAATATTTTTGGTAGCTTTTCCTTTTAGGTTAAGTAACGTAAATATCTTATAATAAGCCAATGCTATTCGAGAATTTCCCAAGTATATATATATATATATATATATATATATATATATATATATATATTATATATAGATATATAGAGATTTGCTATGGTGCCCACCTACCGTGAGCAACCACCGTGAGCACCATAAGCAAATCTCTCATTTTCTTGCGTTTTTTCGATTCTCAACGCCGCCCACACCTCCGTAGACTATCTCTATCCATTGGTAACATAATCACCATCTACAACACGTTAATTTTTAAGAAATCATGACATCGATATGTCGTCCACATGTGAAGAATAAATAATGAATTTTCTTAAAAATTAACGTGTTGGAGAGGGTATATATATATATATATATATTTTAAAGGCATAATCCCTATATTTTTTTTTTTGAAACCCAATTAAATTTTATGGGTATTACAATCCTGTGGCGACCCTCGCTTTCTAATTACAATTAGTGGCGGATTTTTCGCAACGTAAGTCGCGGAAGACCCGTCTAACAAAATCTTTTTCATAAATAAAATATATTACGACGAATATCGTCTACATCGTCATCACTATACAAGGGCCGTAGCCCCAAAATAACAAGACGCTCAAAACCCTAATCGCTCCACAGGTCGCATCCATGTACAGCCCCGCCCTCAAAAGTCCATGGAGCACCGTCATCAGCCCGCCTTAGCCGCGACACAAATCAGCGCTGGGCTCGGTACCTACAATACGTAAAACCCTGAGCTATTTGCTCAGTAGGTGAAATATGCGTGAATGCAATGTGCGCTCGATCCCATCCCATATACCTCACAAATGTACGCTCGACTCATCACGACTCATCACATCCCATGACTCCCCGTGACTCAACACTATACTCCTCGGGTATCCCATTCAGGTCGCTTTAGAATGGGAAGGCTTCTCAGGTCTCTTTAGAGTCGCCCATTTCCCCGAGTTGAGGTTCACGTTCGGTCTGCCCACTCATGTCTCTTTAGAGTGGTACGTACTAGAACCTTTCCCTCGCCTATCGCTCGCTCGGCCCACTCAGGTCGCTTTAGAGTGGTACGTACTAGAGCATTGGGCAGCCTACTCAGGTCTCTTTAGAGCGGCACACACCCAAACCTCTAACATCCCAATGCTCGGGCGGCCAACTCAGGTCGCTTTAGAGTGGTACGCACCCAAGCAGCATCCTATCGCTCGGTCAGCCCACTCAGGTCACTTTAGAGTGGTACCTACTGGAGCACGGGCAGCCTACTCAGGTCTCTTTAGAGCGGCGTTCACCCACCCTCTATCCGACACAAGGACCAACACCACTCATCGACTCCCCACACGTTACCGTTCCGTACGGTACTCAACTCCCTCGCACTGACCTGGTATGCAAGTACATGCAAGTGCAGTGCAATAACATATGACGTGCAACATGGTTACATATGACGTGCGAAAATATTTAAAACATGTCAAACACGTAATCCATGAAATTCACGTAATCATGTAATCATGTACATATCATATTAACATATAAGTATCACATAATAATTCACATAAACATGAAAGGGTTACGTGTCGTAGGTGGGTTTCACCTACAAATCACGTACACATATATTCACATAAATGGGTTACGTCTTGTAGATGAAAGTTTCACCTACCTGTCTTCCTGATTGGTAAATCAAGAACTCCGAAAAATCCCTAACATTTCGAACCTCTGAATATCAAAATATAATTTTATCAGTGAAATTGCTAAGTCACATAAGCCTATAAAACGCTAAAATAAACCCTAGAAATACCAAAAATCCTAAAATGCTGCAATATTCAAGACCCTAAAAATTTAACTTTCGAAAATAATCAAAACGTCATATATTGTAAAAATCTCCTTTGAAATTCATGTTAGAACTAGTATATCGTATAGCCAAAACATCCCCCCAAACTTTATAGTATTAACTCTAGGCTACGAAAAACATTCAAATATAATCAGACTCTAAACTATCAAAGACCGTAATATTAGTGAAAATAATTTCTAAGGAGAATCAAAACCCTAATTCATCAAAACTTAACTGGCCGAAACATTTTTATTAACAAAAGTCTGAAGAACCTCAAATACTAATAAGTTCTAATATAGAAAACTCTTTAACACACTTACAAACCTTCAGCACATGAATAAGAACACGTACTTAAGCCTTAGACTTCCAAGCATATGAATAAATCACCTTTCGGAATTCATAATGGACATCTAGTAACACTTAAACCAATATATGTCACATAAGTTACGTACCATACCAAAAATGAAATATACATAAATATATCTATGAGTTGTAGGATAAAAGTTCACCTCAAACTTGATTCCTAAGAGAGCTTTTCGTTTTCTCTCTTCTTTAAGTGATCGCTCTTCCTCAACAAACTAATCGATATCTTGTTTAATGAACTAGTGGATACATATATAAGACCTTTTATATTCAATATTGGGTATAAGTATTAATGCTTCGAAGTTAGAGATGATATGATGGGACAAGAAAGTGAATCACGATACTTTTCCCTTATGATTAAGTAAGTTAAAACTTATCCTTGTATTACTTTTGGGCATTTGGGCTATATTTAAAAATTTAAATAATACTAAGTGTGGCCCAAGCTTAGTCATTCTAATACCCTTATTTTCGTTCAGCCCTTTAGTTAGGTTATAAAATTAATCTTCCATGTGTTATAATTCGTATTCCTTCCCTAAAATCTCAAATACTCTGTCTAAAATGTTTTCCTTAATTATTTATACTACTAATCATTTGCTAAGTCCCGTATTAAGTTTTACAGGTATTACAAGTACACATCCTAGTCCATCTTCGAGGCATCATTGTAGACCGAGAATCCTCCAGTCCCCGAGGGTATAGTTAGAATAGGAGCAGAAGTAAGTCGCTTTTTCAGTTCCTGAAAGCTTCGTTCACACGCTTCAGACCACTTGAAAGGCACATTCTTTCTAGTCAAGTTCGTCAAAGTAGAGGCAATGCTAGAGAAGTCAACAATGAACTTACGGTAGTATCCCGCAAGTCCTAGGAAACTTCGAACCTCTGTTGGAGTAGTTGGTCGTGGCCAATTGTTCACGGCCTCAATCTTACTCGGGTCCACAGAAATTCCACTCCCGGAAATCACGTGTCCCAAGAAGGCTACCTGCTCAAGCCAGAATTCACATTTCTTTTATTTGGCATAAAGCTGTTTCTCACGTAAGATTTCTAAGACGATCCGTAAATGACCCTCATGTTCTTCCTTCGTCTTAGAATAAATCAGGATATCGTCGATAAAGACGATTACAAAACGGTCGAGATAGTCTTTAAAGACTCGGTTCATAAGGTCCATAAATGCAGCAGGGGCATTTGTCAGTCCGAACGGCATGACCAAGAACTCGTAATGGCCGTACCTCGTACTGAAAGCCGTTTTAGGAACATCTGTCTCCCTGATCTTTAACTGATGGTATCCCGAACGGAGATCGATTTTCGAGAATACCGTAGCACCTTGTAGTTGGTCGAACAGATCATCGATCCTTGGCAACGGATATTTATTCTTGATCATGATCTTATTCAGCTCTATATAGTCGATGCATAGTCGCATCGACCCATCTTTCTTTCGTACAAACAGAACGGGTGCGCCCCACGGTGAAAAACTCGGCTGGATAAACCCTTTAGATAGTAAGTCTTCCAGCTGTTCCTTCAACTCCTTTAACTCATTTCGCGCTAAACGGTAAGGAGCTTTAGAGATTGGGGCAGACCCCGGAATCAGATCTATCGTGAATTGTATTTCTCGATCGGGGGTAACCCCGGGAGATCATCGGGAAATACATCAGTGTACTCGTTGACTACAGGTACGTCTTTCAGTTCTGGCTGAGGTAACTCCTCCGCCTTCACCGCATACACGAGATAAGACTCACAACCGGATCTCAATAGTCCTCATGAATGCCTACCATTGCC
Organism: Craterostigma plantagineum; assembly: GCA_027422505.1. Lineage (NCBI taxonomy): Eukaryota > Viridiplantae > Streptophyta > Magnoliopsida > Lamiales > Linderniaceae > Craterostigma > Craterostigma plantagineum. The sequence continues at coordinate 621,894 of JAPQWV010000271.1, forward strand.
CGGCCAACATCCTTCCTGTCAAACGGTTGGGTAAGCTGCAATTGGTCCGCCACAGAGAGGAGATAACCCTGCTCAGCAACCTTCCCTTCCATCCTCCCATTCAGCAAGCTCCTCTTTCCCAACAACTCATGGTAGTAATCAATGAAAAAATTGAGCATTACATAATAAATAAGGAGAATAACAAACTATGAGAGAAAAATGCCAAAAAGTAGGAGATCGACGTAGAAAAGGAAGAAGATCCTTAGTCCACAGTTCCAAAATTATCCTTCCCTTCTAAGTCAAGAGCCAAATTAAAACCCTTTACAGTCTCTATGATTCCAAATCGACGGTCATTCATAAAGGTGAAATGATTAAAAACGCCTCGATCACAGGTAAATTGATTTAATTTTGCTTGTGTCGACTTGAGTGATATAAATATATGTTAGGTCATCAAGTATCAACTCCTATGATCCTAGACTCAAATCCTAAGGAATTCGATTAGAAGTGAATGAAGTTAATTTCGATCGAAAACCTTCAATGAAGAACACGAGAGAGAATCGAGTAGTGAGAGAAAGATTTCTGAGTTTCTCTCTCTAAAATTGGATTTAGCAGCCTTTTGGATCAATTCTCTAAATTTTGTATTAAGCGCAAGTGTGTACAACTATTTATACCAAACACACTTGGTATAAATATCAAACTACTAAACAAAAAACCCCTAATTACAAGGACAACTAATGAAATCAAGCACAATTAAATTGATACTTTACAATCTCCCCCTTTGTGCGTGATTGCTCTTCCGCGCTATCTGTCCTCGTTGGACGTAGTACGACCTGTGCAAGCCCAACGCATGCTCGAAGTTCCTTAGCGTTTCCCTTAGCTTCAGTTGCTCATCGATGTGTTCAAGTAATTCCATCAGGATCGCCTGTTCTCTCACGAACCGATGAATTCTCAGCATCATCTCTCGGTTGATTTCTTCCAACCTTTGCTCGATATTCCTCCTGATGACCTTGAGCGTTCCATCGCAAAACTTATGGATCTCAATCTTCAGCATCAACCTAGTCTTCTTGACAATTAGATTATGTTAGGTGACGCCTATGACTGAACTGATGTGCACATGATTACTTGGAAGCCCTTCGATCTCAAGTCCTTTGTTGAGCGCTGCGGTCATGTTGACCTTCTCCAGAGCCATCTAAAGGTCACGCGCAGCGAAGTACTTGACTTGGCGCATCATGAACCGGTAGAGCCCCTCGAGATCTTATTTTTTGACGAAGCCTTGAGGACCTTTGTGCTTCTCCACGTATAACTGATAGAGGTTGTATACCTCGTTGGCAGGGAGGTATGATAGGTCGCTCTCACTTACTTCCTCTCGGGTTCTGTCCACTCGCTCGATAATGTAGGTTGGGGTTGGAAGACCTCCTTTAGCACAATAGACGCTGAGAAGCTAGAAAATCGGAGAGAGACTCTGGTAGTGGCTCTTGACTTGTCCTTTAGTCATTCCCAGCCTTACATCAGGTCCAAGTTGAGTCAGCATCCAGAGGTAGGTCATCCTTTTCTGCTGATCCCAGTGAGAGATCCCTCTCAGCTCAAACTCGTTCGGCTTCTTGACTTTGTCCGTTGACCTCCAAATATTTTCACGGACTTGTTCAAGGAAGGGTATCTCTATTCGAATATTCTCCCACGGCGTGTCGATCCGAACGATCCCTAGCATTTGTCTTGTGGGGGAAACTACTCGTTGTGTGATCAGCTCTGAAAGCCCTGTGGGATCTTGTTCATGGTTTACACCTTTCCGAAGTTCGTCGTCTTCTATCAACATGAGGTCCACCGAAGCTTGTTGCAAAATTTGTCGAGGAACTCATGTAGATTGACACCATGTCCTGAAGGGCCCGGTTGATCTGGAGCTACAGAGGGAGTAGCTTGGGTTTGTACCAGCGCTATGCGCGTAGCTGCACTTGCTTCTTCTTCCGGAAGCAAGGGGCTTTTCCTCGATCTAGACGGGACGTCTCGATTGTCGTAAGCACGCTCTCCATAATTTTGTCTTCAAAATATTTGAATGTTGCGGAAAGGGCGGCCATGAGGTGTTCTTCAGTCACAAAAGGGGCGGACGCCTCCGTAGATGTACCAGGACGGCAGATGTCGCCTGTTGACAACCCTTGAGCAGACACCGGCCCCTCAGGTTGGCTCGGAGTCACTTGAGGTTGTGGCTCTTCGAGACTTCCACCCAATCCTTGAGTCGAATTCTGAAGATTCTCCTCTATGGGTGTTTTAGCAGGCTAGTTTTGGGCCTGCGAACCAGACACTCGTAGATTTTATTGCGGCTCAAGATTGAGCGAAGAAGTGTCTGCAACAGTTGAAGAGATGATCGGTGCGGTATCTAGTGCAGTGGTGACGGTGCTGAAGAGGGACTCCAACTGTATACTTAATCGTCTGGGAGTCCGTCTAATTAGTCTGAGCTCCTCATCGGACTCCGTATCGGATGAGGTGGCTGTGAGGAGAAGGTTCATGCTCCATGTCCTCACGAGCCTGTTCCGTCACCAATGGAAGTGAGCTTGGCCCCATTTCAGCCTCGGGCTATGCTTCTTGTAGATGAACCTCCTCAATAGGCTCTTCAAGCACAACAACATGAATGGGGTACTTCCACTTGGAGTGTTTCTGCTGGAGCCTCTTGTTCCAACTCTGCCGCCACAGCATCGATCAATGTGGCATCTACATCAGGCACTGTCTCCTCGTGAGTTGGAGGCTCCAGCTCTAGTTCCTGAGCCACTTCATCAATCATCATGTCTTCAGGACTAGGCTGTTGTTGTTGTGGAGGGCTCACATGGAAATCAGCCGGGGGCCCTCTAATCATCCGCTCAGTGAGATTGTGTTCCCGACAGTATCTCTGGTATTCGTCTCCCGCAGGGTCGGCAAGACGAAGAAACTCGAGCGGAATGGCCATCAATGGCTAAGCTAGATCCGCGAGCTTGGGGTTGTGGAAGAATTTGAGCCTGGGTGGCTGATAATTTCCTCTTGGAGGCAGGCGAGGAATATTCTGTGCGTACATCTCCATTTGTTGACGGATGATGACGGAGAACCATCTCACATACGGCACATTTTTAGACCGTTTGTTCCCTTTCTGTCTGATCTATTCTGTGAGGTCGTTCCAGATCAGTTGAGCGAAATCGTAATATCGCGAGAACATTACTCCGTGAAATATCCGGAGGATGTGGCCGTTGCCTTTGTTAAAGCCGCGTGCTTCGGGGACAAACACTTTTTGATTATTCAAGAAAGTGTTTTTCAAGGATGGGGAATCCAGTTGCTCTGCATCTGACCTCGGTGAACGGTGAGCGGTACCCCATCTGGAGGAAATCTTGCACCAGTTCTGCATCTGATGGGAGAGGGTCGTAATTTTGGCTTTGAGGGAGGTTGAGGAGATTTGAAGTCGTTCTTGCTCATACAGACATGCCTCGTCCCTACAAGTGTGGTAAGGTGATACTCTCCGTCCAAGATGAGGCTCTTTATACTCCCCCAAAACTGCTAGAGGTAGACCATCGGCACTGAGGCCGTCACCGTAAGAGCATGCCATAGTGGATGGCCTTGCAGTATGAACACGATGATGTCGTCTGTACACCGGAAGGTGGTCAGGTCTAGTTGGAAGTTCGTGTCGTGTACGTTAAGGAACATAGCCTTCTCGTAGATGTAGTTGTAAGTAGGGTAGTGATCCATCTGAAATACACATGAGAAATGTAAATAATTAGTTCAAAAATTTTGTGTCGAAGTTCAATGTATCTCAAACCATAATGATGTGTCATGTCATAACATGTTTTATATATGCGGAATATGCAATTTTGCACGAAAGATCATACGAAGTGAGTTTTGAATAGATAAATTTATTTCGTCATAAGTGTGTTGGTCTCATAGAGTTTCAATCGAATTCTTTTTTCCTAAGTGTGGTAAGCACTGTTCACTCCGTGCTTTTTATCGCGCGAGAATTAATGTTCTCAATTGAGTTGCCTTAGTGCAAAGTATAGATACAATTCTCCGAGTTAATTTGCGTTAAAAAAAAATTTATTTGCTACTGAAAGCTACAGTGGAAACGACTTAGAAAATTTTCTAAGTTTTTGAGCTCAAGATACGATACTGTAGCCGGAAATTTTACGCGAGAAAAATTTCCGTGTAAATTTGCGATCGAGAAATTAGATTTCCAAGTAAATTTACGATCGGAAAATTTTTTCGCGCGTGAATATAATTTTTCTCTATGAAAGAGCGAGAAAGTATTTCGATTTTAAAGAGGGTTTTCGCGGCAAAATTTTACGATCGAGAAAATTTTATCGCCGAATAATTAATTTTATCGCCGCTAAAATTTTTCGACCGAGATCAAAATTGAAATCGAAATTTTCGACAGTAAGTTTTGTGCTCGAAAATTTAAAGGATCTATTTTATCTATTCCTCTCATTAATATTTCGTTCGCATAAACTCAAGATTGTGTTTCTCGATTGTAAGTAATTTTCGATATATGTTATTAATCGTAATGACTAAATCAAAAGGTTAGCGATCGAAAATCTTTTACGATACAAATAGTGACTTAATCAAATTGAGATTCAATTTTCACTGTTTGCGAGCGTTAGGGTTTTCCTATTTATACCACAAGTTGGTATATAATAGGTGGGCTTCTTGTGAAGGCCCATTACATGAATAACTAAGAACTAACCCAACTAAGAGCTAGCCCAAAGTTTAATAAAGCTAACCGACAAAGATAATATAATGAAATTGAACACTACAAAATATTTCCTAACAATCTCCCCCTTAGTGTTCAATCTTCAATTCAGCGCGGGATATCTTTGTTGGGCATATTGGAGATCTCGATTCCTAGCAAACTCCCCCTACAAGGGATATCTCCTCTTCTTGCGGAGGCATAGATGGCTCGGCTAGGGCTCACTTGTTAAGATTCTCCAATCTTCTTCTTCTTGGCGCCGGATTTGTCGTCTTCGAATGGAAGTTGTCTGGTTCAGCCTCGAAGATGACTCGTCTGGCTCTAGAAGAAGGTAGGCGTGGGGCGTAAAAAATGTGCCAAGGCTCCATTGAAATGTTACTTTCAAGAGCAGGGAGCCCGGTCTTCAGAGTGGTCAGCGTAGTAGTGGCGGAATGTGGTGGATGAGATGTGCCATGGCTCCTTCGAGTGTTCCATTATGAACATAATAGCCTGACACATAAGTATGTGCGCGGAGGTAGTGGAAGCCTCCGGCGGGGCGTAGTTGGTGGAGGTGGTGGAGTAGGTGTTGTGAGAGGTGGCATAGGTGGTGTGAGCGGAGGTGGATGATGGTTGCCGCTGATGCTGCTGTACGATCTTCAACTCATTTCTTCTCCTTTGCTCCCCCTTGAGATGATCTCCGTCTTCGGGATCGCCACGTCGTCCGTGGGACGAGTCTGCCTCTGGCGTTGATGGTGGTGATGGTGATGTGGTGTGGCGTTGAGTGAGGCAATCAAGTGGAATTCTCAGGAGTAGCAGCAATTGGTGTTCCTCCGGGTTCAGTTTTGAACACTGGAGAGACGGAGCAGCATGTGGTGGCGTAGGCGGAGCCGTGGTGGAGTGGTGTCCGTGATGGGGCCTTTTCCTTCATAGATCCTCGTTAAGCGCGGCATGGAATGTGTAAGTTCCTCGCTGATTGCTATGAGTCGGGACTCCATCACGAACGGGGTAACTAACCAGACGGGGGTCACAAAGACGCTCCGTCGTCACAACATCGAAACATGTGTCCGATGTGCCGCCTGTTTGCACAGGACAGAAAGAACCGGAGAGCCACAAAGGCTTTCCGTTTGCACGGACGATGAGACAAGCTCGTATCCGTGGCCCATCGACAGTTGTGGTAAGGGTGGCTGTCGTGGGTCTTCCGCTCTCGGTCACAAGGACGTCATCAAGCGTTCGGGCAAGTTCACGAAGAACCTGCGGTGCGTAAAGAGTGTTTGTGTCCTAGAAAGTGGAAAATTTCGGTGGGTGAGGACACTAGACTCGACGTGGGTGGAAGAGGTGCAGTGAGAGGCGGGGCACTGCATGGTCAACATCAACCGTCTCCAAATGGTGCGGTGATGGCTAACGTGGTTCCTCTTGTGCGAATGAAACAGCTATCTGCGAAAGGATAGCTGAGTGGTTGGGAGGGGTTAATTGCGCAGTTGGACCAGATGCCGCGACTTCTACCCGGGAAACGAACGAGTCGTCTCCTGTACCTATGGGCGAGGTCCGGGTTGTGGTGAGATATGACAGAGGAGTGCGATCATGTCATCGTTGGTTCGCAACTCCTGTAAGCGACTTACGTCATCCTCCCGAGATCGTTGATTGGATCTTTGCGTGGAGGAGGATGTCGCGCGTCCTAGGCCTAGACTAGAGAGGCTAGGGTAGGCTCGTTCCTGGGTTAGGATCAGGGGGGTTCACTGATCCATGGGAACTATGGTGGCGTGGCGTGATCGCATTGAAAGGCGACCACGAGTGATGTCGACGAGGGTGGCCCAAAACTGTTGATCAGACAATTCTGAGACTCGTCAGGTGGAGGTGGTGGTGAGGGCGTAAAGAGGATCACGGTGGCTTAGGACGTCTCCATGTAGCGCACCATGGTGGAATGGATGGCAGTGGGTGGACGCTGGAGTCTGATACAAGAGATCCACATCGTCTAAGCATCGAGATTGGATGGCACGCCCACTGATGGTTGGTTGATCTCTTGTCAACCCTTCTTTGTAGGTACAGGTTCTGCACGGATTTGTACAGAAGCCATGATGATTGCTCGCTTCTCTGACATCCCTTCATGCACGTGGAGCAATCCGTGTAACGTGCATGATGGGGTTGGTTGCTCGCAGTGCATACCGGTCATGAATGTGGAGCAACCCATGTACCATTCATGCCGGGGGTGGGTGGTTGCTCACGTCGTGTACCAGTCATGTATGTGGAGCAACCCGGGTACCATACATGCTGGGATAAAATTAGCTGCCCTCGTCACATACCAGTCATGAGTGTGGAGCAGCTTTCTTAGTACCTACTCATGCTGGGATAAAATTAGCTGCCCTCGTCGCATACCAGTCATGAGTGTGGAGCAGCTTTCTTAGTACCTACTCATGCTGGGAATCTGCAAAAACTTTATCGGGACTTTGGTACCCATTTTTGGATGGGTCCTCCCTTGTTAGCAGAAAACAAGTTAAGCACATTTGGTTCAGATATTGATCCTAAATCATCCTTTAAAGTCCTATCCAATTTGATTTGTGATTTAGGAATCCAAGTTTGGTGAACCTTAGAGGGAAATGACAATTCAGCGCAGGTGAATGTGTGCCTAGGTGTAGAAGACCTGAAGATTTTCTCCCTAGCCAGTCGCATAAGATGCTTTCTAGAATAAATCTGGACTGGGTATTTCAAGTAGGAATATGAGCTTATGGCGCTATATGCGTCATTGGATGATGAGTCGTATTGCCTACAGGAGTTCACATCATTCACTCTATAATGATGAAGGGGTGTGGTTCGAGAAGTTCGCTTGCTTGAGCTTTGAACTTCTTCGCATGCTCTCCTTTTAACAGGAGTCGAAGAGGGGAAATCATTAAAATTGTTGTTCAAGTTTTTCAAAAAGAATGTCGATTTTCCTCTCTTTATTTTTTCTTTTAATTGTTCCTTTGAAAGTTTAAGCGCTTTGCTTTTACTAAACATTTCAGTATCAGTCAAAGGTGACTCAGAATTTGTAGAAAAAGCAGTTTTAATTTTTGGAACAAAGATGATTGACTTTCTTTTCTTTACCTGTTTCGAGGAAGATGTATCTTTTAAAAGATCATTGGAGACAGGTAAAGACGGGGAATTTTTAAGATTTGAAATCTCATTTAAAGATATTTCCTTTTCAGACTCAAACGAATTTTCGAGATTAGAAATCTTCTCTAAAAGATTTTTCTTTTCCGCGCCAAAACTTATTCTTTCGAATTCCAGAGTTTCTTGCAAATCTTTCAATTTACGAAGAGTCTCCGGGATATCACATGGAATAGGTTTTTCAGAATGTAAATTATTTTCCCCGTTTGAATCTAAGTTTGAAGATGTATTGCGTTCCTCTAAGAGCATTTGATATTGCGAAGAGAAGCAATCTCGCTCACCTTTGCAAATATCTAAGCTTTTAGTTAGATCGCAGACTCTCTTTTCACTAATTGCTACCTTAGATTCCAAGCTAGTTAAAATTGACTTGAAGGATACTAATGTTCCTTTAGCGGAAGCCAAAGCGTCATTAGCTACAGCTAGCTCCGTCAATTTTGTCTCTAACAACGCGTAATTATTAGCATATTGTGCTTCTAATTTCGCGATTGTCCTAGCTTGAGCATCCATTTTTGTTTTCAAAATATTTTAAATAAAGAAGAAAAAATGGCTTTGGAAAATTTTTACTCCAAAAAGTTTGGTTCGTCGAGAGTATTGTGAAGTTTCGAAAAACGTGAGTGTCGAAAATTTTGGTGGATACCGAAAAATTTTATAAAATGATTTTGAAAACTTCGTGAGTATTACCAAAACTTTTCTATAATATGCCAATTACCGTCCTAGGTCGATTGTTGGGTACGGTGATCGTTGCCGCGTTTTGGATTTGCCTTCAAAGTTTCACAATAAACGTCGTCTATACCGAAAATTTTGGCCCAGAAAAATTTATTTCGGAAAATTTTAAAAAGTGTAAAATAGACAAAGTCCAATGGGCTTAGAAAATTTTTCTCTATCCAATGATATAAATTTTTCTTAGGCTTAGAAAAAATTTTCAACCCTTATTTAATCCGAGGGGGGGCCAGAAACTTTTGGTGGTCAAAAACGTTTAAGTGTATTTTCTAAAGAGTGATTTTCGCAAGATTTGAAGCTAACAGGTGTGTTTGGATCAAGTTTAAAAGTTGGGTGCAAATTTCTCGGGGGTGCGAAAAAAGGTGTGTGAAAATGTGCGAAAATGTTGTCCTGAGAAATTTCGTTGTGAGAGTGAGTCGCGAAAATAAGGAAATTTCGCATTCAAAGGAAATTTTCGCATGTAGCACTGAAATTTCGCATGTAGAGGAAATTTTCGCATGTACAGTAAAAGTTTCGCATGTCAAGAATTTTCGCATGTACAGTAAAAGTTTCTCAGCCTTAGAAAATTTCTCGGTTTCAAAATTTCGCGGTTTCAAGACTTTCGCGGTTTCAAAATTTCTCAACCTGAGAAAAAAAAGTTTCTCGGTTTCGAATTTCTCAGCCTTAGAGAATTTCACGGATTTGAAAAAGAATTTCGCGGATTTGCAAAACTTTCTCGGGCAGCGAAAGTTTCTCGGCCAGCGAAATTTTCGCATGCAAACTTTCTCGGGTATGAAACTTTCGCGGCCAAGAACAGTACTGTTACATTGCGCGCGCGACTTTTACCAGAAAAATGACTCGTTTTCGCTCAAATCTCACTCAAAATCGACGAAACTTGTTCCAAAACTTCAGAAAAACATTCCTAAACACATAATAACCTTTGGGATGTCTAAAAACAACAAATCGAGGTCGAAATCGCCCAAAAACAGAGAATGGCCGAAAATGATTTTTCAAGCAATTTTTCACTCAAATCTTGCTCAAAACACGCAAATCCGGTCGCGTTGGGCTCTGATACCACTTGTTGGTCCACACCAACAATGCGACTTAGGACGGATTAAACACGCCAAAAGATCTAGATTTGAGAATGGGGCGTGGGGGCTTTGTGGTGTTCTTGAGGAGATAAGATGGAGGCTCAAAATAATTTTCTCTCTAGAATAAAAACACACACAAGCACCCCTAACTATGTGTTAGGGTTTTTCTATTTATACCACAAGTTGGTATATAATAGGTGGGCTTCTTGTGAAGGCCCATTACATGAATAACTAAGAACTAACCCAACTAAGAGCTAGCCCAAAGTTTAATAAAGCTAACCGACAAAGATAATATAATGAAATTGAACACTACAAAATATTTCCTAACAACATGTTCCCCTAATCATGTAATAAAGATTTACGCGAGGGTATGAGCATGAACAAAATTTCGCATTTGAATCAATTCAGTTTAAATGCAAAGTCACATCGCATGTCAAAATGTGCGATGGTTCTTTTTTATATATTTATATATATATATGTATAATTTTCATATGTATATTAATATTATTAATAGTATGGGGTCAGATTATTTTGCTACGATCATTGCCACGCCTAAGATTTCACAAGACACTTGAAAAGATCACGTCAAGTCATGTCGTCAAACTAAAGAGTCCTAAGTTCATAGAATGATCCATTTCGACAACTCTCACTGGGTTCACTCTAGCACTCGATTATTTTACCTTGGGTGATTATATTTATATCACTCAAGTCAACACAAGCAATCTTAAGTCAATTTACCTGTGATCAAGGCGTTTTTAATCATGTCACCTTTGCGAAAGATCGTCGATTTGGAATCATAGAGACTGTGAAGGGTTTTATTTTGGCTCTGACTAAGAAGTGAAGGATAGTTTTGGGATTGTGGACTAAAGATCTTCTTCCTCTTCTTCGTCGTTCTCCTTCTTTTTGCCATTTTTCGTTTATTGTTCGTCATTCTCCTTCTTTGTCTTAGTCTGCACTTGCTCAAGCTGAAGCTCCACTTCTCTACGTGGCTGAGAGATTATCTAAGGCGAAGATCTTCTTGTTCGTTCTCAGGCCGATACCGCGCTCCTTTTCTCTTAATCCCTAGTGAGGTTTCAGAGATTATCGATTTGAAGAAGTTCGCAGTTGTGGAATTCGAACCCAAGGCTGCTCTCCTCTTCTCGTTTTCTCGATATAATACCGGATTATCGTTGGAGAAGTTCATTTCTTGGTGCTTCTCTTTCCAGCCGTTCTGACGAGTGTACGAGATTATCGATGGAGAAGTTCACAGCAAGTTCCATGCCCCTTCTAATGATATGAGATTGTGATAGTCGAAGGGCAGGTTCTTTTTGACTGATTTTTGTGCGTTGAGCATTCCTCGTGTGCGTTTTCCATCTTCTTTTCTCATCGTTCGTTTTCTCCCCCTCATTTTCTTCATTGAAGATCCCATCAAAGAATTATTAGTTGGTTGAAGGCTCAAAGGATTTTCAAGTGAATAAAAGGATATTGGAGAAGGCTCAAGATGGATGACTAAAGGCTGTATTAAAGGATTGAAATTCTCTATACGTAAGGCCAAGTGAGGAAATTCCTAAGTTCTCTAATCATTTTCCTATACATTTAACGAAAGGCGAGTATGAAGCCAAGAATCACTAGTTAAGACAAGCAATTGATGTGTGACTCGCTCAAGAATAAATCCATAGAAAGGAAAAATATAATAGGCCAGAATCCATACTTATGTAAAGTGGCTTTGTGTCTAGTGGAGCAAACTAAATGAGCTTTAGACACAAGAATGTGACTTAGACTGACCAAATTAAGCAAGCAATTAGTCGCATGTCAGGGAAATCTAATTGTGATGTAGATCGAGCATCCTAATAATTTCTTCATTTCCCTATATTATAGGTATATGTATAGTTGATTTTTTTTATTATTATCACGCAAGATAAGACAAATGAGCATGGAAAACTCATAGAATAGAGCATGTGATAGCACAGAAGATAAGGTAATGCACATATCACGGGAGATTCAACATGCCTAATTTTCCGACAAGAAATTGGAATCGTTTTTCATCCAGTGCCTTGGTGCAAATGTCGGCTAATTGATATTTCGTGTTGACAAAGTACATGTCAATGGTGCTTTTTTCTACGTGATCTTTGATGAAGTGATATCTAATGTATATGTGTTTCGTGCGTGAATGGTGAACAGGATTGCAGGTAATCACAATGACACTTTGGCTATCACTATATATGGGTATATCTTTTAAACTGTACCCATAATCGCGAAGCTGAGTCCGCATCCATAGCATCTGAGAGCAACAGCTATCGGCTGCGACGTATTCAGCTTCAGCCGTCGAAGTTGAGACACAATTTTGCTTTTTGGATGACCAGCAGACTAGCTTTTCGCCTAGAAATTGAGCGCCACCGGAGGTGCTTTTCCTATCCATTCGGCAACCTACATAATCAGCGTCAGTATAGCCGATGAGTTTGAAGTTCGTACCTTTAAGATATTATAGTCCTAAGGTAGTTGTGCCCTTAAGTAGCGAAAAATATGCTTCACCGCGAGCATGTGGGATTCTTTGGGATCGGCTTGAAAGCGGGCACAAAGATGTAGCGACCCTACTTTTCTAATTAAGTTTATTGGCGGATTTTCGCAACGTAAGTCGCGGAAGACCCGTCTAACAAAAACTTTTTCTTAAAAGATATTATAATATAACAAAATATTATCTTACACAGTAATATTTGTACAAAAGGGCGTAGCTCCAAAATATCAAAAGGTCAAAATTCTAATGCCGCTCCACAGGTCTTCATCCATGTACCGCCTCGCCCTCAAAAGTCCGTGGAGCACCGCCACCAGCCGCCTCAGTCACGACGCGTATCGGCGTCGGACTCAGTACCTACAACACGTAAACACTGAGCGATTTGCCCAGTAGGTGAATAAAATGCATGTATGCAAGTGTGCACTCCATCCCAAATCCCAATACCTCGCAACGTGATATGATACACACTCTTTCTTTTCCCACATTCCTATTTCACAATATACGATACAGGGCTCTAGTTAGGCTCACGCGCGCAATAAATATCATGGGTGGTCACGTGATTCCACCCGAATCCAATGTCATGGGTCATTAAACCCGTATCCATAAATCATGAGCGATAACGCCCGAATCCATATATGTATATCATGGGTGATAACACCCGTATCCATAAATCATGAGCGATAACGCGCCCGAATCCATATATAAGTATATATATATATATCATGGGTGATAACACCCGTATCCCTTCTGGCGGTGTGCACCTCGAACCGACGACGTTCGAGTAGACAGATCGATCACGTCTGTCTCCGTCAGGAATCCTGTGAGCCTAACTGGTCACAAAATATTCTCAATCTTCCCACTTACCAATACCTCGAATCATCACCGTTTCAATACGGTGGAATTCATATCTCTCCCTGACGTGATATGCACGTGTCATGCATATAAACAGAATTTCATATAAACATGATTCGCATGAAGTGTCCGTAAATCACGTAAACACATAAATCACGTAAATCTCAGAAATCATTGAATCACATAAGAGCACATAAAACACATTTGTGTTTACGCATTGTAGATGGATGATCCACCTACCTGTCCTCCTGCTAAAATTATTGTCGAAGTCCGGTGGAACCTCCAAAGACCGATTCTCTGGGTATAATAATAAAATCAGTATAGGTACACATTTTCGAATTGTACATTGCCTAACGTAATTATATTTATATATTAATTCATTGGTCAACGGTCAACCCTAATTCCTAGAAGTCTCGGCGGAAATTGATTATGTATGATATCTAATTCGACCGATTTGTTTAACTCAGACAATCTCCAAATCGGCCAAAAGACAAATCGCCCGATTTCATGATATGAAATCGTGCGATTATTTAAGTCACCAATTGCCCGATTTGTTAGCTCCCAATCGGCCGATTTGAAATGTTCTCAAGCCAAGTTAAATCGCCGATTGATTAATAAATCGCCCGATTATATATTGAACAGTGTAAGGAATTAATGTATTAAAATACTTGAGTAGAAATCGCCCGATTTGGAGACATTATGAAATGGAAATCGCCGAGTGGTTCTACTTCACAGCTCAAATCGTCCGATTAATTACTTATTGAAATCGCCGAGATTTTCAGCTTGAGTAATCGTCCGATTTGTTGTAAATCGCCGAGCTTCACTTTATGTCACAGTTTCGCCCGATTTCTCCTAGCATCCAAATCACCCGATTATCAATGGTGTTCCTAAGTTAAATCGCCGAGGCTTCCTTTAGGTGTAAATCGTCCGATATACATGGCCTCCAAATCGCTCGATTATTTATCATGCATGGAAAGGATTTCGCCCGATTCATGGGCTATCAAATCGCCCGATTATAGTATGCATCGACTTCGTTTTCGCTGAGCATTATCACCTCTCATATTCGCCCGAGTCCTTGACTAGCCCGATTTGAGGTTCTTGTTATTTTAAATCGCCGAGCTATCCATTTAAGGTGCAAATCGTCCGATTTGTGTAGTCATCAAATCGTCCGATTTGCACTGTCCGCAAACCACCCAAATTGCCCGATTTTCTATCCCTTAAATCACCCGATTTCATGTTTCGCCGAGATTTTATTTGAGACTTGGTCAAAATTAGCTTAAAGTTAGAAGAAACCGTAGCTTTGATCAAACGACCTTAGTTGACTCAAATCCCCCGAAAATTCATGTGGCTTGTTACATTCGACCGAAAGCCTTAATTTTTTTTTAGCTACTCAAAGTTGCTTTCTCCTTCTTGAATTTAACTTCAATCTTTTCAAACGCAGTATACATACAACCTAGGTAATCATATTAATATAAGTTTATACTTGAAACCCTTGAACTTGAGCTTTTTCAATAACGGTATGCATATCCTAGGAATTCTAATTACTTCCCAGAAGCTACCCAACTTTATTTTGTACCATACTCTAATCAGTAACCAATGTTCATTCGAGCTTATCCTAACCATTATGAGAATATATTAACATAGGAATAAAACATAACATCAAATGGAAAGAATTATACCTTCTTTCGTAGCTTAATTTGAATTGTTCTTTCTCTTCCGTCGCTCTTAGATTAGGTTTTCGTGGGTTTCTCTTTTTGATCTGAATAATTATATCTTTCGCTTATTTCAGCTATACCTTGCGTGTAGCAATATCCATGTTACATAGGTGCTTAGTCGATCCTTATCTATATCCATGCATTAAGTATTATTTCCTTTACAACTAAGAAATCGATGTTATATATACTACATATATATGTATTCTAAATCCTTAAAACCTATTTTTTTACTAATTTGTATAACAATCTATTTTGCCCCTTGTAGTTCCTACATTTCGATAATAGTGATGATGGGACAAGTTAGTGATCTAATACTTACGTTGATTTCCTTTTTCACTAAGTTACCTTATTTAGTTTTGGGCTTTAATATTCGGCCACTTAGTCATTTGGGCCATAATTTCAAAACTCTTAGTCATCCAAATACTAGTATTTTTGTTTATCCCTTTGTCATTAAACAAGGTTACATATTTAGGTCTATAGTATTATTTGAATCCTTTATTTAAGCCATACTTTTATTTATGCCCATAATTATTTAGCTTCATCCAAACTTTCTTTAATAAATATTTATTAGAAATTTTATTCCTAATATTTTCTTCGCTAAAAATCTTGAAATTTCTGTCGTAACCCGCTTTAAATTTTGCGGGTATTACATCCTCTCCCCCTTAAAAGAATTTCGTCCCGAAATTCAGTGGTAGGGAGCTCGACATCTGCTCTACGACTAGACTTGTCCGTCTATTTTCTGCATTATCTAGGCATACCAATCCTATTTCTACCACGCTTCCGCTGCGCACTCTGGGCATACTTGAATAAAAACGCAGTATTATAATTAAATGATTATCTCCCTCAAAATATTCCAGCTCTACCAGAAAATTCTATTAAAATCAATACTCGGGAAATCTAGTTCGGCTAAGGTCCAAAAGTTTATTTTCTATTGGAAAATTAAACTGAACTACCCAAAAATCAAAGCTAGGTCACATACAAGTAAGCTACCCAAGATTGTGCCCCAATTCTCTTCTAGAACTTTCGTGTCTTCACATGGTAAAAATATGTACAGACACCTTCGCATACATATAAGTACAGACACCGTTTGTGGGTCTAGATTTCCACTTATCTCCGATTGTTCATTTGTGCGGAGAAGTTCCAAATCGGCACTTGGAGGGAGCGACTCCGATGATTCTTCCTCAACACCCACGGTAGGATCTTCATTATTCTGTGGCAAGTCTGAATCTAGTGGGGTAGGGACTGTTGAATAGCTTGGTACATCGGCCTCGTCGGGTTTATAATTGACGTTAACTGGCGGATATAGAGGCTCAAAGAGGGAATTCAAGTCTTCTAGCACAAGTCTTAGAGCTTCGTCTGGCGGTGATTGCTGATTTGTTTCCATCTTCTGTTGGTCTTGTGCCAACACACCAGTGAATACGGGTTCTGAGATGTTATCTTCAGAAGCCAACGGGTTGAGCACGGGTCCTGAACTATTTTGTTCAAAAGCCATCTCGTTCACTTCGTGAAAAGTGACGTTATAGCTTTCCTTAATTATGCGGTTGGACTTGAAATATACTCTGTACGCTTTTGATGTTGAAGAATACCCGACGAAAGTTGCCTCGAATGCTTTACGGTCAAACTTTGCACGTTGCTCTCTATCGTTCGCCACAAAGCACAAGAATGAGATGTTGGGTACTCTCTTATTTACAATCTCGTATGGAGTCTTGTTGAACCGTTTGTGAAACACCGTCCTGTTTTGGATAAAACAGGTGGTATTGACTACTTCAGCCCAAAGAAAGTGTGGAAGGCCGAAATGCATGAGCATTGTACGGGCGGCTTCCACTAGAGTTCTGTTTTTCCTTTCAATGACCCCATTTTGTTGAGGTGTTTTTGCGTCTGAGAATTGTTGACTAATTCTATGTTTCTGATAAAGCTCACTGAGATGTTTATTCTTGAACTCAGTGCTGTTGTCTGTTCGAATAACTTGAATAGTCTGTTGCAGCAGATTCTGAGTAGTGTTCACAAAGTTGATAATCAAGTCCCCTGTCTCATCTTTGGTTCCGAGGAACTTTGTCCAAGTGTAGCGAGAGAAGTCATTGACGATCACTAGCACGTACTTGCGTCCATCGATACTATGTGTCTGTATCGGCCCACAGAGGTCCATGTGTATTAGTTCCAATGGACGAGAGGTAGATGCAATTTGCTTGACATGATGAGACGCTCGCTTCATCTTTCCTAATTGACACGCCGAACATTGATGCTCCTTTTGTAATTGTATAGTTGGAAGACCGTGAACCAACTTTTTTCTAGAAGCTGTTCCTCTGTAAAACAGTCTGGGAGATGAGTCATATAGCTGTCAAGGGCCGCATGGACATCAGGTTGATCGTGTAAAGATTGGATTTCCGAAGTCCGTAGAGGAGTTCTGTGTCCTATCTATCCAAAATTCTGCACCGGTCAGTGTGAAAGACCACTTGAAATCCTTTTTTACAGAATTGGCCTATGCTGAACAAGTTATGGCGGAGGCCTTCGACATACGAGACATATTTTATCGTCATATTTTCCAAGATAATATCTCCACATCCAAGAATGGGAGCTGAGTCATTATTTCCGAATCTGACATTGCCGTTTGGTCGGTCTTTGTAGTTGCTCAGCAGATCTTGATTTCCAGTCATGTGTGTGGAGCAACCAGAGTCGAGGTACCACACATGATGGATCTGCAAAAACAAGTTAGGGAGCTTTAGGTACCCACTTAAACATGGGTCCTCTCTGATTAGCATATACCGATTTAGGTCCAGATATGGTTCCTAAATTATTACTCGAGGGAGTTTTGATAACCCATTGCACTTTCGGAGAAGTGGGTTTGGGTGTTGCCTCTTTAGGTGATTGGCCTTTTCGGCTTTTGTCGTCCTAAGCGGAGTTTTAGGAACCCATTTGGGTTGAGCCTTGCAGGGAATGTTAATTTCAGCATGTACAAATGCTTTGGTAGACTTGATCAAGGAAAAGATCTTTTGTTTTGATAATATCCTAAGGTGCTTGGGGGACTCAATCTTTACGGAATAGCTTAGGTGAGAACAGGCATGTAAAGAGCCATAAGCTTTCTTTATGGCAGGATCTTGTTTCCTACGAGTCTTCCCAGTGGCATTTGTTTCAGATTGATTAATTTTAGCTTCAGATGTAGAGCCCATTTCGAAATTAGTTTTTCTAAGAATGGTAGGCTGTAGAGTACATGTCGAAGCAATTATTTGAAACGAGGAAATGACTCTTTTATTTCTACGAGTGTCATTTATTTGTAAAGAAGGAGTAACATTCTTAGACATACTCAAATCTACTAGCTCCTTCTAAATATTAAACACTCTCGCCTTCGGTTCTAGTGCTTGCCCTACGCTCCCTATAGACGTGGGTAAAATATAGTCTTAGCACTTTTAACAGACTTATCAATGCACTTTTGATCTTTCAAAGGTGATTTTTCAAATTTCACGCTTCTCATAATAGCGTCAGAGGTTATTTGGGAGGATGAGGAAGCTTTGAGATTTTCCATCTCTTTACCTTTTTTCTTTTTCAGCTTCGAAATTCTCTCTTTCTTTATTTAATTTTGCTTGGGATTCCTTTATTTGTTTTATTATAGTAGGTTTGTAGAGAGAATTTTTATAATGAACGGCTTCGGCTTCCTCGTGACTGTTTGAGAGTCAGGAAGTTGAAGTAAGTCAGAGACAGGTGTTAATGATGGTTTCATATTTCTGTATCTTTCATTTAGTGCTGTGTAATGAAAGGGGATTTCAGGCCCATGTGAGGCTTTTCTCATGGATGAATCGAAAGTATTTTGGTATGTCGATTCAGTAAAATCTCTAAGAGAGGTTACTCCCAAACCCATGTACTTAATATCGTATATTTCTTTCTACCGTAGAACATGTGGGTTAGTGAAACCTATGCCTTCTTTTGGATTATAGAAATCTACATCCTTGGGCTGGTCTAAAAATATCGTCTGTTTATATTGTCCCCTACGCGTAACAATATCATCTAATGTATATTGATTTTCGCATATAACTTCTTACGTTCCTCAGCTAGGAGAGCATAATTATTCTCTACCGTTAGTTTAGCAGTTTGACAAGCATTAAGTTCTTTACTAAGCTCACTAACCTTAGTATTAGATATTTCTAACTGAGCTTCAAAGTTAGTGATCTTAGTGGTAGCTTCGGTTATCCTACAATTTAAGGTGGCTTTCTCATTGAGATTCCTAACCAAACAATTGTAGTTATTTGCTAGCCTATCTTCTAATTCCTTAATCTTTACGCTATGCTGTCCTATTGGAGGTTGACTAGTCTCTCTAGAATGCAGGCTCTTAGTAAGTTCTTCTATTTTAGCACTAGAGCTTCGAAGTTCTGATTTGAGACAATTTATCTTCTCCTGAGACCTAGAAAGATTTATCATCTACTTCCTTAACACTTTTCTGCTCATGTTTCATGTTAGCATATTGTTCTTGATATGATTCTAACATGGTCAATAATGTGGAAGAAGAGACTACCTCTTGTGATGGATGGATGCATCGTCATTTTGTCCGTCTGGTTGGATGTTTCGGTGTCACTGTCGTTGTCCAGGCGTGCCATGAGAGCTAGATTCTCTTCTCCAGAACTTGGCGTGTGTTCGAGCCAGTGGTCCTGCTCTGCCATGAGGACTACTCCTGCTTCCTTCTGCTTCGTGAGTTGAAGCTTTCTGGAGTAGTAATTAGCATTTCTCTTCTTGGGAAGAGTGCATTCTCTGGCAAAATGACCAGACTTGCCACAGTTGAAGCACTTGTTGGGCTCTTTGGTGTTCTTGACTTCGTAGCTCTCTGGTGCATGTTCCTTGTTTTTAGAGCTTGAGGTCCGAAGTCTGTTGGCCGAGGTTGAGGACTTCTTCTTGAAGTACTTCTTGCCCATCATTTGTCCGATTAAAGCCAACTGCTTCCCCAGTGCCTTCATACTTGGCTCGACGTCTGATTCTGAATCTTCTTCTGACTCAGATGAGGAGGGAGGCCTAACGATCTTCTCTTTGCGAGGCTTTGTTCCACACTTCTCTGAGACTAGAGCAACGGTGTTGTCAACCTGCTTGCCCTTCTGCTCTCTCTGGGTCTCGCAAACATCTTCCTCGTGTTGGGCGAGATTATCAAAGACTGCATGGATGTCCAACTCCTCCAAATCTTTGTTTTGTCTAAGTTTAGTGGATATCTTTTTCCAGTCCGAGGGCAGAGAGGATAGAAATCTGATATTTGTTTCCGTGTTCGTTTTGAGATTTCTATCTTCCTCATCTCGTTGAGAAGAGTGAGGATCTTTGATAAACATCATATAGTCTCTCCTTCGGCTTTGCTTTGAAGGAGTCATAAGCAGTGATAATATTCACCTTTTTGGCCGTGATGCCTACTTCCGTCCTCTGCATCATCCTATGCAACTCATCCCACATTCCCTTAGCCGTTGGGAGGCTGTCTATCTGTCTATAGATGTCGTTGGGAATTCCTTGCATGACCGTGTTCATGGCTATCATATCAGCCTTTGCGCGGGCCTTTTCCTCTAGAGAGTATTCCCTAGGTTCCTTAAGTCGCCTAGTAGCGGGAATCGGAGGAGTAGCCATGTCATCACCAGCTACGATGACCCAAAACTGTGCAGGTCCCTCTTGGAGTGACTGCAATAAATTTTCGGCCTAATCTTTCAGAGCTATGAAGTTTAGGAAGCGGCTTCTTCAGACTGTATATTCACCGCGTTGCAAGATCGACGGACGATTGTCGTTTTCTAGTGAGTATGCATCCATCTTTTCTTTCTTTGTGGTGGAGTTGATGAAAGATCTTCTTAGTGTTGATGGATGGATTAATATCCTTCACAAGTAGCAAATTTGTTAGTAGCGTTTGATTTTTTAAAAAAATGATCGAGAATTATTTTTGATTCAATCGTAACTGTTTGATCAAAAATAATTTCGTTGATTTTAACGTAATGACATTGCTTTCGGCGTCTAGTATTGTATTTGAGAAGTTTGTCGAGCGAGAAAAATTTGCCTATAGTCTTTCGGTCGAGAAACTTTCTCAGTGTGTGAATTTATTTCGATCGTTGGGAAACAGTACAGTTAGAGTGTTTCTCGCGAAGTCAAAATAAATTGTTGGCCCGAAAGAGTTTTGCGATGCTAAAAGATATTTATCGCATAGTCAAACTTTAGAGTCTGACGGAGAAAGTTTTTCGATCAAAAATATTTCGCACGAAAAGTCTATTATAGATCTAAAAAAAATCTCGCTGAAATAACGCTCGTAAAACTTTTATGCTCAAATCGTCCTTAGCAGTAGCGACTTCTGTTTCTAATTCGTATCCTAATTGAGAAATTTTTCGCACGTAGTTTTTAAATCGAGAATCTATTTCGATCGAAAAACTTAGCGAGAAAAATGAAATTACGCGACAGTTCAAAGAATACAAATTTAACACAGAATTCAAGCAATGCTTAGAATTGATCGATGAAATTGCGGGTATATGCTCGAAATTAGCTACTGAATTCTAACGAAGAGATGATTAAGCATGTTTTGGAGCAAATGATATTCAATTTTGCAAAAATCAGAACACATTCAAACTGTTCTTCGCGCAAACAGTAAAATCTCAGAATCAAAATTCGATCTAAATCCTGATTCCGAACGCTACTTATCTAATCGCAATTGATCTAAACTACTTATGGGAGCACAGAAACATCAAAATCAGATCAAATAAGCACAGAATTTAGGCTATCAATCGAAATTAAATTTCGCGTGTAACTGTTCTTCGCACATAACAGTTCCAGAAAAAATTTCGACTGATTTCTGACAATTTCGATTCAAAACAGAACGAATCTGCTCTGATACCAATTGTTAGGTCCTCAATTATCAACTCCTATGATCCTAGACTCAAATCCTAAGGAATTTGATTAGAATTGAATGAAGTTAATTTCGATCGAAAGCCTTCAATGAAGAACACGAGAGAGAATTCGAGTAGTGAGAGAAAGATTTCTGAGTTTCTCTCTCTAGAATTGGATTTGGCAGCCTTTCGGATCAATTCTCTAATTTTCTGTATTAAGCGCAATGTATGTACAACTATCTATACCAAACATATGGTATAAATATCAAAGTAGTCCTAATCTAAGGACTACTGAACAAAAACCCCTAATTACAAAGACAACTAATGAAATCAAGCACAATTAAATTGATACTCTACAATATAAAAATCCCAAGGTAAAAATAATCGAGTGCTAGAGTGAACCTAGTGAAAGTGTTTGAAATGGATCATTCTATGAACTTATGACTCTTTAGTTTGACGACATACTTGACGGCAGACAATAATCATAGCAAAATAATCTTACCCCATAGTAGTAATAATATTAATATACATACGAAAAAAAGTATATATTAAAAAAAATGGACTTCGCACATTTTAATATGCAATGGAATTTGCATTTACACGGAATTGATTAAATGCGATATTGTTCATGCTCATACCCTCGCGCTATATTATAATTACATGTTTAGGGGACCATGTATCTAGGCTAATCTTGATAAATTGCATATTCTTAATAATTGTTACTTAGATTGATTTACATTTTGTCTTGATAAATCAACGGAGGTGCACTATTTGAGGGGGAGCATTTACAAAATTTATGCCTTAGGCTTCAAATATTTTTGAGAATATTTCTCTTAAGTGTTGCAGAAATTTCAATTTGATTTTCCGTGTACAACGCACTTCTGAGGAGGACTTCACGAATCGTCGCGATTTGGAGCTCCCGACATTGGTATAGAAAGTCAGGGGAGCCTAAATAGAGAATTTGCTTCCAAAAATTAACTCTAATCATCTCGACATCTTTTGCTCTAAGTATTTCAGATTTACAAAATTTGAAGATGGAGCCAGTTGTCCCTAACATGAATTACAGGGAGTTAATTGCGATTATTTTAATATATATAGGGGAGCAATTATGTGGATTACTCTTACACTTACGATCAATCTGAAAAACATAGGAAAACTTACAATCGAGAAATTAGAGCGAATTTTGCAATTTTCAATCGCAGCTTCTCGAGCGAAAATTGATTTTGGGACCTTATAGTAATTATCGTTTTCAAATTGAAGAGCGAAAATTAAACAGGAACCAAACGATAATTTTTCAATCGGAAATTGTCGAGCAAAAATTGAACAGTAACCAAAGGAAGTTCTCGATCGTAAGTTTCTCGATAACAAAGAGTAATGGGCTTAAATTTTCTAAGTCTCATAAAACGTCTAATCAGACCAAAACGAAATCGTTGCCTGCAGTCGAAAATCCCTAAATACACGCTATAACCCTCAGTCGCAAAATTCAATAGTCAAATATTCGTGCGAAACTTTTTCTCTCTCAAAAGATAAACGTCAAAACTCTTCAAATATTTCGAGTTTACCTCCGATTTTCGTCTATAGAAGGTAGATTTGACTTCTTTTAGGAATTATCGTGTATTTAAACTTCGTTCGCATCTGTATTCTGAAATATTTTGCATGATCCTGTGTTGATTTCTCGCCAGTTCACATTCTGAGAACTCGAATGCTTGTGTGCAGTGTTTTAGACCAATCTCTAAGTATAATCTAGGTTAAAAACTGCATAGGAATGAGAGGTCTCTTGATTGTTTTGAGTTTAGATTCTGCGTTATTTTAGGTACATTAAATGATACGACTAAAACTGCATTTTTCAACGTTTAAAGGCATCGAAGAACTTTTTCGATCGCAAACAGTACGAATTGAATCTCAATTTGATTAAGTTATTGTGTGCATAGTGAAAGATTTTCGATCGCAAAATTTTGACTTAGTCATTAAGATAAATAAGGTATTTCAAAAATTACTGACAAACTAGAAATTCAATTTTGATTTTATGCAAGTGAAATATTAATGAGAGGAATAGATAAAGATGCAATTCTTCTAAAATTTTGAGCGTAAAACTTACAGTAGAAAACAATTATTTCGATTTCAATTTTGTTCTCGGTCAAAAATTTTAGCGGCGATAAAATTAATTTTTCGACGATAAAATTTCTCGATCGTAAAAGCACACAACGATAATTTTGATCGATCGAAAATTTTCTCGTTGTTTAACTTAGTTTCTCGTTGACTATTTTCTCGATCGTAAAATTTCGCAACAAAAACTTCATTTTCAAATCAAAATAATTTCTCGCTCGCTAATTTTCACAGCGAAGATTTCATTCACGCGAAAAACTTTCTCGATCGTATATTTACTCAGAAATCTAATTTCTTGATCGTAAATTTACGCGGAAATTTTTCTCGATCGTAAAATTTGTCGGCTACAATACCATATCTTAAGTTCTAACACTTAGAAAAATATGTAAGTCCTTTCACTGTAGCTATCAATAGCGAATAAATTTTTTTCGATCGCAAATTTTTTAATGGAGAATCTCAATTCTCGCGCGACAAAAGCACGGGGTGAACAGTGCTTGAAAACTTAAGAAAATTTACAAAAAAATTTCATAGGCCTTACAATGTCGAAATGAAATTATTGTCTCAAATATGCAATAACATGCTTCCTCATTGTGGTTTGATGAATTTGAATTTTGACTCAATTTAAACTTAGCTAATGATTTACATTTGTGTTTCAGATGGATTATTATCCTACTTACAAGCACATTTACGAGAAGGCCCTGTACCTCAACGTACACGACACCAATTTCGAACTTGACCTGACCACCTTTAGGAGTCCGGACGATATCATGGTGTCTATACTACAAGGTCATCCACTATGGCATGCTCTCACGATGAGGTCCTCAGTGCCGATGGTTTACCGCCATCAGTTTTGGGGGTTGATTAAGAGCCTCATCATGGACGGGGCGTACCACTTTACAACGGTACTAGGGACGAGGCATGCCTGCCTGAGCAAGAGTGAGTTCAGACTTCTCCTCGACCTCCCTCTCAGCCAAAATTACGACCTCCTTCCAACTGATGCGGAGCTGATACAAGACTTCCTCAGATGGGATACCATCCGTCGCTCACCAAACTTGCCCAAGTGTAGAGCAAAGGGATTCCTCATCCGTGTAAGACACCTTTTGGAGTCATATATAAGTGTCTATCCCAGAAGCACGCTGGCTTCGACAAAGACAACAAGCACATTCTAAGGATTCTCCATGGCATCGCCTTCTGTCGCAACTACAATTTCGCTCAGTTAATATGGAATGATCTCGCTGAGCAAATCCGACATAAGGAGAACAAATGGTCAAAGAATGTGCCATCTGCGAGATGGTTCTCCATCATCATCCGACAACAAATGGGATGTACGAGCAGAACATCCCTCGCCTGCCTCCTGGAGGAAAATATCAACCTCAAGGCTGAAATTCTTCCACAACCCCAAGCTCGCGGACCCCACGGGAGACGAATACCAGAGATACTATCGGGAACACCATCTCACTGAGCAGATGATACGTGGGCCCCCGATAGATTTTCATGTGAGCCCTCAACAACAACCACACTCAAGCCATGAGGACACATTAATCGATGCAGTGGCCCAGGATCTAGAGCAGGAGCCTCCAACTCAGGACATACAAATACCATATGAAGATGCCACGTTGATAGATGCTGTGGATAAGAGTTGGAACAAGCGGCTCCAGCAGAAACATTTCAAGTGGAAGTAGGCGTGCTCGAAGAGCCTATTGAGGAGGTTCTTCTACAAGAAGCACAGTCCGAGGCTAAAGTGGGGCAAAGCTCACTTGCATAGGTGACGGACCAGGCTCGTGAGGACATTGAGCGTGCACCTTCTCCACACACAACCACCTCATCAGACGCGGTGTCCGGTGAGGAGATTAGGCTAACAGGACGGACTCCCAGAGACTAAGCATACAAATAGAGTCCCTCTTCACCACCATCACCATCACATCAGACACCGTGCCGATCATCTCTGTAGGTGCTGCGGATGTTCCTTCGCTCAATTTTGAGACGCAACATAACCTATCGGTATCTGGTTCGCAGGTTCAGATCGTGCCGAAACACCCATAGAGGAGAATCTTCAAAATTCGACTCAAGGATTGGGTGGAAGTCTCGAACAGTCACAACCTCAAGTGACTCCGAACCAACCTGAGGAGTCGGTGTCTGCTCAAGGCTTGCTAACAGGCTACATCAGTCGACATGGTCCGTCTTCGACGGAGGCGTCCGTCCAGTTCGTGGCTGAAGCTCAATTCCAGACTGCACAACCCACTCCCACCGACCCACTCGCAGACAAAATAATGCAGAGAGTGCTCGCTTCCATCGAGACATCCCAGCACGACACCGGGAAAGCACCCGTCTCAGAAGGTCCTTCAGCACGAACACATCCAACCCCACAACCCACTCCCACCGACACACTCGCAGACTCCTCTATCCTTATCAGCCCATACACCATTCTTATCACCGAGCTCCATGACATTCTTTTCGCCCGCCTTATTAGCCTTCCCAACCGAATCCCTCAGGAAGAATCCCTATACAGGCATCTCGTGGACCATCCTGAGCCACCTACTCAGTCTTGTCAAGGCCACAGCTCCCGCACACGACGTCAACATGACGATCCAGATGATCATGATCATCATGAAGGGGAGAAAAGGCCTATGATATGAAGGAGAGGCCAAGGTGAAGGCCAAGGACAAGGCTCAGGCGCAACGAAGACAAGCACTGGAGCAGACCAAATCCAAACTACCACCCAAACTACCCAAACAACCCATACCACGCACCGCACCACCATTCTAACCCACATCGTCCCACCATCCTTCACCCTAAGTATGCCTCCGGCCACACCTATGACCCTCACAAGTCCCTTGCTTCCGGAAGAAGAAGAAAGTGCCGCCATGCTCGTGGCCCTGGAAGACCCAAGCTACTCCCTCAATAGCTCTGGTCTAACCGGGACGATCAGGACACGGTGTCAATCCACATGAGTTCCTCGACAAGTACATATTTGAAGGACAGTGGATGACTCATTCCATGCCCGAGGAGCATCAAAGACAACGGCTTAAGGACGTTCGGCAGTTCCTACAGCAAGCATCGGTGGACCTAGTTTTGTTAGAAGACGAAGAGCTTCAGGAAGGTGAAGATCACGATCAAGATCCCATAGGGCTTCCCGAGTTGATTGCACAATGGGCGGTTTCCCCCTCAAGACAAATGCCAGGGACAGTTCGGATCAACACGTCGTGGGAAGATATCAAAATCAAAATCCCCTTCCTCGAAGAAGTTAGAGAACACATTTGGAGGTCACTGGACAAAGTCAAGAAGCCTGATGAGTTCGAGCCACGAGGGATCTCTCACTGGATCAACAAAAGAGAATGACACCTCTATATACTGACCCAACTAGGACCAGATGTAAGGCTGGGGATCCCGAAGGAACGACTGAAGAGTCACTTCAAGGAGCTATCCCCAATATGCCAACTACACTCAGCATTTATTGTGCTAAAGGTGGACTTTCAAACCTCACTACACCATCGAGTGAGTAGACAGAACTTGAGAAGATCTAAGCGAGAGCGACCTACCGTATCTCCCTACCGAGGAGGTGTATAACCTCTACTAGCTTTATATGGAGAAATACAAAGGTCCTCAAGAAATACAAACTTCCAACACCTCACATTTTGTATTTCGCCACGGGAAAGTATCACTTTCCATTACCGTTTATTGATCAGATGTTAGAAAAGTTAGTCGGTCACTCATTTTATTGCTTTCTTGATGGTTTGTCAGGATATCTGCAGATCCCTATAGCGCCAAAGGAACATGAGAAGACCACCTTCACTTGCCCGTTTGGGACGTTCACGTACCGAAGGATGCCATTCGGTCTTTGCAATGCCCCAGCCACTTCCAGCGATGCATGATGGCCATATTCGACGAACTTGAGGTAATGGAGGTATTTATGGATGATTTTTCAGTTTTTGGATCTACATTCGATATATTAAGATTGTTCAACCTATGTCTAGATTACTTGAAGAAAGATGCTCCGTTCGAGTTTAATGATAAGTGCTTGCATGCTTTTAACCTGCTTAAGGAGCGCTTCAGTGCAGCACCTATTATAGTTGCCCCCGACTGGGGGCTGCCCTTTGAACTAATGTGCGATGCTAGTGATTATGCAGTGGGGGCCGTGTTAGGGCAGCGCAAGGATAACTGTTAGGTCCTAATTTATTAATTCTATGATCCTAGTGTATTCTAAGGTTATCGATTAGAATTATCGAGAATAGAATTTCGATCGAAAACCTCTTTGCAGGCCTTTCGAATCAATTTTCTAAACTTCTCTTTAAGCTCAATGTTTGTACATCTATTTATACCAAACATATTTGGTATAAATTACAAACCAAGTCCTAAAATAAGGACAAATACAATCAACGCCAATAATTACAAGGACAACTAACTAAATCAAAGCACAACTAAACTAGATATCATACGATCTCCCCCTTTGTGCTTGATTTCTCTTCTGTGCTGTCTGTCCTCGTCGGGCGTAGTACGACCTGAGCAAGCCCAGTGCATACTCAAAATTCCTGAGCATTTCTCTCAGCTTCAAGTGCTCCTTAATGTCATCTTGCAATTCCATCAGGAGCGGCTGTTCTCTCACGAACCGATGAATCCTCAGCATTGTCCCTCGGTTGATTTCTTCCATCCTCTGCTCTATATTCTTCCTGATGACCTTGAGTGTCCTATCACAGAATTTGTCAATCTCAATTTTCAACATCAACCTAGTCTTTCATAGAAATGGGGTTGTGGTAGGTAATGCCTAGGACTGAGCTGATGTGCACGTGATTGTTGGTAAGCCCTTCGATCTCAGATCCTTTGTTGCACGGAGCGATCATGTTGACCTTCTTCATGTTGCTCTCCAGAGTCATTTGAAGGTCGTGTTCGGCGAAGTACTTGACTTGTCGCATCATGAACCGGTAGAGTCCCTCGAGACCTTCTTTCTTGATGAAGCCTTGAGGACCCTTATATTTCTCCACATAAAGCTGGCAGAGGTTGTACACCTCCTCGGCAGGGAGATACGGTAGGTCGCTCTCGCTTAGATCTTCTCGCGTAGTGAGGTATTGGAAGTCCTCCTTTAGCACAATAGACGGTGAGTAGTTGGCATATTGGGGATAGCTCCTGGACTCTTCAGTCGTTCCTTCGGGATCCCAAGCCTTACATCTGGTCCTAGTTGGGTTCTGTTTTGCTGATCCTAGTGAGCAATCCCTCGTAGCTCGAACTCATCCGACTTCTTGACTTTATCCGGTGACCTCCAAATGTGTTCTCTGACTTCTTTGAGGAAGGGGATTTCGATTTTGATATTTTCCCATGGCGTGTCGATCCGAACTGTCCCAGGCATTTGTCTTGTGGGGGAAACTGCCCGTTGTGTAATCAACTCTGGAAGCCCTGTGGGATCTTGATCATGATCTTTACCTTCCTGAAGCTCTTCGTCTGAGGTCCATCGACGCTTGCTGTAGGAACTGCCGAACGTCTTTAAGCCGTTGTCTTTGATGCTCCTCGGGCATGGAATGGGCCATCCACTGTCCTTCAAATATGTACTTGTCAATGAACTCATGTGGATTGACACCGTGTCCTGATGGTCCCGGTTGGTCTAGACCTATTGAAGGAGTAGCTTGGGTCTGCGCAAGGAGCACGAGCATAGCGCCACATGCTTCTTCTTTCGGAAGCAAGGGGCTTGTGAGGGTCATAGGTGCGGGCGGAGGCGTCCTTAGGGTGAAGGATGGTGGGTCGATGTGGGTTGGAGTGGTGGTCCGGTGCGTGGTATGGGCTGTATGGGTAGTTTGGGTGGTAGTTTGGGTTTGGCCTACTCCAGCGCCTGTCTGCGTTGCGCCTGAGCCTTGTCCTTGGCCTTCACCTTGGCCACTCATTGATGTCCTAGGCCTTTTTGGTTTTCAGGCCAATTTACTACGCGATTAAGACACTAGACACAGCCCAAGCCAATTACACGACCACTGAAAAGGAGGAGTTAGTCGTTGTGTTCGCTTTCGACAAATTCATGTCATATCTTATCTTATATAAATTTATTGTTTTTACTAACCACTCTGCTCTCAAGTACTTTTTAGCAATGCCTGATGCGAAGCCCCGGCTGATCAGATTGATCTTGCTCCTTCAAAAATTCAATATAGAGATCCGGGACCAGAAGGGTGCAAAGAATCTAGCGGCAGATCACCTATCTCGACTAGAGGAGTCCGAGATTTATAACAAGGACGAAAAGGGCAATACACGATCGTTTCCTAGACAAGCACCTGTACTCGATATAGGTGGTAAGTGACGACACTCATTGGTTCGCAGATTATGCTAACTACCTTGTTGCGAGGGTTCTACCAAAGGAGTACACTAGTTAGCAAAAGAAGAAATTCTTTTCTAACTTGAGGTATTACTTTTGGGAAGACCTGTATCTTTTAAGGTGATGTGCGGTCAGGTGATGGCGATGCATCTCCTTCCCATAGACGAAACAGATTCTTAGGCACCGCCACAACGGACAGATCGGAGGGCATTACGCAGCCAACAGAACCGCTCAAAAGGCGTTGGAAAGTGGATTCTACTGGCCCACAATATTCAAGGACGTCCAAATGTATGTTGACACTTGTGATTAGTGTCAGCCCCAGGTATATCTCTAAATGCCACGAAATGCCCCAGAACTTTATCTTAGTTTGTGAGATTTTTTACGTTTGGGGTATAGGTTTCATGGTTCCATTTCCTAGCTCGTATAATAATTACATTCTAGTTGTTGTCGATTATGTGTCTATGTGGGCCGAGGCGCAAGCCTTATCCACGAACGACGCTAGGATAGTCGTTAGATTTTTACGAGCATTATTTTCACATTTGGGGGTGCCTAGGTGCATTATTAGCGATAGGGGTACACATTTTTGTAACACCCAGTTAGCACGCACGTTAGAACATTACGGTGTTACACACAGCCTATCCACCCCGTACGCTAGTGATTCTGATTTCTGCATAAGTTAAAAATTTAAACATTTTCCTTCGTTCCTCGGGACGATATAGGACTCGACTACCTCGAGTCATTCTCCTACCCTCGTACTAGGAAATCAACCCATTAAATCCAAGGCAATCGGAAAGATCTTATTTTAATCTTTATAAGAATTTGCTTTCCTTCCTTTTACTCCAGACTGAACATTTTATTCCTCGTCGCTACGTGAAGATCATTTTTACTCCAAGAAGAGAGGGAACCAAAGAAGGAATCTTATTTCCTTCGTATTTATCCCCTATCTATTTCCTGATGCTTAGATCGAGTTGACCTTCGGCTGAGGTCAATAACAGTTTTTTGCTATCTACACACCTCAACAAAATGGAGTTGTCGAAAGGCGAAATCGAACACTCGTAGAGGCTGCCCGAACAATGATCATCCAATCATCACTACCTCATTTCCTTTGGGTTGAAGCAATGAATATTGCTTGCTATACACAGAATCGCACTAACATTCATCTAAGATTTGGTAAGATGGCCTATGAACTTATAAATGGAAGACTGCCCAACATTGCGCATTTTCGAATTTTTGGATGCAAGTGCTTCGTCGCCAACGACCGCGAAGACAAGTCCAAGCTTGATCCAAAAGCAACTGAAGGAATCTTCGTAGGCTACTCTGCACAATCTAAGGCGTACAGGATATTTCTCAGAAATAGAAGGATGATCATTGAAAGTATAAATGTCACCTTTGATGAGGGACTCGAACCTTCTACTGGACATAGCAGTTTGGGACGAGTATCTAGCACACCACACCTTATTCACACTCATACAGAAGAAAGAGAATGTTCGTCAGATGCCTCTGAACGGAACTCTTCAGAACCGGGATCAGACAAAGGAAGTTTGAAGCCAGATCAACAAGCAACTGACTATTCTAGACAAAGCAATCCCACATGCTCCACTCACCGAACTCAAGAGGAACTGGATCTGGATCTACTTTTTGAACATATATATATCTCTCAAAATCTGAAAAACACCCACCGATTCCATTTCAAATACTAAATCCAGCCCTAGTTCGTCAACTCATGATTCAGAACCTATTCCTGACCAGACAATTCCTCCCTCCAATGCAGAAGCCTCGATCCCAACAACCTTGACAACAACGCAGACAGATGCCTCCTCTTCAAATTCATCAGGCAACACTACCACGTCTGCAATCGACTATCCACTAAGTGAGGAATCCCAAATAGATGAAACGACATTACCCCACGAAAAGAAATGGGTCCGACATCATCCTACAGATCAAATAATAGGAGATCCCAATACAAGAGTAACGACTAGAAGATCACATTCAAATGAATGTAATTTCACCTGTTTCTTGAGCCAAACGGAACCTAAACGAGTAGTTGATGCACTACGGGATCCCAACTGGATAGTGGCTATGCAAGAGGAGATTAATCAATTCGAACGTCTCAAAGTATGGAACTTAGTTCCTCGTCCAAAAGGGAAGACTCTGATCGGAACAAAGTGGGTATTTAAAAACAAAAAGGATGAAGATGGTGTTGTAATTCGAAACAAAGCCAGGCTCGTTGCTAAGGGATATAATCAACAGGAAGGAATTGATTACGATGAAATGTTTGCCCCTGTAGCCAGAATCGAAGCTATTAGGTTATTCCTTGCATACGCCGCACACAAAGATTTTACAGTCTATCAAATGGATGTAAAAACAGCCTTCTTGAACGGAATTCTGAAAGAAGAAGTGTATGTGTCACAGCCAGACGGATTTCTCAATGCTGATCATCCTGACTTTGTTTACAAACTCGACAAATCACTGTACGGACTTAAACAAGCTCCAAGGGCCTGGTATGAGGTGCTCTCCGACTTTCTTATCTCTTTAGGCTTCACTAAAGGGAAAATTGACACTACATTGTTCGTAAAGAAAGATGGTTCTGATATCATGCTTGTACAAATCTACGTGGATGATATCATTTTTCTCTACTAACACTAAACTTTGTGAAGAATTTAGCATTCTGATGCAATCGCAATTCGAAATGAGTATGATGGGAGAAATGTCATTCTTTCTCGGATTACAAATCAAACAACTTCAGGATGGGATTTTCATCAATCAGTCAAAGTACATCCACGATATACTAAGAAAATATGGGATCGACAAGAGCAAATCATCGAGCACACCTATGTCCACCTCATGCTCACTAGATGCGGATCACTTAGGTGAACCCGTAGACGTTACTCATTACAGAGGAATCATTGGATCACTGCTCTACCTCACTGCCAGTCGACCAGACATCTTATTCTCTACATGCCTCTGTGCTCGATTTCAAGCTAACCCTAAGGAGTCGCATCTTCATGCCGTCAAAAGAATCTTGAAGTATTTGAAAGGAACACCAGACCTTGGACTGTGGTATCCTAAAAACTCAAGTATGAAACTAATAGGATATTCTGATGCAGATTTTGCAGGATGCAGACTGGACAGGAAAAGCACTTCTGGACACATGCAATTCCTAGGCGATAAACTTGTATGTTGGGCCTCGAAGAAACAAAATTGTGTGTCAACTTCCACGGCAGAAGCAGAATACGTCGCTGCAGCAAGTTGCTGCTCACAAATTTTGTGGATCAGAACTCAGCTACGGGACTACGAGTTTGATCTAAATAAAATTCCTATTTACTGTGATTCCAAGAGTGCTATCGCAATTACCTGTAATCCTGTACATCACTCACTCACTAAGCACATAGATCTTCGCTATCACTTCATAAAGGACCATGTAGAAAGAGGCATAATAGAAATGTACTTTGTATATACAGAGATTCAACTAGCCGATTTGCTTACAAAAGCATTGGATGAAAAACGCTTCCAATTCTTAGTTGCAAAGTTGGGAATGTTGAACCTCAATTTTTAATTTCGATTATGCCTTCCTACAGTTCAATAATTATCTATTTGCTATGTTGCACTTCTCTTATTCTGTGTGTGTTTATTATGTTAATCATTTATTTAGGACTTTAGTTTTTAAGTTTAATCTTTTAATTTTCAATAAATTTTTCTTGTTTCCAATAAGTCGATGTAGCGCCAATGCTGATGGCGTTACATCGAGGGGGAGAAATGCTATATCCATGCATCGAGGGGGAGTAAGTGAATTCATCAATCATTTAATTTTAAGATAATCGATAGGCATTGCATCTAGGGGGAGTTTTTCAACAAATACTTAAAATTCTTCAAAACACGAACAACTCTCTCAAACACATAATACGCAGATAACTCTTAAAAATTCTTCAAAACACGAACAACTCTCTCAAACACAAAAAGGCACATAACTCTTAAAAACTCATATGCCCGATTAAAACCCAAAGCAGAACAGCAAGTAAAACAACGAATAAGCTCAAAAGAAGGAAAATCTCGATAACCAACATATCCAAATTATGCTCAAAGTTACGTCTTAACTCTGCATGTTCCTCGAGCTTCTTCTCTTCTTCCTGCTTCTGCCAATTCATCTGTAAACGAGAAAAATAAGAAATAAGTTAGTTCTTAGATGGAAGGTACTTCAATGAGACTTGAGACATCTCTATTTATAAACTAGATGACAGAAACATACGTCATTTACTGTCCCGACATTAAGACGAATTTTTGACTAAGGCAAAGATTTTTTTTCTCCAATAAGGATATCATATCATGAAAATCGATCTTGAAAAACCCATAGATTTGATGTTATCCTTGTGATTGATCGCGTCAAATTGGTAGTATTTGAATCATTATTAGATTACTTGATATCGTTGGTAAGTTGAAAATCTCTTACATTCATTTTTGTTCCTAGGTAAATTTCAAAAATTTCATTACAAATCAATTATTAGAATTTAGATTCGCAAACTGAAATTAATTTAGACAACTATTATTCACAAACCATCTTCAATTTTGACCAGTCAATGAGTCAAGTTGCGAACTCACGGATCTCAAATTGCAAACTGATCGATTCGCAAACTACCGATTCGCGAATCTAAAGTGGGCCTTTGTCTCAAAAGTTTACAGCCCAGCTCAAAACTAGGGTTCACACTTTAGACCCGCAAAGTGTCCTTAACCCTAATAAGTTCTCGACTTTCCCAAATCCATCACAATTCGCAAACCTCCCTCAAATACACACCACTCTCAATTCGCAAAGCTCTCTCAAATACGCAACACTCTCAAATCGCAAATCTCTGTCAGTTTCGATATAATTTTGCGAACCTCAAATCACAGTCTCGATAGCATATCCCAGTCCTCACGTTGTGTTTCTCTATCTCAATCACGTTCTCAGAAACTTTTCGGTGGTAAGGAATCATTCGATATTTTTTCTACAATGAAATGCCCTATTTTTCAGTTTTGCAGGTTCGAATCGTGAAGAACAGGGCCATACTCGAATTTTTGTTAAATACAGATTATCGATGAATGATTGTAAATGTTTTTAGTATGTGATTGGGGTATCTCTGGATAGCTGTTTCGATTTTTGAGTTTTTGGGTTTGCTTATAGCTATTTAGAGCTTTTAATTTCTATTTTAAATTCTTCGTTTGATCGCTCGAAGTACAGCTTTGCGAACTCAAAAACTGTTTTGCACAAGTTAAATTTGATTTGAGTCAAAATCGCAAACATTCTGCTTTGCGAATCGTGTCAAAATCGCAAACTTTGCTTTGCGTATTCTAAGTTTGGTTTGCGATTTCTAACTTTGCGAGTTCTAAGTTTACTTTGCGAACTATAAGTTTGCGAATTCTAAGTATACTTTGCGAACTCTAAGTTTGCGAATTCTAAGTTTAGTTTGCGAATTCAAAGTCTACTTTGCGAACTCTAAGTTTGCTAATTCTAAGTTTAATCTGCGAAGTCTAAGTTTGCTTTGCTTTTCAACTACTTTGCTTTGCGAATTCTAGGTTTGCGAATTCTAAGTTTGTGAATTCTAAGTTTGCGCATTTAGGTATACGCAAGATACACTTCGCGAATTGGTACTTTGCGACTCATAGTTAACCTAGTATTCCCAATGCTCAATTCGCAAAGTCCGTTTCAACTCAACCCGCAAACCTTTGAGTTCCCATTTCAGAATTCGCAAAGTTCATCACTACACAACAAATCGTACATTTTTTTTCAACCCGCAAACCATACTTAGAAAATTTTTCAGCCAAAATCTCTTTCAACATTAATGGGCCAAACAGGAATGGGCCAAATCTTTACCTAAACGATTTTATCTCATAGCCCAAATCGTTATTCAAACAATTTTTTGCTATTCTAGTTTACATATTACATCTCTAATTCTTTTGTTCTTTCGTTTTGCAGTTTCAACCGCACTTCCCGGTGTAAAAAAAAATGACGACACCTACGGATATGATTTACCCAACCTCAAAATGGATAACGACCAAGGACAATAATTTCCAACTTGACCTTCATACATTCAAGTGCAAGGAAGAAATTATATTATCCATTCTGAGAAACCACCACCTTGGGTATGCTTTTTCGGCCTCGGTCCAAGTCCCTACAGTCTACCTTCAACAATTCTGGGGGACGATGAAGACCAAAATTGCTCAGGATAACAGTATATACTACGAGGCCCAAATAGCAAATGAGACTGTTAGCATCACAGGAGATCTTATTCGGAGTATTCTCAGATTGCCAAGTCAACCTCACTACGAACCTGAGGCTTCCGAAAATGAGCTTCTGGAGGACATGATGAAGATGGGATATTACACGCCTATCAAGTTTGTCTCCCATTTTCAGAACTCCATGATCCCGCATCCTTGGCGAACGCTCTTTACATTTGTCAATAAGTGCTTCTCACCCAAGCACTCAGGATGGGATAGATGCAATATCACAATCCTTCGCATCTTCCATGGGATCGTGTTCCGAAGAAATTACGACTTTGTCAAGCTTATCATCACTGATCTCGACGACCAACTTCACCAACGAACAAAGTCCAAA
The DNA here is from genome assembly GCA_027422505.1 of Craterostigma plantagineum. NCBI lineage: Eukaryota > Viridiplantae > Streptophyta > Magnoliopsida > Lamiales > Linderniaceae > Craterostigma > Craterostigma plantagineum. The sequence goes on from JAPQWV010000271.1 coordinate 658,333, forward strand.
AGGCCACAGAATCTGCCATATCCCCGGTGGTTCTCACTTATCATCCATCATTTCCTGACCACAACACCGGGAATACCATCACGACCCGTAGAAGAAAACTTCACCCCACCCAAACTGCGCTACCTTCAAAAGGGAAAGACTGATGAGAAATACTCGCGCACTGCAATGCCAATCCCTCGCGAGTTACTCATACTTGCAAACCCCGACCATATCGATGCCTACTGCAAAGATTACAAAGTTCCCCACCCCACGACACAGGATAGCCCACCTGAGTCTAATCCAGGGGTTAGTGAGACTGAGAGAACTGAAATGAGCGAGAGAGAAAGAGAGAGTGAGATGCCGAGAGAAACCACAGAAACTGAATCTATCCCAGACGCACCACAGACTACATCTCAAGAAGCAATCCCTGACCAACCACCACCATCCTCTGAACAAACCATACCTGAACAATCACTCGAGGAACAACCACATGCCGAACGACTCGAACAACCACTAATGGATGTTCCAGAGACAACTACTACTGCACTACCTCAGTCAGAAAAAGCCGGGTCAATCCCTAGGATAGAAGACGTCGTACTTGACCTAACGACGCATGAGCGAACCCCACCTGACCATTCACTTGTCTCCCAACAGACAAGTGTCTCAACACAACACGAACCACCCCAAGCCTCCAGCAGCTCGGTTCATGTGTCTGAACCAACTCAAGACATACCCATTCTTGTGACACAGGCCGAGCCTCAACCTGATCTTCAGGTCTCAACGTTCATAGAAGAGCCGCAAATAGAGGCTCTTCAAGGATTGGACGGAAGTCTCTTGGATGTTGATGATTTCAGCAGCTCACCATCCGCGAGCCACCGTACAGAACCTAGTTCTGGACGTGTGCTAACGAGACGCCTTGGCGATCTCGGTGACAGCTCCACTCAAGCCCGTCACACTGACGTGGTCACAACGACCCGAGCACCATCTCCGAAAGATGTGTCGCAAGGAGAGGTCGGAAGACCGGTGGAAACTGAAGTCCATCAGACTTCGGTTGACAAGGGCCACCGTACAGAACCTTGTTCTGAACGTGTGATAACGGCTAGTGATGCCGGTGCAACAACCCCAACTCCCCTAACTGTGACGACAGCCTATCTGGAAAACCGCCTTTTTGAGTTCTTTGAATCCGTGACCTTACCACGGGTTCGAGGACTCATTGAGGATGCCCTGCAATCAGCCTCTACAGACAAAGGAAAGGCACCAGTAGGAGAACAGCCGTCACAGCCTCGTCTCATCTCACTACCACCACCACGAGTATCGACTGAACCTCGTCCATACAGCATGCCTCTACTTGAGCTCTTCGACATAGGTATCTCCCGAATTATTGCACTCGACAATCAGCGGACTCCGGACGAAGAAGATTTCTACAAAAAGCTGATTAAAGGCGGAATCATACCTAACCCATCCACCTGTAGTCAGGAAGGCTCTAGACAGAAACGTCGTCATGACGATCCTGATGACCAAGATCGCCCTGAGGGGGAGAAGAGACCAAGAGTCATGCATCCAGTCACTCGCGGCGGATGAGGGCGCGGGGTCCTAACTCGTGGAGGCGGTTCTTCCCGACAATCCAACCCACCACCAAAGTCCTCTAGGGGCAGACAAGCTACGCCAAGGCCGAACCAGACAATTTCCCTTGACGAAGTCGAATCTGGCTCCTTGAGGATTTCCACCCAATCAGTCCAAACAACCACAACCCCACATCTCACAAGCCATATAAGTCCCCAAACTTCCAACCCACCCCTTCAGATCGACAATCCAGACACCTCAGTTTAAGAACTTTACAATCCACATGATGTCGTGGAGAGGTACATCTTTGGCGAGGAATGGAGAACTCATCCTGTTAATCCGACTATGGCCAGAAACCTTATGGACAATGCTAGATACTTTCTCTCGAAAGCTAACATTAGTCTAATTCGTCTTGAAGATGAGGAGCTCGAGGAAGGAGAAGACTACGAAGCAGAGATACCAGAACTTCCAGAACTTCTGAAACACACGGTCATAGATGAGGATTGCCCTCCAGATACACACAAAGGAATTGACGAGTTGCAACTTCCATGGAAAAATTTGAAGGTTAATGCTCCTTATCAAGAAGAGATACGAAGAAAAATCTGGAGGAGGGAAGATAAGATCTTGAAAGTAGATGAACTTGACCTCAGAGGTCTAACCCATTTCTCAAGACCAAAAGCCGTTCAGTACTTGTTGTCTATCCGTCGATCACTGATGTTCAGAGGAAAAGAAACGAACGTCGATGATCTCCGAAGACTTGAGGCAAAACGACCCAGAATCAAACAGATTCTGACTGTTCGAAAGGAAAGATTTGGAGACATTGATTTCCCTATTTTTATTGTACGACGTGAAGATAATTCAGCTGAAGAACTGAATGAAGGGGATCTCTCCTATCTCAGAGGTGAAGACATTGATCAATTAGTAGGAGATTATAGGAGGCTTGGAGTACTCAGGACTCCAGAGTTAAAGATGGGCTATGCTTCATTAAAAAGGTTCATGTTGCGTCAAGTAAAGTTCAACTCTACACATGACCTCCAAGTGGCAATTGAAAGCAACATAAAAAGAGTGAATCTCACGAAGCCCTCTTTTGAAGCACCTGAGTCAGAGAGCTACGGAGAAGGACATATCTTTGATGGAGAAGACCCTTCGGTAATCTACATCAATTACAAGGGAGAGAAGAGACTGATGAGAAAATCTGAAATCCACAAGTTTTGTGATGGAACTCTCCGTATTATTCTTGCTAAGCTCAAGAGGATCGTAGAGGAAATGAGAGAAGTGGAATCTGAAGTACAAGAGATATATCATAAGATGATCGAAATCATCTCCGACAAAATTTTTTTCGTAGAAGATTGAGATCATATGAATTAAAACTTGGACTCAGAAGATCAGCCTACGAACTTCTGGAACCTCGGCCTCCTCCCCGCTCGAAGAAGGAGAAGACATGAAGACTTAGATAAGTTTTTTTAATTTGGACACTTAGGGGGAGAATGTTAGGAATATTTTAGAAGTGTCCAAAATATTGTTCTAAGTCTTGTAATTTCTTTACGAAGTATTATCTTATGTAATTGGGTTGTGTTTGTAATGGGCTTGTTAGGGGCCCAATAAGCTTAAATACCTCTCAAGGTATTTAAGCTTAAACCCTAACAAGCATTAATCAAGTTTCCATTTTGCAAAACTCTCACGTATTCAACACTAAACCTCAAAGCACATTATTCACATATTACGAAGGTTTAATCTGTTGATGTGTTCTTGGATAATCTGGAATTACAGGTGGATGTGTGTGTATGGATGACGACCTGTGAGGCCGGGCGCACAGGAGCTTTTGCTGTGCCATCGCAACCGTCCCGAGTAATTATGAACCAGGATTAGGGTGTAATTAGAACTCGAAGAAATTCTTCTGTCGCGTAGTTATATTCTTTTGACGTATACCGGGTACGAACTCCTTTATGAAAAAGGAAAAATTTCTACCGTATTTCCGTATCTTCTAAGTTATCGTATCATTAGACACTTAGAGTTACGCTAGAAATGGTAGCGATGGCTAGGGTCGCTACAGTTGGTATCAGAGCCTCGGTCATAGGTTCTGTAGACTGTCCATACACACACACCCAAAAGCGCGGAAGCAGCCTTGCCTGTAAGTGTTATGATTGCTATGCTCGTGTGCTTATAATAATGTCTCTTTGTTGACTACGAAGAATGACGAGCGAGTCTAAAAAATTGATGGGTGAGTCAAGTCGTGGGGTGACATATGAATCCCCTACGAACGAACAAAGCTCCATGCTCCTACACCTCACCGAATTGGTCCAACAACAGTCGGATCAAATCGGCGAGATCAAAGACCAAGTTACTGAACTCAACAGTATGCTCTATGATTTTATCAACAAGCAGAATTCCTTTGACCCCCGTAGATCCTCGTACACGGGGATAGTAGGAAGGGAATTCCCAGAACGGAACCCTCCAGCTCCTAGGGATATTACCAACCCTATTAGATCGGAAACCCAAGGTTCCCAAGCTCAGAAGGGAAAGCAAAAAATGGGTGATAGGACCGGACCACCCCAACAGTCCAACCCGAATAAGGGGAGGCCCCAACCTTTCTAACCCACCATACCGATATGCCGAAGATGTACGCGACGACACCTGAGTGTCTGCTACTCTCAGAATGAGAACTGCTTCAAGTGTGGCAGGACGGGTCACTTCTCCAGGGCGTGCCGAGACAATGGAGCGGGAGGTCGGGCCGAGGGGCAAGTAAGGCCAGCGACAGCGTCAGCTAGGACACATGCAATCACATCGGAAGGGGTAGAGGAGAACCCGCCTGTGGAGACAGGTATCCTACCTACACTTCAAACCTTACCACGAACTTCTAGTAAATTTAGGAGCCGCACACCTTTGTGTAACCTCTACTTATGTGGCGAGGCTTATAATTATTCCTAGCCGTCCTTATCGACACCAGATCGATATTCGATGCGAATAGTAGTCGTAACAGATAAGCTTTCGAAATAGGAACCCGTATCTAAATTTCCCAGGAAGGGACCTAAGACTCAATAGGTCCAATATCAGAACGGCGCAACGAAAGCGTGATGAATGCTAGTGCTTCTGATTTCTGCATAAGTTAAAAATTTAAACATTTTCCTTCGTTCCTCGGGACGATATAGGACTCGACTACCTCGAGTATTCTCCTACCCTCGTACTAGGAAATCAACCCGTTAAATCCAAGGCAATCGGAAAGATCTTATTTTAATCTTTATAAGAATTTGCTTTCCTTCCTTTTACTCCAGACTGAACACTCGTCGCTACGTGAACATTTTTACTCCAAGAAGAGAGGGAACCAAAGAAGGAATCTTATTTCCTTCGTATTTATCCCCTATCTATTTCCTGATGCTTAGATCGAGTTGACCTTTGGCTGAGGTCAATAACTTCGATCCTCTCTCGAGAGTACAAAGTTCGGAAGATTTATTCCCCTTTACGAGAATTCACTCCTTTCATTCTTCCTAGCAAGGAAGATACCTTTGCGAGCAACCGGGTGAATTTCTATCACCCAACCAAGCCAGTTCAACTCCCTACCAATCGTTACCCTGAATTGTTCCAACCGACGGAATTTCGGGGGCGAAATTCTTTTAAGGGGGAGGATGTAATACCCCTAAATATAATTACGGGATTTATGATTCAATTAGCGATGAAAATTGTTAATTAAGAACTTTATTGGATTAATTAGTATTTTCGATGATATGATGCTTTCATGCTTTATGTTCTTTAAGTGACTTATGTGTTTATATGACTACATGATAAATATGATATGAGATATATGAACTACTTAAATGTTGGTTTATGTTAGATAAAATAATAATAATAATAATAATAATAATAAAGGAACTTAGGATGTTGGACTTGCTATGATTAAAACGTTATCTTGGCCCAAATTCTCAAAAGATAAACTTGAATAATGACATTACTTAAACCTTAGGGAAAAACACGTCATTCCCTAGTCATGTTAACTTGCAAAAATCGAAACATTAATATATATCTTCAAACTTTAAAGAGTAACAAACAAAAATTCGGATAGAAACAAAAAGGACAATAAGGGAGAGAATCTAAAGAGAACGAAAGGAAGACCTTAAGCTCTAAGATATAAAACGAAGTTTCACGTGAGGTATGAGACTTAATATGTAAAGATTTAATTTAATATATTCTTGCTATCTCAAGGTTTAACGTGAGTTTCCTATGTGTTACAATAGATTGTTTTGAAAATTTCACAATATACATGTTGAGCATAAATTCAGACTTATGAAATGGTTATATTAAGTATGATTGGTGAATTAGGGTCGAAGCCCTCAATTATAGATTATTTGTAAAAAAGAATTAGGGCCAACGGGTTTATAACTTAAAGCATTTCTATTGTATGTTATTATTAGGAGCTGTTCGAGAGGTTGATTAGGAATTCTGGAATGAGACTAACCCTAAAATTAATTGTTTAAGTCATATGTAGGGAAAAGCGTAAGAAATTAGGAAAAGGAATGAAAGGAACACAAAGAATTTTGGCGTAAGACAGACGGTAAAAACCCTAGTTTATGGTATAAATTCGTCTTAGAATATTTACTTAGATTAGGACATAATCCGGATATTATAGCATGTTTTCAGGGTTTGTAACTTCACCTTTGGAGTAGAACTAACAATTTTAAAACAGAAAGAATTCTAACTCATAAATTCTAGGTGAATTGACCATATAAGTTGAGAATTGAGGGATATGAGAGTGTGAAGCTTTCGATCGAACGAGTGATATGAACTTTCGAGCATTCAATTTAGCATACTTATTAATTCATATGTTCTTGAGTTTAAACTTCATAGTTAGGGTATTGGAAATAGTATTTTAATTATACTTATGAATAGTGTAAATTATAAGAACCATTCGATAGGAGGCAAGATTTGATCGAATCTAGGAGCTTACATAGATTATCATGCAACCTAAGTAGTAATTGTGAATGGATCGGGCGGATAAGCTTGGAATAAAGATAGGAAATGTCGAGGAGAATCTCGAGACTCATGCTGATAATGACTTCGAAATATTGGTTATTATTTAATCAACTCGAGATTTATATTGAAATGCTTAGAATTGATGTAACAACCCGTCCCATACCGGGTGTCACTGTAGCATCGGTCCCTATCGGGACCTGTGGGGTTGGGCCCACCACACTCCGACATATAGTCTGGCCCCACTGTACCACCATTTAACCTTTCAGCGTGCTTCGTCCTCGCGAACACGCGCCCTGGGCAAACTTCCCAGGGGGTCACCCATCCCAAGATTGCTTCAAGTGAAGCACGCTTAACTTTGAAGTTCTTTCGGATGGACTCCCGAAAAGGTAGGTCGACATTGGTGATATGAGTAGTACTATCAATTCTCTTGTAAAATTCTTAGCCTGACAAGCCCATACATTGTCAGTCTCAGGATCCCCTCTCATTCGGGTGTCGGATCGGTTCATTCATGTACCTCTTCGCCTAGAAGCCTGCCAGGAGCCGCTCCTTGTCCGTGCATATCTCTAGCACCGGCGATCACTCCCCGCCCTCATCGGCCCCGGGCGTCACACGCCCACCAGCTTCCGCCTGGTTCGTCCCCGAACCAGCACCGTACTGCGAGAGGTTGTGCTCTGATACCACCACGCTTCCGCTGCGCCACTCTGATACCGGGTGTTCCACGTTAGTATGTTACGGCGATACAGATCAGATCCTACCCATGTTCTACGTGACGAACCGATAAATGTTTCTGAAGAATTGAGCTATGTAGAAGAACCAGCAGAAGTCCTGGAATATGCTCACAAGCAGTTACGAAATAAAACAATTCTGATGGTAAAAGTGAGATGGAAGAATCATTCAGCTCGTGAAGCTACGTGGGAAACAATAGAAAGTATAAAGACCCAGTACCCATGGTTATTAGTCGAAACAGGTACGAAATTTCGAGGTCGAAATTTTTAAAGGGGGGGGGGAGAATTGTCAGGAACCAAAACCTCATATTATAATTTCATGCATTTACATAAATTCATGCATTCATATAAGTTATTTTAAAACAGAGGTATAGATAGGATAAGGTATTTAAAGTATGATAGTTCTAGGTTATCAAGGGGATAAGTAGTGAAGAAGTAAATGTTATGGAATTAGAATTTTTGTAAGTATGAAATTTCTAGGGTTTTCTCATGTTCAGAGAAATTTTATATATGTAGTAATTAAACGATTAAATAAGTTGGGAAGTTTAGTGATATCTTGAAGTTCTTGAGATTGTTAGGGTTTCGGAAATATTAAATTAGGACTAAGAAATTTGAAACCTAAGTAAAATATGAATTTCAAAACTTGGAGAATTTCGAAAGAGTCAAGGATAAGATTTCGAAACTCCTCAAACCAAGGCTTTGAAATTTATTCAATATAGATTTCGAGATTCTTTAACTAAGATCTCAAGATTTCGTAATATAGAGATTGCGAGAACCTTAGTCCTCAATATGAAACATGCGATCAATTAAACAATTCTTAACAGATATCAAAAACTTAATTACGAAGAAAAGTAATTAATAAATAAAATTCATGTTATTTACAGTTAGGATAGACATGAATGAAACTATCGATGTCATTTGGTTATTATAACACGTTACATAAGATAAAGAAGAAGAGATGATAACTTATATCAATTGAAGGAAAATAACTTTAATAATAGAATAAACATATCTTAAATAAGATCATGATAATGATTGATGTAATGTCCATGCCATTGAGTTAGCATTACACGTTAACTTAAGATAAGTATTAGTGAAATGAATTTAAAGTTTTCGATAGAAAACCTAGTTAATAGGGAAAAACAAGTCTAATAATAATAATATATATGTATAAGATAAGTTTACGATAAACATTAGCGAAGTGTCGATGTCATTTGATCATTTACACACGCAAATATAGAATAAGAGGGAAAGACTAATGCATATTATTTTCACAAGGTACGAAAGCTAAGAACAGAGAAAACGAGAACGTGAACAGATTTAAACCAGCTAAGGAAGGGTAAGGATCTTTTGTGATATTCGATAATATACATGTAGATATAAAGAATTATAAACTATAGTCAAGTGTACTTGAAGGATCTATGACTTTTTGATACATTAGGGTTTCTGCAAAATAGTAAGGTTGCATATCAGTTTCTTAGAAGGATTTTATTAGGTGTTAGAATATATATATTTGAATTAATAACTATGGATTGCATATTTAAAAATTGATGGAAGGTTTTCGTAAGAGAAGTTATGATTTAACTGTTTTGGAATCTATATGCATAGATTGCTCTATTTATTTGTGTTAAGTTTTGAACAGTAGGTAGCATGAGGTTCTTGTTAAATCCATCCCGTTCTTAAGAATTCAAGAGAAGGGATCTCGATATGAGATGATGTTATGGCATCGAGATTTAGAAAATTTATTCAGATAAAATGTCGAATTATGATAACTCAATTAAATGGGATTTCGAGCTATAATGTCGGATAGAATGTCGAAATGTTGAAATCTAATTGGATAAAATGTCGAGTATAATGTCGAAGTATGATGTCGAGATGAACTGGTATTTGTTAGATAAATGTCGAGATGAATAGGTATTTGTTAGATAAATGTCGAGATGAATTGGTATTTGTTAGATAAATGTCGAGATGAATTGATATTTGTTAGATAGAATGTCGAGATGGATCGATATTTGTCAGAGAATGTCGAGATATGTGCTATGATACATTTCGAAATCTTTCATAAATGCACTTTAAAATTCTCGACATATATAATATTAATATTTCAGTGAGTATAAATCTCGAGCTAAGCAGATATCGAGCTGAGATATCTAGTATGATATCGAGATTTCATTAGAAAGAATGTCGAGATTTATTTAAATGGGGATCTCGAGTTACAATGTCAGAGATGAGGTTAGAGTATCGAGATCATATGTCGACATTTTATACTTTGTAAAGCTCGACATTTTATACTTTGAAGAACTCGACATTTTATACTTTGTAAAGCTCGACATTATATACCTTGAAGATCTCGACATCTCCTCAACTAATGATCTCGAAATTTCTTAATAAAAGACTTCGACATTTTCCAATTTGAGATATCGAGATACACAGATTTCGACATGTGATAACTTAAAATCTCGATATATATAACTCGATATTTAGAAATACAATTAATTAGAATTGAGAAATAAAGAGAAGTGTGATATATATAAAAGGAATTTTAGTATCACATAAAGTATTCAATATTTAGGGTTTTGATATAAAATAATTAGGGTTTCTAATAAAGGCTACGGATAAGAAACGCACATGCATAATAATAAAGCATGCATATCACATACGCATATCATTATAGGGATTTCATATTTACGGATAAAATAATTATATAGGTCAAGAGTCGGATAAGGGCAAGGACAAGGTCGCTTAAGCAAGCGGAGAAAATAGGCGAAACTTGTGAGTATGATTTGCAACATGTATTTTGTGTGTCTTATGTGCTTATGTGCTTACGTGCTTTATATGAATTAATTAATTAATACATAATATATGTGCTATTTATGAATCGACGTGAACTATGTGACCGCAACGTGCTCTTATATGAATTATATGTTATATAAGGTATTTTATATAGCACCGCATACATATTAAATGAAGGGAGAAACCGTTATGACTGCTACGACTACAGATGGTATGATACGGATGCGACGGCATATATCCCTACAAATCGGGGGATTTTACAGAGTCCTGTACAGGCAACACGTATCCCTACAAATAGGGGGATTACGACATGGTTACAGAGTCCCATGCATGGGCGCCGACTGGGCGTACAGTACAGTCTATCTAGTCTATAACGGGAGTATCAAAATAAATGGACCTATAGAATGGACATATAGAAATAGCATGTGATCTACGGATCCTATGAATGACTGTTATATGAACGATGATTATGTGATTTGAAATGGCATGCCTATGATATTGATGGAAAGGAACGGATTACTGTTTATTTTATTGTTACTTGTACTAATTAACATGTTGCGATCATACTCTGAATCGGTGTCTTCACAGTTGATGTAGATAATTAGCAGGCTGAGTAGAAAGCATATCATAAAGCATGGATTCAAGGTTGCCCAACTACGCTATCCTCCTGCTCCCCTCTGGTTCATCGTTAGCATATAGAATAGAAACGGTTCTAGACTGTTACATTTTGTGACTCGTATGATAGATACATATATGTACATTATTGTGAACGGAACTAGATCGGATGTACGCACCCGTTTTTGTTAAAGGAAATGGTTATGGAAATCGCGAAAAAATTTATATGAATATTTTATAGCTGCGTAAAAAGGTAATAGGAAACGGGGCGCCAACTCGTCCCATACCGGGTGTCACTGTAGCATCAGTCCCTACCGGGACCTGTGGGGTTGGGCCCACCACACTCCGGCTGATAGTCTGGCCTCACTCTACCACCATTTAAACTTTCAGCGTGCTTCGTCCTCGCTCACACGCACCCTGGGCAAACTTCCCAGGGGGTCACCCATCCCAAGATTGCTTCAAGTCAAGCACACTTAACTTTGAAGTTCTTTCGGATGGACTCCCGAAAAGGTAGGTCGACCTTGGTGATATGAGTAGTACTATCAATTCTCTTGTACAATTCTTAGCCTGACACGCCCATACATTGTCAGTCTCAGGATCCCCTCTAATTCGGGTGTCGGATCGGTTCATTCATGTACCCCTTCGCCTAGAAGCCTGCCAGGAGCCGCTCCTTGTCCGTGCATATCTCTAGCACCGGCGATCACTCCCCGCCCTCATCGGCCCCGGGCGTCACACGCCCACCAGCTTCCGCCTGGTTCGTCCCCGAACCAGCACCGTACTGCGAGAGGTTGTGCTCTGATACCACCACGCTTCCGCTGCGCCACTCTGATACCGGGTGTTCCACGTTAGTATGTTACGGCGATACAGATCAGATCCTACCCATGTTCTACGTGACGAACCGATAAAAGTTTCTGAAGAATTGAGCTATGTAGAAGAACCAGCAGAAGTCCTGGAATATGCTCACAAGCAGTTACGAAATAAAACAATTCCGATGGTAAAAGTGAGATGGGAGAATCATTCAGCTCGTGAAGCTACGTGGGAAACAATAGAAAGTATAAAGACCCAGTACCCATGGTTATTAGTCGAAACAGGTACGAAATTTCGAGGTCGAAATTTTTAAAGGGGGGAAGAATTGTCAGGAACCAAAACCTCATATTATAATTTCATGCATTTACATAAATTCATGCATTCATATAAGTTATTTTAAAACAGAGGTATAGATAGGATAAGGTATTTAAAGTATGATAGTTCTAGGTTATCAAGGGGATAAGTAGTGAAGAAGTAAATGTTATGGAATTAGAATTTTTGTAAGTATGAAATTTCTAGGGTTTTCTCATGTTGAGAAATTTTATATATGTAGTAATTAAACGAGTAAATAAGTTGGGAAGTTTAGTGATATCTTGAAGTTCTTGAGAATGTTAGGGTTTCAGAAATAGTAAATTAGGACTAAGAAATTTGAAACCTAAGTAAATATGAATTTCAAAACTTGGAGAATTTCGAAAGAGTCAAGGATAAGATTTCGAAACTCCTCAAACCAAGGCTTCGAAATTTATTCAATATAGATTTCGAGATTCTTTAACTAAGATCTCAAGATTTCGTAATATAGAGATTGCGAGAACCTTAGTCCTCAATATGAAACATGCGATCAATTAAACAATTCTTAACAGATATCAAAAACTTAATTACGAAGAAAAGTAATTAATAAATAAAATTCATGTTATTTACAATTAGGATAGACATGAATGAAACTATCGATGTCATTTGGTTATTATAACACGTTACATAAGATAAAGAAGAAGAGATTATAACTTATATCAATTGAAGGAAAATAACTTTAATAATAGAATAAACATATCTTAAATAAGATCATGATAATGATTGATGTAATGTCCATGCCATTGAGTTAGCATTACACGTTAACTTAAGATAAGTATTAGTGAAATGAATTTAAAGTTTTCGATAGAAAACCTAGTTAATAGGGAAAAACAAGTCTAATAATAATAATATAATATGTATAGGATAAGCTTATGATAAACATTAGCAAAGTGTCGATGTCATTTGATCATTTACACACGCAAATATAGAATAAAAGGGAAAGACTAATGCATATTATTTTCACAAGGTACGAAAGCTAAGAACAGAGAAAACGAGAACGTGAACAGATTTAAACCAGCTAAGGAAGGGTAAGGATCTTTTGTGATATTCGATAATATACATGTAGATATAAAGAATTATAAACTGTAGTCAAGTGTACTTGAAGGATCTCATGACTTTTTGATACATTAGGGTTTCTGCAAAATAGTAAGGTTGCATATCAGTTTCTTAGAAGGATTTTATTAGGTGTTAGAATATATATATTTGAATTAATAACTATGGATTGCTTATTTAAAAATTGATGGAAGGTTTTCGTAAGAGAATGTTGGTCCCGAAATGCACCAAACAAGGAATCAAAGAAGCTAGATGGAATGAAAAGGGAGAATTTCTCACCTTGTAGTGTGTGTAGTGTGTGAAAACGAATTTTAGCTTTTTGATCTTTGATTACCTTTCAAAGTGAGTTGGTAAAACCTTATATACCACATTAACCCTAGGTATATTAAGGCCCAATCACTAATAATAAAATAATAACAATCTAGTCCAAAGCCCAAGCTAAAGATAATTACATAATAAGCCTCAAGACTTAAACTATTGACACAACAAATTAAATATCCTAACAATCTCCCCCTTTGTGTCAATTGTTGGGAGTCTTGAATCTTGGGCGTTGGGATGGTGGATTAGCGGGTGAGTGTTTCGCGAAGCCCTAGCTTGAACTCGAAGGCGCGGAGATTCCTTCGAAGAACCATTCTGTCAGCAATAGCGTCAATGAGCTTCGCGAACTTGGATCGGCAGAGGGGATCTTCTTCCGAAAGGATGCGGCAAATTCTCATGAGTTTGTCTTGGATGATTGTGAGCGTCCCATCTGAGAATTTTGCCACCTCGGAGCAGCGCAGGAGCCTCATCTTTCCTTTGTAGTTTGAGTAGGCGACCGCCGGATCATCTCCGTCGATCACATCGCCCTCTCGATAGTCGTCTGCATTCTTGAAAGATGGGCGCGTCAAGTTCACCTTCTTGAGATTATGTTCCACCGCCATCTGCAGATCGTGGGTGGCGTAGAATCTGACCTGTCGGAGCATGTGGCGCTTGATGGCCACATATCCCATGGTGACCGGTTCAGCACGTACGAGATGTCCAGAGCTTCTGGGGACCAGTCTGAACTGCTTCAGGGATTCCAGCATGCTGTATAGGTCACCCAGGCGCAGAAATTTGAAGTCCGCCTCACTGACTTCACTGTAGCTCTCATCCTGCCTCATTACTGTGAAGACTGGGTAGTGGACAGGTCCTTTCGACTCGTGGCGGAGGTCAGTGATTTTGCAGATGGGGGCCCGATTCATTTCCTGAGTGATGTTTTCCTCGTCGGACAGCGTCCTATCTGTGCATTTGTGGCACAGAAGGCTCCATCGATAGAGTTGCTTCTTTCTCTCGCTCCAACTTTGGATGTTCATCAGCTCATACTCGTCGAAGGTGGTGACGATCTTCTCCTTGCGCCGCCAGATCCTCTTCCTGATCTCTTCCTGAAATGGTGCGGTGATCTTTTTATTTTCCCACGGTGCTTCCGGTATATCCACCGTGGGCACATCCGTTTGAGCAGCAGGAGCCTCAGTTTGCTGCGCTTGGAACTGAAGGATGTTCTCGAGCTCGGCCGGTTCCGCGTCGTACTCCTCTCCGTTCTCGTCGTCTGCGGTGTTGATCAGCGTGAGCGAGGCTTCCTTTAGCAGACGTCGAGCGTTTTCCACCAACTTCCTGGCTGCTACTGCGTCGGCGGGTGTGTACAGCCATTCATCGTTGAAGATGTAGGCCTCAATCTCATTTTGTGCGCAGTAGACGTCCTCGACAGCCAGGTTGGAGTCGATGTCGAGAGGGGTGTGGCTATGTGATGGCGAGGGTGTTGCTTCGAAGGAGTTTGTGGATTGTGGGGATGGTTGTGGTGGAGATTCAGGTGGTTCGGTTGAGGTGATGGTCTTGGCAAGGATGATTTGGGTAATTGGTGGTGTAGATGTGGTGGAGGCCTCTAACGTCGATGTGACAGTTAGAGGTTCGGAGTTGGTGGGTGGAGACGGTGTAGAGGTGGTCTCTAACGTCGATGTGACGATTAGAGTTTTGGAGACGTTGGTGTGTGGTGGTGAGGGTGATTTGGTTAGTGACTCGGGGTTTTTGGAATGGGATGTTTGGCTAGTGGGTTGTGAGGTTTCTGTTGCGGGTGCTGTTTCAGGTCCAGAGGAGGAGGGCGGCGTCGATTGTATGAATCCTTGTGAGCTCAGCTGCCTATTCTCCCCCTCGCGGCGATCTTGATCATCATCTTGATCGTCGCGTCTGGTCCTGCTAGTCTCGCCTTGAGTGCGGCAAGACAGTGGTTGAGTCATGATCGTCTTCATCTGCTGTTCCTCCTCGTCGAGTTCTGTCATGGACTCGAATCTTGCTCTGAGGATGTAGAATAGTTCCTTGGCAGAGATGGAGGAGAGAAGATCATCGGCGTCCGTGTGTTGCATGGGTGGTGGCGTCTCCGGGGCCACACCTTTGCCTTTGTCGATCGCGGACGCTTCGAGACGCGCGTAGACTTTATCTAAAATCGACGTCTCAAGAGTCTTTGCAAACTCTTGCAGACGGGTCTCGAGCGCGGTCTCGGTGACAAAGTGGGGTAAATCTAACAAGTTGGAGTCACGAAGAGCTTCAACTGTCACCGACTCGGTGAAGATTGCCGATCGGCCGCCCGTTTGCACGGGACTGGAAAAAACGGGGTCACTCAGACTTCCCGTTAGCATCATCGATGAGACAGACTCAGTCGAATGATGGCCTAGACTCACGGTTGTTGTGATGTTGGCCGTGCTAGGTCTTCCGCTCTCAGTCACAGAGACATCATCGAGCGTTCTGACAGAGTCACGAAGACTCTGTGGTGCGGTAAGAGGTGTATGTGTCCTAGAAACGGAAGGAATTATGGGGAGTGAGGGCACTAGACTCGATGTGCATGAAAAGGATGCAGTCTGAGGCGAGGGACTGCTTATTTCAACATTGATCATCTCCAAGTGGGATGTCAATGGTATACGTGGCTCCTCGTGGAATGAAATACCTTCCTGTAGAGAGGAAGATAAGTGGGTTGGTGGGGTTGTTTGCGTGGTTGAGCCAGATGCCACGACTTCTACTCGGGAGGTGAACACATCACCTCCTGTACCTACTGGTTCGGCTCGGCTTATTTGTGGCTGAGGAGGTCGATCGTGTTTTTGTTTCGATCGACGCTCCGTGGGGCGGCTTACGTCATCCTCACGCGACCGTTTTTTCGGAACGCGGGTGGAGGAGGATGCGGCGCGACCAGAAGACTTTTTGGAGGTGGTGGGAGGGGTGTGGCTGGTCCCGGGGATAGGAGCAGTGGGGTTGATCTGCGCCATAGGGACAGTGGAGAGGGGTCGGGGACTCTCGCGGAACGCGGCGGTCGTGGCTCGGTATTCATGGACGTGTGGGTTGGTTGGGTCGGCGTAGGCGAGCACGTCGTCCGGGATCACCATTGCGTGTCGATCCTTCGCCGGTGTGTTCTTCTTGGCGAACTTCTCGACAGTTGGTATCTGAAAATGTTCTGCTGCCGGACGGATGCGGATGTTGGTTGAGTGTAGGCGGAAGTGCTTTATTAGAGCTGGGAGCCATCGCATGTACGGGACGAACCGGTTCGTGACTCCCTTGGCAATTTCCCGGTCACGTCGCTGGATCATCGAGACTAGGTCCGCCCAGATGATGTCGGCGTAGTTGTACTTGCGGTTGTGAGCGATGCCGGTCACGATTGTGAGGATTTGAATGTTGCCGCGATCCTGACCAGCATGCTTTCCAGACATGCACTTGTTCACCAGCAGATACAGTGTCCGCCAGGGTTGTGGTAGGTTGCGGGTTGTGACTTCACTGAGAACAAGTGGGCCTTTCTTCTTCTTGGCATCTGGTTGATAGCCCAGTCTGTCGATGTCTTCAATGAGTTGGTCGTGAGTGGGTGGTGGATCGTATGGTGAGTAGACCGGGATTTGAAGAACTTCTTGGAGTATTCTGGGAGTGAGGACGACGGTTTCTTGATCGATTTGAGCGGATAGTGTCTTGGCAAGGCGTAGTGGTCCAGCTATTTGTAGCGTATGCCAGAATTGTTGAAGGTACACCTGAGCTTCTGGTTCACCATGAGTGAGGGCGTGACGAAGAGGGTGTCCTTTGAGAATCTCTATGATTACAGGGGCATCGCACCGAAAACTGTCCAAGTCCACCTTGTAGTTGTTGGGTACCAGGGCCGCCCATTGACTTAGTGAAAAAATCTCCTCCGGTGGTGGGACATAGGTACGCGCATGGAGTTCGATGCGAGTGACCTCTCTTTGGATCGCAGCCTGCTCAAGTGCCTCGAGGGTACTTTGGTCTTTGTCCGTCATTTCTGTGCTCGACAATAATTATAAGATGATTAGTGTAGTCTAAGTCACGAGAATGATAGAATTGCCCAAGATTATATATATGAGAAAAGTTCACAATAAAACTAGGTTAGGGTCCCTCTGACATGCACTCAAGTCACAAAAATCTCGCACGTTAAGACATTTTTCTCATGTTTTAAAATTTCGCACTTAGCCACAAAAAATCGCACGTTAAGAAATTTTCTCACGTTGAAGTAATTTCGCATTCAGATAGAATTTTAGCATGGAATTGAAAATTTCGCAGATTATAACTTATGAACACGGTGAGAGAAATTTTCGCAGATGTTAGTTCATAGAAATTTTCGCATGAAAGGAAAATTTTCGCCAGTGAAGGAATTTCGCAAGTTGTGCAAAAATTTTTGCATATAATGAGAATTTTCGCAAGTCTTGTAAATCACGTATGAGGGTAAATTTTCGCATGTAAACCGATTTTCGCACGTGAAGGAATTTTCACGTTTCAAAATTTCGCACTCAGCATCAAATGAAAATTTCGCGGATGGAAAAGTCTTTGTGGATTGAGAAATTTTGTTCACTGTAGATGCGAGTATATGAGATTTTCGCGGGTTGAAACTCTTCGTGGATTGAGAAAAATTTTTGTTCACTGTACATGCGAGTTTATGAAATTTTCGCGGTTAAAAAAAACTTGTGGATTGAGAAAATTTTGTTCACTGTAGTATGCGAGTTTATGAAAATTTCGCGGGTTGAAAAGTCTTTGTGGATTGAGAAATTTTCAGTGCACTGTAGATGCGGGAAAAAAAACGATGCGAAAATCTGGATATTGGAGTGAAGTATATGAAATTTTCGTGGGACTTAATGTGCTGTAGCAGCGAAATTTTAAGATATGTAAATTCTCATACGAAAGTTTCTCAGATAAAATTTCGCGGGGCTACACTCACTGTAGTGCAGAATTTTTTTTCTCAGGTATATTAAAAATTTCGCGGACTACACTCACTGTAGTGTAAGAATTTTTAAAAAATTTCGCGGGGCAACACTTACAGTAGTGCAAGAATTTTCTCGGGTAACTTAAAAATTTCGCGGAGCTCATCTCACTGTCGCAGCGAATTTTAACATTTAAAGCAAATTTTTGAGAAAATTTCGCGGTGAATAAAGAAAATTCGCGGGGGTTATGGTACTGTAGCAGCGAAAATTTAGCAATTTAAAGCACTTTATCTGAGCAAATTTCGCGGTGAAGAACAGCGAAGCGACGTAATAAATTTTACCCCTAGACCTACTCAAATCTTAACCAAAATGCTGTAATCTGGGCTCAATCGATTCGTAATTGAATGGGTAATGCATATTTGGGGACATTAAACAAAGGGAACCTAGCATACATGCGATTCAGAGCCGAGAAAAAACTAAACCCTAACTTAGCAGTTTTAATAAAATGGGCAGAACACGGTAAAATCGAACAGAAATTGGGTTATTTAAGACGTATTCATACCGAAAAGCTGATTAGCGATGATTGAATTAGCAGGAAATGAAGTTTGAGTGCAGATTTGACGAAGACGACGATGCGAGGGGTTGCGAATTTTTTGAAGCAAGGGTTGCGAAAGTTTGAAATTTTCTCGGGAATTTTTGAATAGTGAATAACGTTAAGGGTTTTTGGGGTTTTAGGGGTGATAGTCACTGTTCATGCGAATTTTGTGAGAATGGGCCGAAATTCATGGGCTTGGTCAGATATGACTTTCACGGGCCGAAATTCATGGGCTTCAATTGGACCAATTTTGACCATTTTTGACCAGAGAAATTTTAATTCAGCCCAAAATTTTGATTTGTCCAATTTTGACTCAGTTTGACCAGACTTTAAAATTTCAACCCAAAATTTTTTTTTTTTTTTATTTTAAATAATGAAAAATAAGAAGCTCCCCCTTAATCGTAAAACTTCCCGTTTTAAATAATGAAATATCAGATGCTCCCCCTTAATCGAAAAATTCCCGTTTTAAATAACGAAATATCAAACGCTCCCCCTTAATCGAAAAATTCCCGTTTTAAATAACGAAATATCAAACGCTCCCCCTTAATCGAAAAACTCCCCCTCAAAAGACATAATCCAGACGACACATAGAAAATGTAGTGAAGTGGAAAGGAAATATGTACACTTAATCAAAGTTCATGTAGAGACGATTGATCACAACTGAATATTCAACATGCCCAACATAGTCACTAGGTGTTGGAATCGTTTGACATCCAACGGTTTTGTGAAAATGTCGGCCAATTGATCTTCGGTTGTGACGTAGTGCAATTCAATTGTCCCTTGTTCTACATGTTCTTTGATGAAGTGGTGACGAATATCTATGTGTTTTGTTCTAGAGTGATGTACCGGATTACTCGTCATAGCAATAGCACTTTTTGAGTCACAATAAATGGGAATTTTATCAACGTGAATATTAAAATCTCGTAGTTGGGTTCTCATCCACAAAAGCTGTGAACAGCAACTAGCGGCGGCGACATATTCTGCCTCCGTCGACGAAGTTGAGACACAGTTTTGTTTTCGAGACGACCAACTTACGAGTTTACCGCCCAAGAAGTGTGCAGCTCCAGAGGTGCTTTTTCTGTCCATCTTGCATCCTGCATAATCCGAGTCAGAGAATCCAGCCAGTTTGAAGTCCGATAGAGTGGGATACCACAAGCCCAGATTGGGTGTTCCTTTGAGATAGCGGAGAATCCTTTTGACAGCAGTGAGGTGGGATTCCTTTGGTGTTGCCTGAAAACGAGCGCAAATTCCTGTCGAGAGAACGATATCCGGTCGACTAGCAGTGAGGTACAGAAGAGAGCCTATTATCCCTCGATAGACGGTTTGGTCAACGGGAACACCAGATGAGTCTGCGTCGGGTCGGCCAGAGGGTGACATAGGTGTAGCAGCAGTCTTGGCATCCTTCATTCCATACTTCTCGAGGATGTCATGGATGTATTTGGACTGATTGATGAAGATTCCGTTGGGGAGTTGCTTTACTTGAAGACCAAGAAAGAAATTTAGTTCACCCATCATACTCATTTCAAATTTCTCTTTCATCATTTCTGCGAACTCTTCGCACAGTTGAGGTTCAGTCGATCCAAAAATGATGTCATCGACATAAATTTGTACAATCATGATGTCCGGGCCACTCCGCTTAGTGAAGAGAGTTGTATCCAGAGATCCTTTCTTGAATCCAGACTGAACAAGGAAGTCTGAAAGGACGTCATACCAAGCTCGGGGAGCCTGTTTTAGTCCGTAGAGGGCCTTGTAGAGTCGATATACGTGATGAGGAAACTCTTCGCTCAAGAACCCTTCAGGTTGATCAACGTACACTTCTTCTTTGAGAAATCCATTCAGAAATGCAGTCTTCACGTCCATTTGGTAGACTTTGAAGTTCTTGTGAGCAGCAAAAGCAAGGAACATTCGTATGGCTTCAATCCTGGCAACTGGGGCGAAAGTTTCATCGTAGTCGATGCCTTCTTGTTGATTGTACCCCTTAGCCACAAGTCTTGCTTTATTGCGAATAACAACACCATCTTCATCCTTTTTGTTCTTAAAGATCCATTTTGTGCCGATAATGGATCTATTGTGAGGTCGTGGTACGAGTTCCCAAACCTGCAAACGTTCAAACTGATTTATTTCCTCCTGCATTGCAATCAGCCAATCAGGATCGTTGAGAGCTTCAGCTACTCGTGATGGTTCGACTTGACTGAGATAGCAAGCAAACAAGCTTTCATTCATCGTAGCCGAACGTGTCGAAACACCGACTGTAGGATCCCCAATAATCTGATCGGTAGGGTGAGAGCGAGCCCAAAGTGGCACATTGGTTTGTGAGGAGCTGGCCGCATTAGTGTCTACTTGAAGCTCATTAGATTGGGGCCCGGTGTCCGAAGAAGAGATCTCAATCGTATTGAATTGAGACGGTTCTCCATCAGAATCGGCAATATTCCCCGGGTTGGGTAGTATGTCGCCTTCATTGAGATTGAGAGCATCCAAGTTTGGAGGGAAGACATTATTGCCGGTAGCTGGTGGTGTAGGAGGAGTGTGTGCAGCGGTAGGTTGAGTGGTGGCGACGGGAGTCTTGTGAACTGGGTAGAAGTACTCGAAGAGCAGATCGAGATCCAGTTCGCCATAATTGCCCTCAGATGAGGACGTTCCCGCCGTTGAAGATTGACCTTTTGTCAACGTCTGTAGAAGACCTGGTTCTGGACTGATGTGGCCAGAAGCTATGAGATCGCCTTCGCTTTCGTCAAAAGAGACATTCGTGCTTTCTATTACTGACCGTTTCTCCTTAAGATAGACTCTGTATGCCTTTGAATTTAGTGAATATCCAACAAAGATGCCTTCAAGTGCTTTTGGATCAAGCTTCCCAAGATGTTGGCGATCATTGGCCACAAAACATCGGCAACCGAAGACCCTTAGATAAGATATATCGGGGATACGACGGTTATTCAGCATCTCGTATGGGGTGCGGTTGAATCTCTTGTGGATGGAAGCCCGGTTCTGTGTGTAGCAGGCCGTTTGAATAGCTTCGCCCCAAAGAGAATGGGGAAGTCCGGATTGGATGAGAAGAGTCCTAGCAGCTTCAACTAGCGTCCTGTTCTTGCGCTCAACGACACCATTCTGTTCCGTTGTCTGTTCTGATAATCCGAACCTTCTGTTGATGAAGAGTTTGGGACGCAACAACAAACTCGATGATTATATCAGGAACTTCATCCTTTGTACGTATGAGTTTCGTCCACGTGTAGCGTGAAAAATCGTCTACAATTACAAGAATATACCGTCTTCCTCCGAGTGTGGCCGTAGGCATTGGTCCACATAGATCCATGTGTATGAGTTCGAGGATGAGCTTAGAGGACGGTGTTTCCTTAGAGACATGAGACGATCGCTTCATCTTCCCCAATTCGCATGCAGAGCAGAGGTGTTCCTTATGATATGTCAGTTGGGGTAGACCGTTGACGAGTTTATTCTGACGCAGTTTGTTGATGGTCTTCAAGTTGAGATGTGAGAGACGACGGTGCCATAAATCATTCAACTTGGGTGCGGCTCGAGAGAGAAGACATATGGGTCGTGAGGTCGTAAGGTTGAGTACATAAAGGTGGGACGTGCGCGTTCCAGAAAGAAGAGATTGTCCTGAGGCATCCATAATGCTGCAGATGTCAGATTCGAAGAGAACCTTGTACCCTTTGTCGCAGAATCGACCAATGCTGAAGAGATTGTAGCTCAAACCCTCGACATAGGAGATGCCCTTGATTGTCAGTTTATCATGCACGAGATCGCCAGTTCCTAGAATTGGCGCCATTTGACCGTTTCCGAAGGAGACCCTTCCGAGATAGCGCTCGGAGAAGTTGCTCAACAGCTCCTTATTTCCTGTCATGTGTGTGGAGCAACCCGAGTCTAGATACCACACATGACAGACCTGCAAATATCAGCAAACGTTGGATCCCCGTATTCGGACGGGGCTATCTTGTGATACAAGTATAGTTTTCATGCGCTTAAAGGGAAATGTGGTTTCTAAATCAGATTGCGTCGATTCTAATTTAGCTTTCCCTTTGTCGTTTGTTTGACTAGGCGGGATTATGGTTTTTCTAACCCATATTCTCCTAACTTGTGCTTGCATGTATGGCGCCTTATACATGTATTGGCGTGTGGAATGTGGTTGTCGTGTTCGCGCTTTAGTTTTGGTCGCCTTTGGCTTGCGAGTAGTAGGTGAGTTTGCGTTCGACGGCGAGAGACGTTTTCGCTTGACCTTAGGTTTAGGTGAGATGGGCGAATTCAAAGACGTCGTAGATGAACTTCGCTTGCGTGGTCGGAGTGTTGCGTGTTCATGTGTTTCGTATTCATGGAAGCGTGGGAGAACAAATTCATTGCAGCAGCACATAGACATAAGCTTGGCAAAAGAAAGATGAGTTTTGGCAACACAATTGTCTACGACCTTAGGACATTGGGATTCAGTACATAGAGAGGAAGAACGAAAATAGGATGGTCTTTTCTTCTTGTCATCAAAGAGCGGATTCTCCTTTATCTGGTACGAACTCCCTTCCAGAGACGTTGAACTCACATTCCCTGTATCCATAAGAATACTAGAGTTAGTGTTAGAACATATGTCGGCTTCAGGAGTCATCTTCGCCGTCCTCTTACATTTACATGTTTGAGAATCGGGTACTTGACTTGACGTAGAAGGTTTGGTCGTATTAAGAGATTGTTCTAGGGTAAAGATTTTGTAAAGTAGATCTTCACGCTCTTTTGCAAAGGCATTTCGCTCTACTTCTATGGTTCGTTCTAGTTCTGCTATGACCAGAAGTTTCTCTGGAACATAGATGCGAGAAAGTGCTTCTTGGAGAGCGATTTCCTGTTCTTCGGTTGGGAACTGAGATTTGATGTCTTCAGAGAGTGAGGGCTTTTTAGTCTTATCACTAGCATTCAGTTCAGTGTAGTCGTATGCGATCTCTGCCCAAAGTATGTTCTGTTTCCTCTTTTCTTCTGACAGCACAGAGGAGGAGGATCTTACAAAAGGCATGAGCTGTGAGGGAGTCCCTGTCCTTGTTTTTAGGAATGCTGTACTGTACATGTTATATCTTTTGACAATTAGCGGCGTTGGATCGCAGTTGGTGGCCAGTCCGATTCCCATCCGGGCGTTGTAGAATTCTGTTTCAGCTGGTTGGTTCAATAGACACAAGATGTTTGTTGCCTTTTTCCTAAGGTGAAGTTGCTCTTCAAGTTCTTTCACCTTGCGGTATAGCCTCACTCTTTCCTTTGTGAGCAGTTCGTATTGGGCGGCCGTCAGGAGGCGAGAAGTTTCACATGAACTAATGGCTAGTGTAGTTTCCTTAACCTTAGTCTCACTTTGTTTGTTCTTACTTTGCAGACGTTTGACTAACGCTTCAGAGGCTTTTAGACGTTCGTTTGCGCAGGCAAGTTCTTCTACTTTTAGACTAAGTAGGGCATAATTATTTTCAAATTTTAGCCTCAGTTCATCATAATCCCTAGCGTCTACTGTGGGTTTCTTAATGGCGTGTCGGTGATTAAACACATCATCAAGTTGTGAGATTCGTACCTCAGACTCAGCGCTGGTAGGAGTCTTAGCTGTGTTTTCACCGGTGTGACCCATCTCCTCGTCCTCATCATGTTCGACCAGCCTTGCCATGCAGCAATCTTCATCCTTAGGCTCCTCGTCTTCTGAAGTGTCATTCACCCATTCAGCTTCTTCAGTGAGTAGGGCTTTCCCACTTTCCATCTTGCGGGTCATTCTGGCCTTTCGGTCATAGTACCCGGAGTCCTTCATGCGTGGGGCGTGGCATTCTTTCGCAAAGTGGCCTGGCTTTCCACACCGAAAGCACTTCACAGACTTTTGAGGTGCGGAGTCCTCTGCTTTCTTTGTTGGCTTAGTGTCCTCCGTGGGAGTCGTCTTTTTGGTGCCGCTATAGGTTCTTTGGCGATTGGAGGAGGATGAGGATTTTTTCCCGATCTTCTTTGAGACCAGCTTAGTAAGCATCGCCAGTTGCTTGCGAATGTCACGAACATCTTCATCGGATTCTGAATCGGCTTCGGATCCTGAAGAGGTGTCAGAAACTACAGCTGGCAGCTTCCCTTTGTTCTGTTTGGCCTTAGTGATGGAAGATCGTTCATTGGTTTTGTTCGAGAGGAGTGCCAGTGGGTCAACTCGAGTGTTGGTGGACTGAGGTTGCACGTAAGGAGCATAGGCAGACAGACTGTCATAAAGTGCATGGATGGAAGTGTTGGAGAGGTCCTTACTCTGAATCATCATCACGATTGCATTGCCCCAATGTGGTTTGAGGCTACCAAGGAAGCGGTTGTTGATATCGAATTTGTCCCTCGAGATCCTGGCTTTCTTGAGTTCATTGATGACCTTCAGGTATCGGAGGTATGTGTCACGCAGTTCCTCTCCTTCATAGGCTTGGAAGTGTTCGTACTGTGAGAGACATGCAGATTTTCTCCCCTGAGCACTTTCAGTTGTGCCTGCCATAATTTCTGCGAGTTCATCCCATATCTCCTTAGCAGTTGTGCAGCACTCAACATGACCGTAGACCTCGTTTCCTAAAGCCTGGAAGAGGTAACCTTTGGCAGTCTCGTCAGCCTGTTCGCGAGCCAGTTCATCCTCATTGATGGGACCTCTAGGAGTGCGGCGTTCATCCATGGGAGGATTTGCATTTGGCTGTGCAGGGACGATTGTCCAGAACTGTGCTGGGCCATTGAAGATGGAGTCCAAAAGGTATTGAGAGAGTGGTGCGCCTTTGTTCCTGATGAACGTGAGGAAGCGGTTTGTCCATATGCTGTAGTCGCCTTGTCGCAGCATCGGAGGTCTGGTGTCGGAGCCCACTATGGAGATGTCATTCGTGGTAGACATGGTTGGTGCAGTCGAATCGTCCGTGGTTTTGATCTTCAAGTGTGTGTAAGAAAGTTAGTAACGAACGATATGAGAAATACGAGTTTAATGAGCAGAGTTTGTGAAAAATTGTTCAAAGAATTTCTTAGAACTACGTGAGCGTGTGTGATGGTCGATAATGTATGAACGAGAAATATATCTTGAAATTAAGGGAAGTCTTAGAAATTTTAAATCGAGACTTGTGGGGCGAATTTCAACACGAGAAATTTTTGGACATGAGAGTAAAGTTTTGGACCTGAGAAATTTTGATGATGAGAAAAATTTGGTATATGCTCAAAATTTTGTACCCGAGAAATTTTGATGATGAGAAAATTTGATATATGCGAAATTTTCAGCTAAACATGTGATTGTATGAGGAATTACTCAAGAAATTACGTTTTGAGAAATTTCGATGTTTGAGAGTTTTAAAGACTTCTCGGACTTTAAAATCTTGTATGGGAGAAAGATTCGTGGATTTGACAATCGTGATTTTAAAAAAGAATTTCTCGGATTTCAGATAAATTTCTCAGTTGAGAATCTTAGAGTTTCGTAAGAAGATTTCGCAAGTTACAAAAATTTCGTAATGGGAGTTGAAGAGTGGTTTTTGGAAATTTTCGCAAAGGGAAACTTTCGCATCGAGAGATGAACAGTATGGATTAATGAAATTTTCTCGGATATAGAAGTTTTCGCAGATATAAGGACTTTAAAGCTTCGCAAGCAAATTTCGCAAGTTATCAAAAAGTTTCGCGGGTAAAAAAGGTTTAAAACTTTGCACGAAAATTTCGCAAGTTATAACAGTTTCGCATTGAAAATTTTCGCGGACATTAGAATTTTAAGGCTTCGCAAGAAATAATTTCTCAAGTTAAAGAATTTCGCAAGTTAAAAAAATGAAATTTCGTAGCTTAGAGAAATTCGCGGAATGAACTTTCTTGGATATGAAATTTCTCAGATTTTAAAGGCATGAGCTTGAGAAAAACTGGGTCTTAGAGAAATTTCGCGGTATTGGAAATTCTCGGATTTTAAAGAGTCCGAAGTTGGGAAAAAATTTTGCCTAATAAAATTCGCGGATTAAAACTTTCTCGGACTGTGAAGCTAGGCAGTTACGAAAAAGTGCAGTTAAAGGGAAAGTTTCGCGGTTTTTAAAGATTCTCGGGATAAAATTTCGCGGTCAAGAAATTTTCGCGGTCTAGAACGATTCAGCAAGAACTTTCGCGGCCAAGAACATCGATGTACTGTTCCATTGCCTTCATGCGTTTTGCCAGAAAATCGTCTCGTTCTCGCTCAAATCTCAACCAAAATCGCTCAAACTTGATCCTAAACTTCAGAAATTCTTCCCTAAACACATAATCGACCGATTTGTGAGCTAAAAACAACAAGAAATAGGTCAAATCGACCAAAAACAGAGAATGGCCGAACTAACTTTTTCTGGAAAACTTTTGCTTAAATCTTGCTCAAAACTCGTGAAAACTGATCCAAAAGTGTTCTAAAAACATTTTAGGCATAGACTTGATCTGGGGAAGGGTTTTAAACACAAAAACGAAGCATCAAAGACCCCAAACCAAGCTCAAAATGCCGAAACCTATTTTTTGCTCAAAAACACCTTTGATCTTGCTTGGAATCGAACGAAACTGGATTCAAATCAACGAAGATCGATCCACGTTTGCTCTGATACCACTTGTTGGTCCCGAAATGCACCAAACAAGGAATCAAAGAAGCTAGATGGAATGAAAAGGGAGAATTTCTCACCTTGTAGTGTGTGTAGTGTGTGAAAACGAATTTTAGCTTTTTGATCTTTGATTACCTTTCAAAGTGAGTTGGTAAAACCTTATATACCACATTAACCCTAGGTATATTAAGGCCCAATCACTAATAATAAAATAATAACAATCTAGTCCAAAGCCCAAGCTAAAGATAATTACATAATAAGCCTCAAGACTTAAACTATTGACACAACAAATTAAATATCCTAACAGAGAAGTTATGATTTAGCTGTTTTGGAATCTATATGCATAGATTGCTCTATTTATTTGTGTTAAGTTTTGAACAGTAGGTAGCATGAGGTTCTTGTGAAATCCATCCCGTTCTTAAGAATTCAAGAGAAGGGATCTCGATATGAGATGATGTTATGGCATCGAGATTTAGAAAATTTATTCAGATAAAATGTCGAATTATGATAACTCAATCAAATGGGATTTCGAGCTATAATGTCGGATAGAATGTCGAAATGTTGAAATCTAATTGGATAAAATGTCGAGTATAATGTCGAAGTATGATGTCGAGATGAATTGGTATTTGTTAGATAAATGTCGAGATGATTTGGTATTTGTTAGATAAATGTCGAGATGAATTGGTATTTGTTAGATAAATGTCGAGATGAATTGATATTTGTTAGATAGAATGTCGAGATGGATCGATATTTGTCAGAGAATGTCGAGATATGTGCTATGATACATTTCGAAATCTTTCATAAATGCACTTTAAAATTCTCGACATATATAATATTAATATTTCAGTGAGTATAAATCTCGAGCTAAGCAGATATCGAGCTGAGATATCTAGTATGATATCGAGATTTCATTAGAAAGAATGTCGAGATTTATTTAAATGGGGATCTCGAGTTACAATGTCGAGATGAGGTTAGAGTATCGAGATCATATGTCGACATTTTATACTTTGTAAAGCTCGAAATTTTATACTTTGAAGAACTCGACATTTTATACTTTGTAAAGCTCGACATTATATACCTTGAAGATCTCGACATCTCCTCAACTAATGATCTCGAAATTTCTTAATAAAAGACTTCGACATTTTCCAATTTGAGATATCGAGATACACAGATTTCGACATGTGATAACTTAAAAATCTCGATATATATAACTCGATATTTAGAAATACGATTAATTAGAATTCAGAAATAAAGAGAAGTGTGATATATATAAAAGGAATTTTAGTATCACATAAAGTATTCAATATTTAGGGTTTTGATATGAAATAAGTTAGGGTTTCTAATAAAGGCTACGGATAAGAAACGCACATGCATAATAATAAAGCATGCATATCACATACGCATATCATTATAGGGATTTCATATTTACGGATAAAATAATTATATAGGTCAAGAGTCGGATAAGGGCAAGGACAAGGTCACTTAAGCAAGCGGAGAAAATAGGCGAAACTTGTGAGTATGATTTGCAACATGTATTTTGTGTGTCTTATGTGCTTATGTGCTTATGTGCTTTATATGAATTTATTAATTAATACATAATATATGTGCTATTTATGAATCGACGTGAACTATGTGACCGCAACGTGCTCTTATATGAATTATGTGTTATATAAGGTATTTTATATAGCACTGCATACATATTAAATGAAGGGAGAAAACGTTATGACTGCTACGACTACAGATGGTATGATACCGATGCGACGGCATATATCCCTACAAATCGGGGGATTTTACAGAGTCCTGTACAGGCAACACGTATCCCTACAAATAGGGGGATTACGACATGGTTACAGAGTCCCATGCATGGGCGCCGACTGGGCGTACAGTACAGTCTAGCTAGTCTATAACGGGAGTATCAAAATAAATGGACCTATAGAATGGACATATAGAAATGGCATGTGATCTACGGATCCTATGAATGACTGTTATATGAACGATGATTATGTGATTTGAAATGGCATGGTTATGATATTGATGGAAAGGAACGGATTACTGTTTATTTTATTGTTACTTGTACTAATTAACATGTTGCGATCATACTCTGAATCGGTGTCTTCACAGTTGATGTAGATAATTAGCAGGCTGAGTAGAAAGCATATCATAAAGCATGGATTCAAGGTTGGCCAACTACGCTCTCCTCCTGCTCCCCTCTGGTTCATCGTTAGCATATAGAATAGAAACGGTTCTAGACTGTTACATTTTGTGACTCGTATGATAGGTACATATATGTACATTATTGTGAACGGAACTAGATCGGATGTACGCACCCGTTTTTGTTAAAGGAAATGGTTATGGAAATCGCGAAAAATTTTATATGAATATTTTATAGCTGCGTAAAAAGGTAATAGGAAACGGGGCGCCAACTCGTCCCATACCGGGTGTCACTGTAGCATCAGTCCCTACCGGGACCTGTGGGGTTGGGCCCACCACACTCCGGCTGATAGTCTGGCCCCACTGTACCACCATTTAACCTTTCAGCGTGCTTCGTCCTCGCTCACACGCACCCTGGGCAAACTTCCCAGGGGGTCACCCATCCCAAGATTGCATCAAGTCAAGCACGCTTAACTTTGAAGTTCTTTCGGATGGACTCCAGAAAAGGTAGGTCGACCTTGGTGATATGAGTAGTACTATCAATTCTTTTATACAATTCTTAGCCTGACACGCCCATACATTGTCAGTCTCAGGATCCCCTCTCATTCGGGTGTCGGATCGGTTCATTCATGTACCCCTTCGCCTAGAAGCCTGCCAGGAGCCGCTTCTTCTCCGTGCATATCTCTAGCACCGGCGATCACTCCCCGCCCTCATCGGGCCTGGGCGTCACACGCCCACCAGCTTCCGCCTGATTCGTCCCCGAACCAGCACCGTAATGCGAGAGGTTGTGCTCTGATACCACCTGTAAGAACCTGTCCCATACCGGGTGTCACTTTAGCATCGGTCCCTACCGGGACCTGTGGGGTTGGGCCCACCACACTCCGACTGATAGTCTGGCCCCACTGTACCACCATTTAACCTTTCAGCGTGCTTCGTCCTCGCTCACACGCACCCTGGGCAAACTTCCCAGGGGGTCACCCATCCCAAGATTGCTTCAAGTCAAGCACGCTTAACTTTGAAGTTCTTTCGGATGGACTCCCGAAAAGGTAGGTCGACCTTGGTGATATGAGTAGTACTATCAATTCTCTTATACAATTCTTAGCCTGACACGCCCATACATTGTCAGTCTCAGGATCCCCTCTGATTCGGGTGTCGGATCGGTTCATTCATGTACCCCTTCGCCTAGAAGCCTGCCAGGAGCCGCTCCTTGTCCGTGCATATCTCTAGCACCGGCGATCACTCCCCGCCCTCATCGGCCCCGGGCGTCACAATTGAAATGTCGAGATATGATTTACTATACAGCTTGAGATCCGTTTTGATAGTCATTTAGAAATTGGTATGAAATCTCGAGGTCTAGCTCGAGATTTATGTCGAAATTCATATTAGTACTAATGTAGAAATGTTTAGTAGGATGGAATGGAATGTCGAAATGTGGTGGGAAAATCTCGAGTTCATATTGAGATTCATGTTAAAAATCTCTCGAAATTTTGTATAGTGTAAGCCTCGAAATTGATGTTGGATCTCGACACTAGCTCGACATTTAGCTTATAATGTCGATATCTAGCTCGAGATCTATTAACCCAAGCATGTCGAAATCTTTTAGTTCCTAGTAACATGATGTCGAGATCTAGTTCAAAATTTAGTTTCGAAATTATAGAAGTCGAAACTAGGGTTTTCAACCTAAGCCAATTTCGGAAAATTATAACTAGACTAACAACCCTAATTTTATGTGTTTCTATACTTAGGGTTTGAAGGTTAGCGATTTACAACTATGATAAGCATAGTAGCTAGGATACCAGGTAAGTAGAAATTCAACTACAACACATAACTTGTTTGCGAATGCCTGTTTTATGTGACTACGTGCCTATGTGCTTACATGTTTACGTGCTTTGATTGATATGATTTTCACATGGTAAGCATGTTTAAGTTAGTTTGCATTTCATACTCACATGCATACACGATCATATGCGGGAGGGTTGTATGAGTCGAGCATGCATATATATGATGTATCACTTGAAAGCGATTGATACATTGCCGATATGGGCATGTGTTGTCGACTCGCAGTTGAGTCAAGGCCTGTCCACTATGCTACCAGGGCGGCGTTTAGTGTCGTCGTACTATTATGAAAATACATATATGTATTATGTATTATATAATCGGCGAAAGAGGCCGTACATGTATTTATATTAGGCGAAAGAGGCCGTACATGTATTATATATATTCGGCGAAAGAGGTCGTGCATGTATTATATAATCGGCGAAAGAGGCCGTACATGTATGTATATTAGGAGAAAGAGGCCGTACATGTATTATATATATTCGGCGAAAGAGGCCGTACATGTATTATATATATTCGGCGAAAGAGGCCGTACATGTATTATTATATTCGGCGAAAGAGACCGTGCATGTATTATATAATCGGCCAAAGAGGCCGTACATGTATTTATATTAGGCGAAAGAGGCCGTACATGTATTATATATATTCGGCGAAAGAGGCCGTGCATGTATTATATATATTCGGCGAAAGAGGCCGTGCATGTATTATATATTAGGCAAAAGAGGCCGTACATGTATTATATACTATTATTATATGTATGTCATGAAACATATTAGGGCAATGCCCGTGGCGGTAGGGTGCGACCTGAGGATATAAGCGACACAGAGTGGAACCCTGTGTAGGCAACCTCAGGGTGAGCGACCGCCGGCAGTCGGGGACGCCCGGGTACATATGGCAACCTAGGAGAAACGATGTGCATCCTAGGTATGAGCATCCGGCGAGGACCGCTCTCTATTTATCCCTAGTGGACGTGAGCTCTTTATGGTGCATAGTAAGATTAGCTGAGGGCACTGAGTATGTTAGTACGAGTGTTATGTGCATTGGCGCGGATCGCATTTGCGGTGTAGTATGTGCTTGGGCGCGGATTGCCTTTGCAAGCGTTACGTTACATGCTTCGGCGTGGATTGCCGATATGGGGAAAGGGGCATGTGCATACATGCATGATTTCTGCTTACTGAGCCTCGGTGGCTCATTCCTTTATGTTACGTGTTGTAGGTACATACGATCACGGTACGTGGTTGCCTAGCCGGCAAGGCCTATATTTTGAAACTTCCGAGCGTCTTTTGGGGGTGGACGTGTGTGTATGGATGACGACCTGTGAGGCCGGGCGCATAGGAGCTTTTGCTGTGCCATCGCAACCGTCCCGAGTAATTATGAACTAGGATTAGGGTGTAATAAGAACTAGAAGAAATTCTTCTGTCGCGTAGTTATATTCTTTTGACGTATACCGGGCACGAACTCCTTTATGAAAAAGGAAAAATTTCTACCGTATTTCCGTATCTTCTAAGTTATCGTATCATTAGACACTTAGAGTTACGCTAGAAATGGTAGCGATGGCTAGGGTCGCCACAGTTGGTATCAGAGCCTCGGTCACAGGTTCTGTAGATTGTCCATACATACACACCCAAAAGCGCGGAAGCAGCCTTGCCTGTAAGTGTTATGATTGCTATGCTCGTGTGCTTATAATAATGTGTCTCTTTGTTGACTATGAAGAATGACTAGCGAGTCTAAAAAATTGATGGGTGAGTCAAGTCGTGGGGTGACATCTGAATCCCCTACGAACGAACAAAGCTCCATGCTCCTACACCTCACCGAATTGGTCCAACAACAGTCGGATCAAATCGGCGAGATCAAAGACCAAGTTACTGAACTCAAGAGTATGCTCTATGATTTTATCAACAAGCAGAATTCCTTTGACCCCCGTAGATCCTCGTACACGGGGATAGTAGGAAGGGAATTCCCAGAACGGAACCCTCCAGCTCCTAGGGATATTACCAACCCTATTAGATCGGAAACCCAAGGTTCCCAAGCTCAGAAGGGAAAGCGAAAGATGGGTGATAGGACCGGACCAGCCCAACAGTCCAACCCGAATAAGGGGAGGCCCCAACCTTTCCAACCCACCATACCGATATGCCGAAGATGTACGCGACGACACCTGAGTGTTTGCTACTCTCAGAATGAGAACTGCTTCAAGTGTGGTAGGACGGGTCACTTCTCCAGGGCGTGCCCAGACAATGGAGCGGGAGGTCGGGCCGAGGGGCAAGTAAGGCCAGCGACAGCGTCAGCTAGGGCACATGCAATCACATTGGAAGGGGTAGAGGAGAACCCCACTAGTACAGAAAAGATCATGGGCGACGGTTGTTATTGCTCATGGGCGACGGTTTCAGTGCATCGCCCAGAGCACCGTCGCCCATGCGCAAAACTTTGGGCGACGCACCCACAGACGTCGCCTAAGATTAATTATGGGCGACGATTTCCCAGGCAACCGTCGCCGAAGACGGTATGCGGGCTGCTTTTTGCTAACTCATAGGCGACGGTTTCGTTCGCAGAAACCGTCGCCTATGAACATCTTCACGCATGGGCGATGCTTGCTGCCCTGGAATCCGTCGCCCATGACCGTTTTTCAAAGCTTCGGCGACGCTTTCTTTCTTAGAATCCGTCGCCCAATCTGCTATTTTTTTATATGTTTTTTTCTGTTTTTTTTTATGCCCCAACAAATCGATTCCAAAATCAACAATGCAACCCAAATCAATTCCAAAATCGACAATACAACGAACAGTCATTATATTACTAATAATCGTAATTAAATCAACATCTACGTCATAGTCCAACAAATCATCGTAACATAAACCCAAACATAACGTAAAAGCCATCTAACCGACATCAAGGATCGCATATAAAATGCTCCGCCCACAATTCACGTACTTCATTGAGCTGTTCGACACCGTAAGAGGAGCGCTCTAGTATCTATAAAACAGGATAATGTTAAAACATACTAATAAACATATTAAACTTGAAAATTAAATAAGCTGATGGTTTTAAAGTTCAATACCGTTGACAAGTTCGATGTATCATCTCTGCCGATACGATTGCAGATTATATCGTACATATATCTCATGACGTAAAATCCACATAACTCGCTCCCGTTTCGTTGTTGTGGGCACTAATTTCAAAAGATTTTCACGTGATTCAATATCGAATAATGGTAATAATTTAACACAAATAACACTGAAAATTCATATGTGAAATGCGAACCTTGCATCTCTTCCGAGTAACCTTCGATTTCCTATTCCGATTTTGGACTGCACCCGTCAGCGAAGCCGTGAGGATTGCCCTGAAACTCGAAATTAGATAAAATAAATTAATATTTTGATATAGAGTTACTAATATATGAACTTTATTATATAGAAAAAACTTACGCATCTATTCGAGGACGAGCTCTTATCTTCCTTACACCGACGTTCACTTGGAGCGAATCGAACACATATACAGCGTTTGAGGGAAAATCGATGATCAATAGAATCCAATGGTCACTAAAAAACAAACGAAATGAAATGATTATTTATAACTTAAGCTATAAATCAACAAAATATCTTATTTTTCTTACCATTCACAAAAAGGAGCAAACAAGTAAGTGCCGGCCATATGCGCATCTTTGATAATAGCAGCTAGGAAATCAATTTCATTATTTGATGAATCCCCATGTTCCATAGCTGCCAATCGATTCGGGTCGCAACACTTGAAATTCTCAGACTCCTTACTAAGATACCTGAGAATATGATTACTTAAAAAAATGTATAAAAGCGAAAAATAAAACTTATAATGACTTATTCTTTAAACGACATACTAAATAATACCTCAAAAAAAGTTGAATAACTGAAGAATCCAGACTCACGTTTGAACAGATCGACGAAGTCATTGTTGTCAATGTACACTTTGTGGTCATCGTCATCTGGATTGTAGTAGACATCTCTCATACTGAATGAGATGGAAGCGGACATTCGTCGATCGTCGCGTGACGCAAGGTAATCGAACAGCTGGCGACACTGCGGTCCCAAACTACGCACGACGCTCGGATCGAGGCACGCGTTGTCGTCATCTTCAGGAATGGACACATTTGGCGCTTTCACTGGCGATTTCCCTTTCTGTGTTAACACGTACAACGCGTTAGTAAACATTATTATTCGAAAATCAGTAAATAGTACTTTATTACCGCATTATTTGAATGTATTAATTCTATTGGCCACTGAACGTAGCTGCCTAATGCATCTCCAAGAGTTGTCAGATGCATAGTTGGTACAGGCAGTTCGACCTCGCCGAGAACGACGGTATCAACGGAGACAACAAGGTTGTCTGCCGTAACAGATGTCCCATGAATTTGGGAACGTCCCTCAGAGACGGTGCCTAGACCAACAACCTCTAAGCCCCGTTGAGGTTTAACATCAAACGAACCCTAGGATACTATACGATATTAAAAGAACAAATTGTTAATGTTACTAAGACATTTCGTCGTTGCACACTAAACAACAATTAAAAATAAATGCATACCGTCACATTCATCGACAGCGGAAATGGACCTGAGGTTTCGCCTCCTGAACCGCGAGAACTCGGTACCTGATTGGAAGTGTCAAATCCAACATTGCCGCGAGCCACTACATCTTCTTCTCGCATTTGAGCGAGCATAACCCTCATCTCAGACCTCATTTCCTCTCGCATCTCGTCCCTGAACTCGGCCCTCATCTCCTCCCGCATCTCGGCCATCAACTGCTCCCTCAACTCGGCCCTCAACTCGGCCCTCATTTGTTCCATGGAAATCTGGCTGGAAGAGGGCCTCGATCGCTCGGATGGGTTGCCGAATACGCTCCTTATCGTCTCAAAATAAAAGTTGTTAAAATCAATATTTGGATTTTAAAAATCATCCAACAAAAATAATAAATTAAACCTAAGCCTCAAATCACAAAAACAACCTCAAATTGAATATAACACAAATCTAAGCTCCAAATCAACCCCAAATCGAACATAATACAAATCTAAGCCTCAAATTTCAGAAATTAAGCAATTAAATCGCACAAAACATCTACAAATTCGAACTCAAAATAAGCCCCAATTTTCGAACTCAAAAACCCCAATCCGCCACAAATTCGAACTAATCAAGCTCCAAATCAACCACAAAGTGAATATAGCACAAGCACAATCCTAAACCTACCCTCAAATCGAACTAACTAAGGCCCAATCGCTAAAAATTCGAAAACCCTAATTTCGCCCATCTCAAAATTTCGAAAGTTTAGACCTTAAATTCGAGAGTAAAGAGGAAGGAATAGATCTTGATTAGCTTTACCGTGTTTTTCGAGCTCGAAGACGCCGGAAAATGAGAATTCACTCCTTTCATTCTTCCTAGCAAGGAAGATACCTTTGCGAGCAACCGGGTGAATTTCTATCACCCAACCAAGCCAGTTCAACTCCCTACCAATCGTTACCCTGAATTGTTCCAACCGACGGAATTTCGGGGGCGAAATTCTTTTAAAGGGGGAGGATGTAATACCCGTAAATATAATTACGGGATTTAAGATTCAATTAGCGATGAAAATCGATAATTAAGAACTTTATTGGATTAATTAGTATTTTCGATGATATGATGCTTTCATGCTTTATGTTCTTTAAGTGACTTATGTGTTTATATGACTACATGATAAATATGATATGAGATATATGAACTACTTAAATGTTGGTTTATGTTAGATAAAATATAATAATAATAATAATAATAATAATAATAATAATAAAGGAACTTAGGATGTTGGACTTGCTATGATTAAAACGTTATCTTGGCCCAAATTCTCAAAAGATAAACTTGAATAATGACATTACTTAAACCTTAGGGAAAAACACGTCATTCCCTAGTCATGTTAACTTGCAAAAATCGAAACATTAATATATATCTTCAAACTTTAAAGAGTAACAACAAAAATTCGGATAGAAACAAAAAGGACAATAAGGGAGAGAATCTAAAGAGAACGAAAGGAAGACCTTAAGCTCTCAGATATAAAACGAAGTTTCACGTGAGGTATGAGACTTAATATGTAAAGATTTAATTTAATATATTCTTGCTATCTCAAGGTTTAACGTGAGTTTCCTATGTGTTACAATAGATTGTTTTGAAAATTTCACAATATACATGTTGAGCATAAATTCAGAATTATGAAATGGTTATATTAAGTATGATTGGTGAATTAGGGTCGAAGCCCTCAATTATAGATTATTTGTAAAAAAGAATTAGGGCCAACATGTTTATAACTTAAAGCATATCTATTGTATGTTATTCTTAGGAGCTGTTCGAGAGGTTGATTAGGAATTCTGGAATGAGACTAACCCTAAAATTAATTGTTTAAGTCATATGTAGGGAAAAGCGTAAGAAATTAGGAAAAGGAATGAAAGGAACACAAAGAATTTTGGCGTAAGACAGACGGTAAAAACCCTAGTTTATGGTATAAATTCGTCTTAGAATATTTACTTAGATTAGGACATAATCCGGATATTATAGCATGTTTTCAGGGTTTGTAACTTCACCTTTGGAGTAGAACTAACAATTTTAAAACAGAAAGAATTCTAACTCATAAATTCTGGGTGAATTGACCATATAAGTTGAGAATTGAGGGATATGAAAGTGTGAAGCTTTCGATCGAACGAGTGATATGAACTTTCGAGCATTCAATTTAGCATACTTATTAATTCATATGTTCTTGAGTTTAAACTTCATAGTTAGGGTATTGGAAATAGTATTTTAATTATACTTATGAATAGTGTAAATTATAAGAACCATTCGATAGGAGGCAAGATTTGATCGAATCTAGGAGCTTACATAGATTATCGTGCAACCTAAGTAGTAATTGTGAATGGATCGGGCGGATAAGCTTGGAATAAAGATAGGAAATGTCGAGGAGAATCTCGAGACTCATGTTGATAATGACTTCGAAATATTGGTTAGTATTTAATCAACTCGAGATTTATATTGAAATGCTTAGAATTGAAATGTCGAGATATGATTTACTATACAGCTTGAGATCCGTTTTGATAGTCATTTAGAAATTGGTATGAAATCTCGAGGTCTAGCTCGAGATTTATGTCGAAATCTATGTTTACAATGTCGAAATTCATATTAGTACTAATGTAGAAATGTTTAGTAGGATGGAATGGAATGTCGAAATGTGGTGGGAAAATCTCGAGTTCATATTGAGATTCATGTTAAAAATCTCTCGAAATTTTGTATAGTGTAAGCCTCGAAATTGATGTTGGATCTCGACAATAAATCAAACCATACAAGAAATTCACATAACATGGTACTTACAAGCAAGGCCGCTTCCGCGCTTTTGAGTGTGTGTGTCAGTCTGCAGGACCTGTGACCGAAGCTCTGATACCACTCTGTCAGGACCCGTCGTCCCGCCCTCGTATTCCGTTCTAATTCTAGTGTTAATGTTTTGTTATCGTACGAATGCGTAAAAATGCGAATAAAATTTTTCATTTTAAAAGTGCGTGCGGAAATCTTATATACATGTCAAAAGAATATTCTACATCGTTCGACATTTTCATCATGTCCCTGACTACAAAATACAAATGTACGTGTGTGTGTGCAGCCAAAAGCTCCCTATGCGCCCGGCCTTCACAGGTCGTCATCCATACACACACTCCCACCTCAAAAGCAGATGGATAGCTTCAAAAGATCGGCCTCGCATAAAAGTCTGATCACGTACCGTGATCGTCAGTACCTACAACACGTAACATAAACAATGAGCCACCGAGGCTCAGTAAGCAGAAATTATGCATGAATGCACGTGTCCTAACGATCGACAATCCACGCCGTCGTTTTCTAACGCTCGTACTCTTTTTCCTTATTCTCGTACTCTTTTCTTACGCTCTTACTCTTTTTCTTATACTCTTATTTCATACGGGCCCTCGGCTTTCAATTCCCACTAGGCGCCATATCATAGAGCTCTCAAGTGTGGAGGTTCTCACACTAGAAGGTCACTCGAAGGAATCTTCCCTTACTCAGTGTGGCCTCCACGCGGGTGCTTCACGCTGGTAGCCAACACCGAAGCCACCAACCTCGGAGGTCTCCCGAAGGCATCTTCCCTCCGGGTAGTGTTTTACACGCTAGTAGGTCACCCGAGGGAATCTTCCCTTACTCAACGTGTGCCCCGGGCCGCGTCCTCCAGGTTGTACTTCCCGCATACGAGGTATTCCCCCAGCCTCTTATTCAGGCCTTATAGTACGGGGTATTCCCTCAGCCTCTTATTCAGGCCTTATAATACGGGGTATTTTCCCAGCCTCTTATTCAGGCTTTATGGTACGGGGTATTTTCCCAGCCTCTTATTCAGGCCTTATCGTACGGGATATGTCCCCAACCTCTTATTCAGGCCTTATAGCTTCATTCGCTTTAAGGCTGCATAGGGGAAGCCGTGACTCTTCATTCGAGTCAACACACACGCCAATATCGGCGAGTATACATCGCACACAGGCGATCTTATGCACTCTCATACTTCGCTCCTTTCGTACTACTCATGCGTGCAAATGCTCATGCTATGCTCATGTACATATGCAAATTGAATTTCCTAGTTTCGATCAATCATCATGTACATTTGAGGGTCACTTTCGATCAAATTAGGGTTTTCGCTCATTCTTAGGTCATCATGCTATTATCCTAGTTTCGATCGAAACTCTTTATGGAGAAGGTCACTTTCAAGCAATTGTATGGAATTGGTATTAGGTTTCGATCGATTGAGCTTATTCATAAGAGTTTCGCTCGATTCAATTTCATCAAATTGAATTCCTTAAACCCTAGTTTCGATCGAAACTATGCCCGGAATAAGGTTACTTTCGATCAATACCATGAAATTGATATTAGGTTTCGATCGAAACCGTGCATGAACTAACATCACTTTAGATCGATTTAAACATGTTAGGATGAGTTTCGATCGTCGATTGCATGTACATGGATGGAGTTTCGCCGAGTTTTGCTTCGATCGAAACCCTCTCAATTAGCTAGTTTCGCCGAGTTTTGCTTCGATCGAAACTCTCTCAATTAGCTAGTTTCGCCGAGGTATTACATCACTATTACATCACTATGACCTCCCCCTCAACCAGTAGAGCTGAGGGCTCATCGGCAGTTTCGATCGAAACTTGGCATGGGAAAGTATCACTTTCGATCGAGACCATGCAAGTTTCGCCGCGTTCTGACGTGTGCATGGCGCCATCTTGAGTTCCGATCGAATCATGCATGTGGAAGAGTCAATTTGATTCATGGGCATGAGCTTGGGGTTGAGTTTCGCCGAGATTCATTTCGGTCGAAACTCCCTTTCATTAGCTAAATTTCGATTGATTTTATGAATTGGGCTTGAGTTTCGATCGATACTCATGTGTTAAGAAGAGTTTCGATCGAAACTCATATCTTATTGAATTTATTACCTTGCAAATCAATTTAATCGAAACCTAATTCTATTCAAGGGTCGCCCGAAACCCTAAAATTGATTTCTTACTTTCAATCGAAAGTGCCTTGATTGGTCTTATTCGATCGAAACTACTTTTTTCCTATTTCATCCCATCGAAACTTCTGCATTTCATCCCTTTTTGTTACCCAAATCGTGTGATTCCCTCTTACAACAGAATATTCAAGTTCTAAGTTGTATATAAAATAGTTCCTAACACTGATTCATTCAATCGAGACCCTATTACGAGCTTATATATTCCATTTAGGGTTTTTCGAACTCTTCCTCAACTACTTGCCATTAATGCCATTAATACTTCCAACTATAGCTAGGGTACGAAATTAAAAGCTTAGGGAGGATGTTGCACTTACCAAATTCGAGTCCTAAGCTAGTTGGGATGCTTGTGTCTTCGGAATTCCTCTCGGCCCTTGCTCCTTTCTTTTCTTCTTTCTATTTTCGTTAGTGTAGGTTTAGAGTTCAATTGCTAAGTTAGATATTTTCCTTGATAAGATAAAGGAGACGTGGTGTAGACGTGGGTTTCCCTTAATTTAAGGAATTTTGTCTCCTAATTGTTTTCTTAGGGATTGGGCCAACTATGGAATTTCTAGCCCAACATTGCATGGCCCAATTCCCATATAATTATTATCATTAGCCATTTCCTTTGGCATTTTCGAAAATCACCCTTCCTAAGTTAGGGTCATGATGAACACGACATCATTGACACTTAATTGCGTGAAATTCACGTACAATTCACGAGCATAAAATTCGTACATCACGTAGACATTCAACATATACGAAATTAACGTACAATCACATAAATCGTACATGTAATTTATTGGCTGACCTAATTTCCGGGACCGGGGTCCTACAATCTAAACATGAAAGCTCTCCAACGTCTCTCTACGAAAAAGTTGGTTCACGGTCTTCCAACTATACAACTACAAAGGGAGCATCATTGTTCGGCATGTCACCTAGGAAAAATGAAGCGAGCATCTCATCACGTCAAGCAAATTGCGTCTACCTCTCGACCATTGGAACTAATTCACATGGATCTCTGTGGTCCGATGCAGACTCAGAGTATCAATGGAAGAAAGTATGTCCTAGTGATTGTAGATGACTATTCTCGCTACACGTGGACAAAGTTCCTCCGAACGAAAGATGAGACCGGTGACTTGATAATCAATTTTGTGAACACAACTCAAAATCTGCTGCGACAGACTATTCAAGTTGTTCGAACAGACAACGGCACTGAGTTCAAAAACAACCACCTCAATGAGTTTTATCAAAAACTTGGAATAAGTCAACAATTTTCATCCGCCAAAACATCTCAGCAAAATGGGGTCGTCGAAAGGAAAAATCGAACACTAGTGGAAGCCGCTCGTACAATGCTGATCCAGTCAGGACTTCCACACTTTCTATGGGCTGAAGCAGTCAATACCGCTTGTTTCACTCAAAACAGGACGGTGGTTCACAAACGGTTCAACAAGACTCCGTACAAGATTGTGAATAATAGCGTGCCCAATATCTCTTTCTTAAAGTCTTCGGGTGCAAGTGCTTTGTGGCGAACGACCGAGAACAACGTGCAAAGTTCGACCCTAAAGCATTCGAAGCTACATTTGTCGGGTATTCTTCAACTTCAAAAGCGTACCGAGTATACATCAAGTCCAACCGAACTATTAGGGAAAGCTATAATGTCACTTTTCGCGAAGTGGCAGAGATGGCTTCTGGTCAACTCAGTCCAGGACCCGTGCCTAACCCGATGGTTCCTGCTCAAATCAGTTCAGGACCCATGCTCAACCCGATGGCTTCTGAAGACAACATTTCAGAACCCGTAATCACTGGTGTGTTGGCACAAAACCAACAGAAGATGGCAACAACATCAAAGTCAATGTCAGACGAAGCAACGAGACTTGCAATAGACGATTTGGGTTCTCTCTTCGAACCAGTATATCGGTCATGCACCACTGCATCTACAGTGAATTCTTCACCGTTCGCGATCGACGTACCAAGTTCATCTCACACCTCTACCCCACCCGATTCAGATTTGCCACAGAATACCGAAGAACCTACAGTGGTCCTCGAGGAAGTATCATCATAGACGAACGATCCAAGTGCAGAATTGGAACTTCCTCAGACAAATGATCAATCAGAGACTATAGGAAATCTAGATCCACAGATGGCTGACGCATCTGCTATAGCCTTGCCTCATGTGCACAAGGGGACTAGTGGTCACCCGGTCGATCAGATAATTGGCGATCCTTCGGATGGTGTGAGGACACGTCGTCAACACAGTCTTTTCAGTTGCTTCCTGAGATAAAACGAGCCTACCAAAGTAGCAGACGCACTTCGAGACCCGAATTGGACAATCGCAATGCAAGAGGAAATCAATCAATTCGAACGTCTTCAAGTGTGGACCTTGGTACCCCGTCCACATGGGAAAACAGTGGTCGGAACTAAATGGGTTTTCAAGAAAATGAAGATGGTGAAGTGATCCGGAACAAAGCAAGGCTAGTAGCTAAGGGATACAATCAACAGGAAGGCATCGACTACGACGAGACCTATGCTCATGTTGCCCGTATCGAAGCTATCCGCCTCCTGCTGGCTTATGCGGCTCACAAAGACTTCAAAGTCTATCAGATGGATGTTAAAACCGCTTTTCTCAACGGAGTGTTAAAAGAAGAAGTCTACGTCGCTCAGCCGGAAGGTTTCGTTGATCAAGAACATCCCGATCACGTCTATCGTTTGGACAAAGCTCTCTATGGACTAAAACAAGCCCCACGTGCTTGGTATGATGTCCTGAGTGATTTCCTCGTGAAGTCTGGATTCATACGAGGAACGATAGACACAACCCTCTTCATTAAATGGCATGACAAAGATTTGATGGTCGTCCAAGTATACGTCGACGACATCATCTTCGGATCAACAAATCCTCGGCACTGCAAGAAGTTTGGAGATCTCATGAAGAGCAAATTCGAAATGAGTCACATTGGAGAGATGCATT
This sequence comes from Craterostigma plantagineum, assembly GCA_027422505.1. Classification (NCBI taxonomy): domain Eukaryota; kingdom Viridiplantae; phylum Streptophyta; class Magnoliopsida; order Lamiales; family Linderniaceae; genus Craterostigma; species Craterostigma plantagineum. Next base: position 701,969 of record JAPQWV010000271.1, read on the forward strand.
TTTTCTTAGGCCTTCAGGTCAGGCAGCTCAATGATGGAATTTTCATCAGTCAAACAAAATACATCAAGGATATTCTGAAGACGTTTCATCAAGACCAGAGCAAGCCTCTCAGCACTCCTATGTCACCAAGCTGCAAGTTGGATGCCGATCCCTCTGGTAAATCGGTCGACATCACACTGTATCGCAATATCATTGGATCTCTTCTCTACCTCACATCGAGCTGGCCGGATATCATGTTTGCCACCTGCTTGTGTGCCCGTTTTCAAGCCGAACCCAAAGAATCCCATATGCTCGCGGTCAAAAGAATTCTTCGCTGCCTTAAGGGCACCTCACCCTTGGCCTATGGTATCCAAAGGGTATGAATTTCAAACTTATCGGCTACATTGACGCTGACTATGCAGGTTGCCGAATGGACAGAAAAAGCACGTCCGGTGGCGCTCAATTTCTAGGCGAAAAGCTGGTCTGTTGGTCATCCAAAAAGCAGAACTGTGTGTCCACTTCGACGGCAGAAGCAGAATACGTAGCTGCCGCTAGCTGTTGCTCACAGATGCTGTGGATGCGGACACAGCTTAGCGCCTATGGGTACAATCTAACTAATATACCCATATATAGTGATAGTCAGAGTGCAATTTCCATTACTTGCAATCCTGTTCATCATTCACGCACAAAACACATAGACATTAGATATCATTTTATCATAGATCACGTAGAAAAAGGCACGATAGAGATGTACTTTGTGAACACGGAGTTTCAACTAGCCGACATTTTCACCAAGGCCTTGGATGAGAAACGATTCCAATTCCTTATCGGAAAATTAGGCATGTTGAATCTTCCGTAATATGTGCATTACCTGATCTTCTGTGCTATCACGTGCTCTATTCTATGTGTTTTCTATGCTTATTTGTCCTTATCTTGCGTGATATTAAAAAAAATATATAACAATAAATAATAACTAACGATAATAACTATATATACATATATATATAATATAAAGGGGTATGACGAAATCCTTTAGGATGCTTTGATCTAAAGTCACCAAGAATTTTACCCCGGCATGCGATCGATTTAATTGCTTAAATTTTGTCAGTCTAAGTCGCATTCTTGTGTCTAAAAGGTCAGTTGATGTTCCACTAGACACAAAGTCACTCTACATGCTTGAGGATTCAAGCCTTGTTCCTTTTTTCCTTTACTTGGATCTATTTCTCGAGTGAGTCACACATCAATTACTTGTCTTACCTAGTGATTCTTGGTGTCATAGTCACCTTGCGTTAGATCGTTAGGAAAATGATAAGGGAGTTTAGGATATTCCTCATTCGACGAGTGTGACCCAAAACTGTTGATCAGACACTTCAGGGACTCGTCAGGTGGTGGTGGTGGTGAGGGCGTAAAGAAGAGCATGGTGGCAGAGGACGTCTCCATGTAGCGCACCATGGTGGAATGAATGGCAGTGGGTGAACGGTGGAGTCTGGTACAAGAGATCCACATCGCCTAAGCATCAAGATTGGATGGCGCGCCCACTGATGGTTGGTTGATCTCTTGTCAACCCTTCTTTGTAGGTCCAGGTTCTGCACGGATTTGTACAGAAGCCATGATGGTTGCTCGCTTCTCTGACATCCCTTCATGCACGTGGAGCAATCCGTGTAACGTGCATGATGGGGTTGGTTGCTCGCAGTGCATACCGGTCATGAATGTGGAGCAACCCATGTACCATTCATGCCGGGGAGTGGTTGCTCACGTCGTGTACCAGTCATGTATGTGGAGCAACCCGGGTACCATACATGCTGGGAGTGTGAAATTGGCATTTGGAAATTCGGCTCCGAAAAGTTTGGGGGTGACCTAAACTTTTTCTATAATGTGCCAATTACCGTCCTAGGTCGATTGTTGGGTACGGTGATCGTTGCCGCGTTTTGGATTTGCCTTCAAAATTAAACAAAAACGTCGTCTATACCGTAAATTTTGGCCCAGAAAAATTTATTTCGGAAAATTTTAAAAGTGTAAAATAGACGAAGTCCAATGGCCTTAGAAAATTTTCCTCTATCCAATGATATAAATTTTCCATTGTAGAAAAAAAATTTTCCAACCCTTTTTTTTTTTTTTGCTCCTTAAAACCTTATTTAATCCGAGGGGGGGCCAGAAATTTTGGTGGTAAAAAACGCTTAAGTGTATTTTGTTTAAAGAGTGATTTTTGCAAGATTTGAAGCTAAAAGGTGTGTTTGGATCAAGTTTAAAGGTTGGGTGCAAATTTCTCGGGGTTGCGAAAAATGGTGTGTGAAAATGTGCGAAAAATGTTGTCCCGAGAAATTTCGTTGTGAGAGTGAGTCGCAAAAATAAGGAAATTTCGCATTGAGAGTGAATTTTCGCATATAGCACGGAAATTTCGCATTCAGAGGACATTTTCGCATGTACAGTAAAAGTTTCGCATATCAAGAAGATTACTCATTCAGAGTAAATTTTCGCATGTGGTGAGAAATTTTCGCATCCAAGAATTTCGCATGTACAGTAAAAGTTTCTCAGCCTTAGAAAATTTCGCGGTTTCAAAATTTCGCGGTTTCAAAAATTTCGCGGTTTCAAAATTTCTCAACCTGAGAAAGAAAGTTTCTCGGTTTCGAATTTCTCAGCCTTAGAAAATTTCGCGGATTTGGAAAAAATTTCTCAGTTTTGCAAAACTTTCTCGGGCAGCGAAAGTTTCTCAGATTGATAAAATTTCTCGGGCAGCGAAAGTTTCTCGGCCAGCGAAATTTTCTCAGGCAAACTTTCTCGGGTATGAAAATTTCTCGGCCAAGAACAGTTTACTATTTCATTGCGCGACGCGACTTTTACCAGAAAAATGACTCGTTTTCGCTCAAATCTCAGTCAAAATCGACGAAACTTGTTCCAAAACTTCAGAAAAACATTCCTAAACACATAATCAACCTTTGGGATGTCTAAAAACAACAAATCGAGGTCGAAATCGCCCAAAAACAGAGAATGGCCGAAAATGATTTTTCAAGCAATTTTTCACTCAAATCTTGCTCAAAACACGCAAATCCAGTCGCGTTGGGCTCTGATACCAATTGTTGGTCCGAGATTTCACCAACAATACGACTGAGGACGGATTAAACACGCCGAATGATCGAGATTTAGGTTCGGGCGTGGGGGCTTGGTGGTGTTCTTGAGGAGACTCTCTCACTCTAACATATGTTTATTTGATCCACACACACAAGCACACCTAACTATGTGTTAGGGTTTTAGTATTTATACCACAAGTTGGTATATAATACTTGGGCCCTTGTGAAGGCCCATTACATGAATAACTAAGAACTAACCCTACTAAGAACTAGTCCAAAGTTCTAATAAAGCTAACCAACAAAGATAATATAATGAAATTGAACACTACAAAATATTTCCTAACACGGCGAATGCTTGTCGATTCGACTAGGTTTTGCCCTAGTTTTCGATCGATTTCATGCCACCTTGACTTACTCGATTCCTTTCAAATTTAAGCTCTCCAAATCGCCCGATTTGAGGGTTTCCAAATCGTCTGATTTCACGTACCTAAGTTACCCGATTTGTCAGGCATCACATAATCGGGTGATTGCATTATCTTCAAGTCGCCCGATTTCACTTCATGGAATTGCCCGATTCCGTGTCTTAGCAATAAATCGCCTGATTTTCTTCTAAGGTTAATGTATCTAAATCGCACGATTTACCTAAACACTATTTTAGCTCGTCCGATCCTAATATAGATTGAAATCGCCTGACTTTTATAGAAACCCTAAAATACAGATTCATATATCTTTGAACTTAGCTTCAAAAATTAAGCAAATCCCAGGAAACGATACACCTTAAATCATTCGGTTTTCAAAACATATTAAATTAGGAATCCTTAAAGAACTTCTACGGAACATTAAAATTTCGATATTCACTAAGACTTTAATTATTAACATGACGTTATTCATAGACACAAGTTCTAACAAAACTGGTTCTCCAAGTCTATCAAAACTCATCTTATGAACACCACATCATAACGTAGTACTCTCTAGTTAGTAGAATTAAATTAAATATGTTAAATTCAAGGAAAAATTTATATACCTCAATTCGAATTTCAACTTCCCAAGTCAGGAGCTCTTCTATATTGTGAGATTGTTGTTTACGTTTTGCTCAGTAATCGAATGGAGTTAGTGAGAGTTTCTTACAATGATAATTGATAATTGATGTATATGTTATATGTTGGGATAGACGTTGAGATCTTTGATATTCGTGTATGATTTGACAAGGATGTGTAAAGGAGTTTTTACCTCACTTTGAAGTAAGATTAAATTGGTTAAGCTTATCCTATTTCGAAATTTAGTTGGGCTTTATTCATGTATTAAGTGTATAGCCCAATCTTGTCAATTAATTGATGGTATTCTCTAATACCCTAAATTTTTTAATTTGAAAATCACTAAAATTGATTTTATTTTAATGCTTAAATTTCCAATTCACCGTTTTCAACACTACTTACATCAAAACCCCGTATTTAATTTTACGGGCATTACATCCTTCCCCCTTAAAAGAATTTCGTCCCCGAAATTACACCGACTGGAATAATTCGGTGTTGGTCCCGAAATGCACCAAACAAGGAATCAAAGAGGCTTAGATGGGATGAAAAGGGAGATTTCTCACCTTGTAGTGTGTGTAGTGTGTGAAAACTAGGGTTAGCCTTTTGATCTTTGATTAGCTTTCAAAGTGAGTTGGTAAAACCTTATATACCACATTAACCCTAGGTATATTAAGGCCCAATCACTAATAATAAAATATTTACTATCTAGTCCAAAGCCCAAGCTAAAGATAATTACATAATTAATCCCAAGACTTAAACTATTGACACAACCAATTAAATATCCTAACAATCTCCCCCTTTGTGTCAATTGTTGGGAGTCTTGAATCTTGGGCGTTGGGATGGTGGATTACCGTGTGAGTGTTTCGCGAAGCCCTAGCTTGAACTCGAAGGCGCGGAGATTCCTTCGAAGAACCATTCTATCAGCTATAGCGTCAATGAGCTTCGCGAACTTGGATCGGCAGAGGGGATCTTCTTCTGAAAGTATGCGGCAGATCTTCATTAGTTTGTCTTGGATGATGGTGAGCGTTCCATCCGAGAACTTTGCCACTTCAGAGCAGCGCAGCATCCTCATCTTTCCCTTATAGTTCGAGTAGGCGACCGTCGGATCGTCTCCGTCGATCACATCGCCCTCTCGGTAGTCGTCTGCGTTCTTGAAAGATGGGCGAGTCAGATTCACCTTCTTTAGGTTGTGCTCCACCGCCATCTGCAGATCATGGGTGGCGAAGAATCTGACCTGTCGAAGCATGTGGCGTTTGATAGCCACATATCCCATGGTGACCGGTTCAGCGCGTATGAGATGTCCAGAACTTCTGAGGACGAGTCTGAACTGCTTCATGGATTCCAGCATGCTGTACAGGTCGCCCAGGCGCAGAAACTTGAAGTCCGCCTCACTGACTTCACAGTAGCTCTCATCCTGCCTCATTACCGTGAATACTGGGTAATGGACAGGTCCTTTGGATTCTTGGCGGAGGTCAGTGACTTTGCAGATGGGGGCCCGACTCATTTCCTAAGCGATGTTTTCCTCATCGGATAGCGTCCTATTTGTGCATTTGTGGCACAGAAGGCTCCATCGATAGAGTTGCTTCTTTCTCTCGCTCCAACTTTGGATGTTCATCAGCTCATACTCGTCGAAGGTGGTGATGATCTGCTCCTTGCGTCGCCAGATCCTCTTCCTGATCTCTTCTTGAAACGGTGCGGTGATCTTTTTGTTTTCCCACGGTGCTTCCGGTATATCCACCGTGGGTGCATCCGTTTGAGCAGCAGGGGCCTCAGTTTGCTGCGCTTGGAATTGCAAGATGTCCTCAAGCTCGGCCGGTTCAGCGTCGTATTCCTCTCCGTTCTCGTCGTCTGCGGTGTTGATCAGCATAAGTGAGGCCTCCATGAGCATACGTCGAGCGTTTTCTACCAGCTTCCTAGCTGCTACTCCATCGGCGGGCGTGTATAGCCATTCATCATTGAAGATGTAGGCTTCGATTTTGTTCTGTGCGCAGTAGACATCCTCGGAAGCCAGGTTGGGATCAATGTTGAGAGGGGTATGGCTGTGTGGTGGCGAGGGTGTAGCGTCGGAGGAGTTAGTGGATTGTGGGGATGGAATTGGTGGGGATTCTGGTGGTTCGGTTGAGGTGATGGTTTTGGCAAGGATGATTTGGGTGACGGGCGGCGTAGATGTGGTGGTGGCCTCTAGCGTCGATGTGACAGCTAGAGGCTCCGAGGTGGTGGGTGGAGATGATGTTGAGGTGGTCTCTAACGTCGATGTGACGATTAGAGTTTCGGAGACGGTAGTGGGTGGTGGTGAGGGTGATTTGGCTAGTGACTCAGGGTGAACGGGGTGGGATTTTTGGCTAGTGGGTTGTGAGGTTTCTGGTGCGGGCGTCGTTTCAGGTCCAGAGGAGGAGGGCGGCGTCGATTGCATGAATCCTTGTGAGCTCAGCTGCCTATTCTCCCCCTCGCGGCGATCTTGATCATCATCTTGATCGTCGCGCCTGGTCCTGCTAGTCTCGCCTTGAGTGCGGCAAGACAGTGGTTGTGTCATGATCTTCTTCATCTGCTGTTCCTCCTCGTCGAGTTCCGTCATGGACTCGAATCTTGCTCTGAGGATGTAGAAGAGCTCCTTGGTGGAAATGGAGGAGAGAACAGCTTCCGCGTCCTCATTGTGCGTCGGTGGTGGCGTCTCCGGGGCCACACCTTTGCCTTTGTCGATTGTGGACGCCTCGAGACGCACGTAGACTTTATCAAGTATTGACGCTTCAAGAGTCGTTGCAAACTCTTGAAGACGTGTCTCTAGCGCGGTCTCGGTGACAAAATGGGGTAAATCTAACAAGTTGGAATCACGAAGAAATCCAACTGACACCGAATCGGTGAATAAAGCCGATCGGCCGCCCGTTTGCACAGGTCTGGAAAAGACGGGGTCACTCAGACTTCCCGTTGGCATCATCGAGGAGACAGACTCACTCGAGTGATGGCCTAGGCTCACGGTTGTTGTGATGTTGGCCGTGCTAGGTCTTCCGCTCTCAGTCACAGAGACATCACCGAGCGTTCTGACAGGGTCACTAAGACTCTGTGGTGCGGTAGAGGGTGTATGTGTCCTAGAGACGTGTGAAACTATGGGGAGTGAGGGCACTAGACTCGATGTGCATGAAGAGGATGCAGTCTGAGGCGAGGGACTGCTTGTTTCAACATCGATCATCTCCAAGTGGGATGTCGATGGTATACGTGGTTCCTCGTGGAATGAAATACCTTCCTGTAGAGAGGAAGATAAGTGGGTTGGTGGGGTTGTTTGCGTGGTTGAGCCAGATGCCACGACTTCTACTCGGGAGCTGAACACATCACCTCCTGTACCTATTGGTTCGGCTCGGCTTATTTGTGGCGGAGAGGTCGATCGTGTTTTTGTTTCGATCGACGCTCCGTGGGGCGGCTTACGTCATCCTCACGCGACCGTTTTTTCGGAACGCGGGTGGAGGAGGATGCGGCGCGACCTGAAGACTTTTTGGAGGTGGTGGGAGGGTGTGGCTAGTCCCGGGGTAGGAGCAGTGGGGTTGATCTGCGCCATAGGGACAGTGGAGGGAGGTCGGGGGCTCTCGCGGAACGCGGCGGTTGTGGCTCTGTATTCGCGGACGTGCGGATTTGTCTGATCTGCGTAGGCGAGTACTTCGTCCGGAATGATCATGGCGTGTCGATCCTTCGCCGGCGTGTTTTTCTTGGCGAACCTCTCGACGATTGGGATGACGAAGTGTTCCGCTGTCGGCCGGATTCGAATGTCGGTTGAGTGCAGGCGGAAGTGCTTGATGAGAGCAGGGAGCCACCGCATGTAGGGTACAAATCGGTTTGTGACTCCCTTGGCGACTTCCCGGTCGCGACGTTGGATCATGGAGACGAGATCCATCCAGATTATATCGGCGTAGTTGTACTTGCGGTTGTGGGCGATGCCGGTCAGGATGGTGAGAATCTGAAAGTTGCCGCGGTCCTGACCAGCATGCTTCCCTGACATGCACTTGTTGACGAGCAGGTACAGCGTTCGCCATGGTTGAGGTAGATTGCGGGTGGTGACTTCACTGAGGACAAGTGGGCCCTTCTTTTTCTTATTGTCTGATTGGTAGCCCAGTCTGTCAATGTCGTCAACCAGTTGCTCGTGTGTCGGTAGTGGGTCGTAGGGTGAGTAGACGGGGAGTTGAAGTACTTCTTGTAATATCTTGCGGGTGAGCACCACCGTGTCTTGATCAATTCTGGCTGACAAGGTTTTGGCAAGACGGAGTGGTCCAGCTATCTGGAGTGTATGCCAGAATTGTTGAAGATAGACTTGAGCTTCTGGCTCGCCATGTGCGAGGGCGTGGCGAAGTGGGTGCCCTTTGAGGATTTCTACGATGACGTGGGCATCGCACCGAAAGCTCTCCAGATCCACCATGTAGTTGTTGGGAATCAGAGCCGCCCATTGACTTAGGGGGAATATCTGGTCGGGTGGTGGTACATAGGTGCGCATGTGGACTTCGATGCGAGCGACGTCCCTTTGAATTGCAGCCTCCTCAAGTGCTTCAAGCGTGGCTTGATCTTTAGTCATATCTGTACTCGACAGTGATTGTTATACAATTAGAGCGGACTAAATGTCGAATTCGCGAAGTATGAAAACGTAGATATGTCTAGAAAACTTCTGCATTTTTGTATAAAATTTCGCATGTAAAGAGAAATTTTCGTAACTTATATCATATAAGCATGTCGAGAAAGTTTTTCGCATATAAAGTTTCATGGGCATGGAAAAGAAAGTTTTTCGCATATAAAGTTTTTTCGCATATAAACTTTCGTATCTAGGTAGAATTGTCACAAGTAAAGAGAGTTTCGCATTCAATGCAGAATTTCGCATTTTGCAAGTAGTGGCAGATTTTCGCATATTGGGTAAAAATTCGCATGTAACGAAAATTCGCTAAGTAATAGAGAGTTTCGCATATTAGGTAAATTTCGCATATAGGACAATTTTTGCATGCATTGGGAAGTTTCGCAAGTGAACATGGACATGTCATGAGGATTTTTTGCACAGTGAGTAAAATTTCGCTAGTGTGCAAGTTGTCTAAATTTTCGCATGTGATGAGAAAATTCGCAAGTTATCATACATAGACAAGTCGAGAAATCGCTCAATTTCGCATGTATGAAAGAACTTTCGCATATGAATTTTCGCACAGAAGGAAATTTTCGCACGTTAAAGCACTGTTTCACTCAGAGTTAATATTCGCATGTATCAAGGAAATTTCGCACTTAGTCTATTCACGAATTTTCGCACATAAAGAAAATTTTCGCAAGTTGAAGTGTTTTCGCATTCCGAGTGAATTTTCGCAAGTAAGGTAGTTTTTCGCAAGTTATATGAAAGTTTCGCGGAAGGGAAAAAGAACTTTATGCATTAAGAAAATTTTCGTGTTTCTCTGTGGTTGCGAAAGAGTGAAGATGCGAAAGTGTGTAGATGGAGAGATGTGTTATGAGATTTTCGCGGGGTGACACTCACTGTAGCAGAGAAAGTTTTGACGTGAATAAAAGAAAATTTCTCAGATAAACTTTCGCGGGACTTCACATACTGTAGCAGCGAAAAACATTTTAACTTATGTAAATTCTCGAATGAAAGTTTTGCATTTCTTTAGTCACTGTAGCAGCGAAAATTTAGCGCTTTGAAATTTCTCGGATAAAAATTTCGCGGAATATTACTCACTGTAGTAGCGAAACTTTCAATCTTAAGAAATTTCTCGGAAAGATTTTCGCGGAATTGTTCTCACTGTAGCAGCGAAAATTAACATTTTTAAAGCAATCTTCTGAGAATTTTTCGCGGTGAAGAACACATTGCGACAGCATGCGAAACGACGAATAATTTTAGCCTTAGACCTACTCAAATCTCAACCAAAAAGCTATAATCTGGGCTTAATCGACTCGTAATTGAATGGGTAACGCAGATTTGGGGATATTAAACATAAAAAACATATCATGAGTTCGATTCAGAGGCCGCGAAAAACTTATTCTTAACCTAACAGATTTAATCGAAATGGGGCAAAACAGCTTAAAGTGACTGGAAATTGATTTAACTAAGGTGTATTCATACCGAGAAGCTGATTTGCGACAATGGAGGTAGCAAGAAACGGAGTTTGAAAGCAGATTTTGACGACGACGTGACGCGGGGAGTTGCGAAATTTTGAGAGAGGGGTTGCGAAAGTTTTGAATTTTTCTCGGGATCTTTAGGAAAGTGAAAAGTGTTAAGGGTTTTGGGGTTTTACGAGTGTAGGCACTGTACATGCGAAATTTGAGTAAATGGGCCGAAAATTTCGCGGGCTTGGTCAAAACCTCAACGTAGCTGAGTTTCGCGGATTTGGACCCAATTTTGACCCTTTTTGACCAGAAAAATTTGAAATTCAACCCAAAATATCTTGACCGGTCCGATTTTGACTCAGTTTGACCAGACTATAAAATTTCAACCCAAATTTTTTTTTTTTTAAATAATGAAAAATAAGAAGCTCCCCCTTAATCGTAAAACTTCCGTTTTAAATAATGAAATATCAGACGCTCCCCCTTAAACGAAAAATCTCCTTTAAAAATAATAGAAAAATCAGATGCTCCCCCTTAATCGAAAACTCCCCCTCAAAAGGACATAATTCAGAGGACACATAAAAATTCAGAAGACACATAGATAATGGAGTGAAGTGGAAACGAAATATGTACACTTAATCAAAGTTCATGTAGAGACGATTGATCACAACTGAATATTCAACATGCCCAACATAGTCACTAGGTGTTGGAATCGTTTGACATCCAACGGTTTTGTGAAAATGTCGGCCAGTTGATCTTCGGTTGTGACGTAGTGCAATTCAATTGTCCCTTGTTCTACATGTTCTTTGATGAAGTGGTGACGAATATCTATGTGTTTTGTTCTAGAGTGATGTACCGGATTACTCGTCATCGCAATAGCACTTTTTGAGTCACAATAAATGGGAATTTTATCAACATGAATATTAAAATCTCGTAGTTGGGTTCTCATCCACAAAAGCTGTGAACAGCAACTAGCGGCGGCGACATATTCTGCCTCCGTCGACGAAGTTGAGACACAGTTTTGTTTTCGAGACGACCAACTTACGAGTTTACCGCCCAAGAAGTGTGCAGCTCCAGAGGTGCTTTTTCGGTCCATCTTGCATCCTGCATAATCTGAGTCAGAGAATCCAACTAGTTTGAAGTCCGATTGAGTGGGGTACCACAGACCCAGATTGGGTGTTCCTTTGAGGTAGCGGAGAATCCTTTTGACAGCAGTGAGATGGGATTCCTTTGGTGTGGCCTGAAAACGAGCGCAGATTCCTGTCGAGAGGACGATATCCGGTCGACTAGCAGTAAGGTACAGAAGAGATCCTATTATCCCTCGATAAACGGTTTGGTCAACGGGAACACCAGATGGGTCCGCGTCGGGTCGGGCAGAGGGTGACATAGGTGTAGCAGCAGTCTTAGCATCCTTCATTCCATACTTCTCGAGGATGTCATGGATGTATTTGGACTGATTGATGAAGATTCCGTTGGGGAGTTGCTTTACTTGAAGACCAAGAAAGAAATTCAGTTCACCCATCATACTCATTTCGAATTTCTCTTTCATCAATGCTGCGAACTCTTCGCACAGTTGAGGTTTAGCCGATCCAAAAATGATGTCATCGACATAAATCTGTACAATCATGATGTCCGGGCCACTCCGCTTTGTGAAGAGAGTTGTATCCAGAGATCCTTTCTTGAATCCAGACTGAACAAGGAAATCTGAAAGGACGTCATACCAAGCTCGGGGAGCCTGTTTTAGTCCGTAGAGGGCCTTGTAGAGTCGATAAACGTGATGAGGAAACTCTTCGCTCAAGAACCCTTCAGGTTGATCAACGTACACTTCTTCTTTGAGAAATCCATTCAGAAATGCAGTCTTTACGTCCATTTGGTAGACTTTGAAGTTCTTGTGAGCAGCAAAGGCAAGGAACATTCGTATGGCTTCGATCCTGGCAACTGGGGCGAAAGTTTCATCGTAGTCGATGCCTTCTTGTTGGTTGTACCCCTTAGCCACAAGTCTTGCTTTATTGCGAATAACAACACCATCTTCATCCTTTTTGTTCTTAAAGATCCATTTTGTGCCGATAATGGATCTATTGTGAGGTCGTGGTACGAGTTCCCAAACTTGTAAGCGTTCAAACTGATTTATTTCCTCCTGCATTGCAATCAGCCAATCAAGATCGTTGAGAGCTTCTGCTACTCGTGATGGTTCGACTTGACTGAGATAGCAAGCAAACAAACTTTCATTCATCGTAGCCGAACGTGTCGAAACACCGGATGTGGGATCCCCAATAATCTGATCGATAGGGTGAGAGCGAGCCCAAAGTGGTACGTTGGTTTGTGAGGAGCTGGCCGCATTTGTGTCTATTTGAAACTCATTGGATTGGGGCCCGGTGTCCGAAGAGAAGATCTCAATCGTATTAAATTGAGAGGGTTCAGCATCAGGATCAGCAATATTCCCAGGGTTGGGTAGAATGTCGTCTTCGTTAAGATTGAGTGGATCCATGTTTGGAGGGACGACGTTATTGCCAGTAGCTGGTGGTGTAGGTGGAGTGGGTGCAGCGGTAGGTTGAGTGGTGGCGACGGGAGTCTTGTGAACTGGGTAGAAGTACTCGAAGAGCAGATCGAGATCTAGTTCACCACAATTGCCCTCAGCTGAGGAAGTTCCCGCCGTTGAAGGCTGACCTTTTGTCAACGACTGTAGAAGACCTGGTTCTGGACTGATATGACCAGAAGCTATTAGATCGCCTTCGCTTTCGTCAAAGGTGACATTCGTGCTTTTTATTACTGACCGTTTCTCCTTAAGATAGACTCTGTATGCCTTTGAGTTCAGTGAATATCCAACAAAGATGCCTTCAATTGCTTTTGGATCAAGCTTCCCAAGATGTTGGCGATCATTGGCCATAAAACATCGGCAACCGAAGACCCTCAGATAGGATATATCGGGGATACGTCGGTTATTCAGCATCTCGTATGGGGTGCGGTTGAATCTCTTGTGGATTGAAGCCCGGTTTTGTGTGTAACAAGCTGTTTGAATAGCTTCGCCCCAAAAAGAATGAGGAAGTCCGGATTGAATGAGGAGAGTTCTAGCTACTTCAACTAGTGTTCTATTCTTACGCTCAACAACACCATTCTGTTCCGGTGTCTTCACAGCTGAGAACTGTTGGGTGATGCCCTGAGTGGCGTAGAATTCACTGAGCTTCTTGTTCTTAAACTCAGTTCCGTTGTCTGTTCTGATAATCCGAACCTTTTGTTGATGAAGAGTTTGGGACGCAACAACAAACTCGATGATTATTTCAGGAACTTCATCCTTTGTACGAATGAGTTCCGTCCACGTGTAGCGTGAAAAATCGTCGACAATCACAAGAATATACCGTCTTCCTCCGAGTGTGGCCGTAGGCATTGGGCCACATAGATCCATGTGTAAGAGCTCGAGGATGAGCTTAGAGGACGGTGTTTCCTTGGAAGTGTGAGACGATCGCTTCATCTTCCCCAATTCACAGGCAGAGCAGAGGTGTTCCTTATGATATGTCAGTTGGGGTAGACCGTTGACGAGTTTGTTCTGTCGCAGTTTGTTGATGGTCCTGAAGTTGAGATGTGAAAGACGTCGGTGCCATAAATCGTTCAACTTGGGTGCGGCTCGAGAGATGAGGCATATTGGTCGAGAGGTCGTGAGGTTGAGTACGTAAAGGTGAGACGTGCGCGTTCCAGAAAGAAGAGATTGTCCTGAGGCATCTATAATGCTGCAGATGTCAGATTCGAAGAGGACCTTGTATCCTTTGTCGCAGAAACGACCAATGCTGAAGAGATTGTAGCTCAAACCCTCGACGTAGGAGATGCCCTTGATTGTCAGAGGATCTTTTAGTAAAGATAAAATCATTTTGTGAAAGCTCGAAGTATTGATACTCCTGATTTGGTGCTCGTTATATTGATAGAAGAGGGCGAGGTCGAGTTCGTAATCATTCAGAAATATCACCATTGAGCATCATTATCAGGTAAACCTCTTTTATGCTGCCATAGACTCCCAGTTGCAAGAGATTAAGAGTCGCTTTAGTGAAGATGCTATGGAATTGCTCATTCGTAGTAATTCTTTAAATCCTCAAAATGCTACGGAGATTTTAAGCGTTGAAGATATATGTAAATTAGCTGAAAAGTATTATATGGAAGATTTTACAAAGGATGAGCTGGAGCATTTGCAGATACAGCTGAAGCACTACGAGTACAATATAGTCAAATGTGATGACTAAAAAAAAAAATTCCTCTATTTCAGAATTATGTCGATGGTTGGTGACGACTAATAAGTCTGTGACATACAATCTCGTTTTCCGATTGATTGTACTTGTGCTTACTCTTCCAGTTTCTACTGCTACTACAGAGCGTCCATTTTCGGCAATGAATATTGTGATGACTAGGCTTCGAAGTAAAATGGAGGAAGACTTTCTCTCGGATGCGTTAATGATAGATATTGAGAGAGAATTTGTTACAAGAGTGAGTCTTGAAACAATTATTGAAGACTTTGAAATTCTGAAAGAACGTCGATTTTCTTTTAGTTAGAAAGTTTTTTATTTAAATTCAGTCATTGTATCTCAAGTACTATTTTAAAGTCGATTATTCAATTTATTTATTTTATTGATGTATTATTATTTATTTATTTGTTTATGTCACGGTCCCCTCGGAAAAATATTCCTGGATCCGTCCCTGAAAGTATGTATAAGCTCTCATATTGCATATAGGCTTTATGTTCCTAGTTATATTATACGCTATTGTTTGCTAGTAACGTTTGATATTCTGCACGCGCTGTCAAGGATGCTATCCGCCCTCACCGCGATCCGGTACCTTGGGCTGAACTGTTTGGTGGTATCTTGCAAATCCCTCGGCACGACTTTATCCTTTGGCTTGCCATTCGGGAACGGTTAGCCACGAGAGATAAGGTGTGGATTGCCACACGCGCAAACTCCACGGCTTGCCTCCTCTGTGACGGAGGGGTCGAAACTACTAACCATATATTTTTTGAGTGTCCCTTTTCTGTACAGTGTCGACATGTGCTTAGACAAAAGACACGGTTTGCTTGGCCTTATCAAGATTGGCGTACAGGAATCCGATGGGCTGCACTTAAGTGGCGTGGCAAACACCTACACCAACAGGCATACCGCCACCTTCTTTCGTCCCTCATCTACCACATTTGGGCTGAACGGAATCATCGATGGCATGACGGCACAAGGCGGACGCCAGAGGCAATTACGAAGCTCATCCTTGATATGATTCACCTATACCTGTCTGCGCTGCCCGCCAAGTACGACCTTCAATATCGAGGATTACGTCGCATGTGGCACATCGCCTGGTAGCTTTATTCTCTGGGGGCTGAATGGGTCTTCACGGGGCTGAAGGCTACTGATGTTGCGGTGACATGTCCCGTGGTTGTTTTTATTTCTGTCCCTAGCTTGTTCGTTGTTTACTTTTGGAGATTTGTTGTCTTTGGTGCGGCATGAATTCTCATGCACGCTGCTGTACCATTTGGACTCTCTTTCCTTTTATTTTAGTGACCCTTTTTCCAAAAAAAAAAAAACGTTTGATAGTCGCATTGTTTTTCCCCCTCAAATTCGCGTCACTTTTTAAACCTTATTTCATCAAATTCACGTAAGAATTTATTTTTTGTGCATGGAGAAGAATGTAGAAGAGATTAGAACCCATAGTTTATTCTTTTTCGATCGATTGCAATAGTAAGTTATATACATTAATAATAGGCCAAACCCAATCAGACTGACCCGATCCTAAGGTGATGGAGAAACAAGCAGGCCCCCCAAAAGCCCGAGAGGAGATGGATGTGTGTGCACTATTATTTTCGGATATATAAAATTGCCTTATGATTATAATATTTTTATAAAAGAAATAACTAAATCTCACGACGCATAGCATATCTGCATGGTTCTGAAAGTGGAATTTGTGTGAAATTACGTTAGTTCAAAATTTAGAAGTGTTTGTTAAGGTTAGATGTCACGAAAATTAAGAATATGGAACGGTGTCTAGCAAATGAATTAAACTTTGCTTTTAAAAGAAACAATTTTTGCACTTGCTGTCAAAACGAGACTAATATATAAAATGAAATATAACTAATATCGAATAAGTTGATATAGATATTTAGATATAATTACTATTATTGTAAATATAATCAACATGTCAACCAGAGCAATTATGAAGAAAAAAACTACTGATATCAGAAGAAACACACAACATATTATAAGAAGCTGAATTTTATTGCAGAGAGGCAAACCAAAAGAGTAGTTCAATAAAACGTGCACTTGTCGCTTATGCAACAAGAATTTGTTTAAAATTAATTCAGTCTTAAATAGTCCTTATAAAGAAAACTTAAATAAGTCACGTAATCTATCAATTGCTAAACATAACATAAAGAAATAAAACAAGAAACTCCCTCTACAACAACCGAAAGTATTTACTCGAACCGGCATTTTGATTAATACAGTTAAAGATTTCACATTTTAGTTACTCATAGTATGCAATGAAAACCCTATTTTTACTATGATGGTAAACTGTAAACACAAGGTATATATAAGGAGGTGATGCTACACACATTCATACATCCAAAGATGAGCGCAATAACACTAAACCCTTCCAATATGGCTTCGCTCTTGCGAGTTTTACTAATTGTTTGCTCCCTATCTATTACCAATGCATATGAGAAGGATGAGTCATCGTCTTCATACGATAAATATCCTTCTTATAAGTCTCCAAAATCAGCTGAAAAGCACCCATCGTACGAGAAATATCCTACAAAATCAGACGAGTACCCACCTTACGAGAAATATCCTTCTTACCGGTCTCCAAATTCAGATGAAAAGTACCCACCGTACGAGGAATATCCTTCTTACCACTCTCCAAAATCAGAAGGAAAGTATCCACCGTACGAGAAATATCCTTCTTACCAGTCTCCAAAATCAGATGGGAAGTACCCATCTTACGAGAAATATACTTCCTACAAGTCTCCAAAACCATATGAGAAGTACCCATCGTACGAGAAAGATCCTTCCTACAAGTCTCCAAAATCAGAGAAGAAATACCCACCTTACGAAAAATATCCTTCCTACAAGTCTCCAAAATCATATGAGAAGTACCCAACTTTCGAGAAATATCCTTCTTATCAGTGTTCAAAATCATATGAGAAGTACCCATCTTACGAGAAATATCCTTCTTATCAGTCTCCAAAATCATATGAGAAGTACCCGAAATATCCTTCTTATCAATCTCCAAAATCAGATGACAAGTACCCACCGTACGAAAAATATCCTTCCTACAAGTCTTCAAAATCAGATGAGAAGTACCCACAGTACGGGAAATATCCATCCTACAAGTCTCCAAAATCAGATGAGAAGTACCCAAGTTACGAGAAATACCCTTCTTATCAGTCTCCAAAATCATATGAGAAGTACCCATCTTACGAAAAATATCCTTCTTATCAGTCTCCAAAATCAGATGAGAAGTACCCATCGTATGAAAAATATCCTTCTTATCAGTCTACAAAATCAGAAGAGAAGTACCCATCGTACGAGAAATATCCTTCTTACGAGTCTCCAAAGCCAGATGAGAAGTACCCATCGTACGAGAAATATCCTTCATACAAGTCTCCGAAATCAGACGAGAAGTACCCATCGTACGAAAAATATCCTTCGTACAATTCTCAAACATCAGATGAGAGGTACCCACCTTACGAGAAGTATCTTTCGTACAAGTCATCACCACTGTATGAGAAGTATCCTACCTACAAGTCACCATCTTATGAGAAGTATCCTTCATATAAGCCACTATCATACGAGAAACACCCTACGTACAAGTCGCTTGAAACCGCTATCACTACCCAGAATTAAGCCATACCATGCCGTCAAGTAAGTCTATACATTTGCATTATTAAATCATATCAATCATATTAATTGTTATTCTCAATCTTACATTGTTCGTCGTGGTTAGATTATGATTGAGTGAATCCTTGGTTATTTTATATTAATGCTGACGTAACATTGTTTTGTATACGCAGGAATAACAATAAAAGGGAATAATTAAATAATTATAGCATGCATGCAGTGCTTTGGGAGCAAGTGAAGTTGACGTGGATTTTGTTTCCATGTTCATACTTGCATGTTGAGCCCATGTTAATTCTATCATCATATCAATAATCTCTTGGCGAATTTTGGAACTTATATTACCATAATTATACTGTTTTTGTCATATCATTTATCCACTCCTAGTAAGTAAACCAATAATTAACCTCAGATACAACATATGTAAAGCACAATAAATGAAGAAGCTGTTTCTCGAAAGCCATTGAAAACAGGCAAGTCTTGGTCGCTACTCATAGTAGGTTATTACGAGTAAATCTTTTGAGCATTAAAGAATATGAATACGCGTCACTTGATATTTATATTATTGAAACCGAATCTAAGCGCATATGGGTTTTAATTATTTTCGGACTCTTCATTGCTTTTTTCCCCTTTTTTCCTTCCCTTTTTAGTAAAAGCAATATTGTATGTAAGTAAATTGTTGCGGAGAACATAACAAATGTGATGCGCAAAATGTCAAAGGTAATTGGGATGTAATATAGCAGCGCACAAAAGATTTCGATCATCAATACAATGTTACAAGCTAAAATAGGGGAAGCTAAAATCGCTGAGGAGCCACGACGACTTCAACAGAGTTATGAAGATGCAGATTTAAGAAGAAGCGTTTCTACGCTTTATCACTTAGTATCCATATTATGTCTATTTCAGTTTTCTTATTTTCATTATTCTGTTTTTGCAGTGAATGTGCGTGACAGTGTGTGTATGTCCATCTTCTCCCCTTTTCTCTGTAACGAAAGTGCTTGAATCAATTAAAAAGCTGTTTCTTCATTCTAGGCTCTCATTTTCGATTTTGATTTCCTTTTCCCATTTGAGTTGGTATCATACAAAGCGCACTTCTGACGACATAAAAGGAAAAAAAATTTTAAAAAAAGTTGATTGAGCGTATGATTTGTGTTCTTGGAGCAAAGCAGTTTTATTCTGTCTAAATGCTTTTAGGGCGCCACGGAAATTCCCTAAAAGCGAATTAAGGATCACACCCATTCCCTATTAGCACTTAACTTATTATATGCGCCATTTAATCTTTAATATATACATATACATTACTTATGTATAAGTTGTGAAAATTATTCTATGTTCTTGAAGGAGAGCCTAAGGGGGAGGAAAGGGTACGAACACTTGAAAAACATGTGCTTGAGGACAATTTATCGCCTAGCCATTTTTATAATGTGTAATAATGCGCATATTATTATATGATAGCTCAGATGCCGATTTAATTCATTTGTTTCGCTTGTTTATTTACTCGTAAACTTTTTTGTCCCCTCTTCATAAAATAAATGTATCTTAATGACATTAACTTAGCAAGCCGCGTTAGTGAGTGAAGGATTGTAAAGTTGATGTTGAATCAATAAATGGTGACAATTTGAAAAAAAAAAAAAAAGATCTCCTAAGTATTTATACTCATATAAAAGGGGTGGATAGAAACTATCAAATTGGTCCGTCAATTTGCTAAAATAGTTATTTATAACTTTATCCTGAGTTGTTTAATAACAATTTTACTCTTAATTTTTTAATATATTACAAATTTATCCATAAATTGAAATTTTATTTATTAAATAAGTTAAGTAATAATATAAAATATTCAAAATTAAAATAATTTTGCATCTTTGCACACATATTTGATGTGCTAAACATATTAGTATGAGTATGGGTAGAGTACAGATTGGAAAAGCCCAACCTTACTGACCTGACCGGATCCTAATGTGTAAATATTTTTCTGATATATGAAATTACCTTATGATCAATATTTGAAAGAAAAGGAACAAAATATCATGAAGCATGTCTGTATAGTTAGAGATCTCCAACTCAAAGCACAACATTGCTTAAATACAATTGGTACAATGCTTTTACTCCAACTAATTAACGTCATTTTCTACACTAATTTACTCCAACCCATTAACTCTATTTCCTACACTAAAATAAAATTTTATCGTAATTAAATTAAAAAATTTTATATTATAATTATTTAAAAAATAAAATATTAAATTTATTAATATTTAAGAGTTAGTATATTATTTTATTTGTATATTTTCTTAAATTTAAAATGAAAATATAAATAAGTAAATGAAATTGATGTTATTTACTCTTTATATAATATAAATTATTCTAAATGTGATTAAAATAAGATTTAAAATAAAAATAAAATAAATTTAACACTATTATAGTGTGTAATTGTCTGTACTCTAAAAATAGAGTATCACGGTTAAGCAACGCTATAATAGCGTAAAACATAGAGTCGCATTGGAGTTAGAACGTATTCTATTTTTGTGTTTTACTTCAAATAGAGTATCCATTGGAGATACTCTTACAAAAGTGAAATTTGCGTGAATTACGTTAAATTCGATATTTAGCATGTTTGTTAAGGTTTGATGTCGCAAAAGGCATGTACGGAACTGTATGTTAAAAATGAATTAAGTACTAAAAACCTAATTCATGTTCATCCCCCAACAACTTTGCTTTTAAAAGGAACACTTTGCACTAGTCAAAATGAAATTAAATTATATTGAACTAAAGCAGTCGAATAAGTTAATTTAATCTTGATATGTATATACATTTGAATTTCTTTATTTTTGTAATTCTAAACAATATGTCAATGAGAGCAACTAATTATGCATAGTTGTAACGGAGTGAAGAAAAAAAACGGATATCAGAAAAGAGATATAATAGCATAAGAATCTGAATTTTATTGCAGAGAGGCAAACCAAAAAGAGTAGTTCATTATAACTTGCACCTCTCGCTTATGCAACAAGAATTTGTTTAAAATTAATTCAGTCCTAAATAGTCCATATAACGACAAATTAAATAAGTCCCGTAATCTTTCAAACTAAACATTAAGAATAAAACAATAAATTTCCTCAATAACGTTAGACTTTTACTCAAACCGGCAATTTTGACTAATACACAAACCAAATTTTAGTTATATAAACCTCGTAATGGTATGCAATGAAACCCTATTTTTACGATGAGGGTAAAATTTAGTTATAAGCTATATATAAAGGGGGAATGAGGTGATGTTACACACATTCATTCGAAGATGAGAACAATACCAATAACACCTTCTAATATGGCTTCGCTCATCCTAGCTTTATTCGTTGGTTGCTCCCTATCTATTGCCGATGTAGACAACAAGGATGAGTCATCGTCTTCTAACGAGAAATATCCTTCTTACGAGAAGTATCCTTCTTACAAATCCCCAAAATCAGATGAAAAGTACTCATCTTGCGAGCAATATACTTCTTACAAGTCTCCAAAATCAGATGAGAAGTACCAAGTATATGATGAGAACAATCCTTCCTACAAGTCTCCAAAATCATATGAGAAGTACCCATAATATGAGAAATCTCCTTCCTACGAGTCTCCAAAATCAGAGGAGAGCCCTTCGTACGAGAAATATCCTTCTTACAAGTCTCCAAAATCATATGAGAAGTACCGAGCCTACGAGAAATTTCCCTCCTACAAGTCTCCAAAATCAGAGGAGAAGTACCCATCGTACGAGAAATATCCTTCTTACAAGTCTCCAAAATCATATGAAAAGTACCCATCCTACGAGAAATATCCTTCCTACAAGTCTCCAAAATCATATGAGAAGTACCCATCGTACGAGAAATATCATTCCTACACATCTCCAAAATCAGATGAAAACTACCCATCCTACGAGAAATATCCTTCTTACAAATCTCCGAAGTCAGATGAGAAGTACCCATCGTATGAGAAATATCCTTCCTACAAATCTCCAGAATCATATGAGAAATACCCTTCGTATGAAAAATATCCTTCCTACAAGTCTCCAAAATCAGATGAGAAGTACCCTTCATACGGAAATATAGTTCTTACAAGTCTCCAAAATCAGAGGAAAAATAGCCATCCTACGAGAAATTTCCTTCATACAAGTCTCCAAAATCGGATGAGAAGTAGCCATCGTATGAGAAATATCATTCCTACAAGTCTCCAGAATCGTATGAGAAATACCCATCGTACGAGAAATATCCTACGTACAAGTCTCAAAAATCATATGAGAAGTACCCATCGTACGAGAAATATCCGTCCTAGATGTCTCCAAAATCAGATGAGAAGTACCCATTGTATGGGAAAGATCCTTATTACAAGTCATCCCCAGAGTATGAGGAGTATCCATCGTACGAGAAATATTCTCCATACAAACTCACTTAAAACTGTTATATCTTCCAAGAATTAAGCCAAACGTATTGTCAAGTAAGTCTTTTCTAATTCAGCTTATGATTTTCAATTTTAATTCATATCCATTGCATCAAATTTTCATTAATTGTTATTCTCAATCTTGTGTTCTTCGTCGTTGTTAGAATAGGATTGAGATCTTGAACCTTTGGCTTATTTTGTATTAAATCGGACGTAACATTATTTTATATACGCAGGATTAACAATAATAGAAAAAAGGAATAATTAAATAATTACAGCATGGATGCAGAGCTTTGGGAGCAAGTGAACATTGACGTGGATTTTGTCTTCATGTTCATTCGATCTTTTACATTGTATTGCATGTTGAAGCCCATGTCTTAATTAATTCTATCATATATATGTTAGTAATCACTTGGCCACTTTTGAAATTTCTATTATCATTATTGTACCGTTATTGCTATATTATTTATCCACCCGTAGTAAGATAATCTCCAACCGAAAAATGCATTCTCAAACTCAGAATGCATTAATTCTTCTCCAACAGGCAAACTAATTCTCAAACTCAAAAGACCATTATTGTAATATTCTTTCTACCAAATTTTCTAATATTATCCATGTAATTTACAACTTTACAAATTGGATCATACTATTATTTTAGATTCGATTGAAAATTAATATGTTAGGATCGGTCTGCGTGTTTAGAGGTTCCTCTCATCAAATGGACTGAAATATGCATTTGCTCCTTCAAATTTGCATTCAAGCCCTTTTAATTCTTTAATTATTAAAGACATCTATATGACAAATAAAATAAATAAATAAATATATTATAAAGAAGCGTGGGTAGGTTGATTAAATATATTTTACTTTTTATTATTGTTTTGTCTAAATTTCATTGCTTTGGCGTTTCTATTTCTAATTAGACTTCATTTGTTGTTGTTTGATTAAATTAGTATGTTAAATGAATGTAGGAATAAAATGGTTTCTAACAAAGGACTACTATTATACATATTTCTTTTCTATGTTTTTTCTATGAAAAATATGGAGTTTATACTAATTTTGTGAAATTATTATGCTAGAATCGTGAATTTAAGTATTCAGATTAATAGTTTAGGTGATTGAACTTAAATAAGTATACCGGTTATAGATAGGTGAAACCGGATACAGTCGGCAAATCATCGGCGCAACTTGAAACCGGATCAAGACAGGATATCGGAAGTACACTGAAGACCGGACTGCTTGATACGGAACGTGCCACGCTGGATAAATTTCAAATTCAAGGCTACCAGCAAGAGCCACTTGAAGTCAAACCAAGCTGAATAAGGAATAAAGCAAAGGCACAGCGCGTTCTGCTGCAATACCGGACAGACCCATTTTGGATAAAGCTAATAAATGCTCTGTCCGGTACACAAAGAGCTATCTCACGACGGGCTTCAACTTCAAACCCAGCTATAAATAGAAAGGATGCAACTACAAGCTGAAGACCTTACGACACTTCACTGAAAATCTAAGAGAAAATCAGCTCAAGCTTTCAAGCGTTAAGTTCTTTTAGCGAGAAAAAATTAAGGTGTTGTCGTCACTGGTCTAAACATGACGTTTAGTGAGTGGTTTTTTCTCAAGGGACTGTAACAAGAATTTGTTTAAAATTAATTCTTAAATAATCCATATAAAGAAAAATTAAATAAGTAACATAATCTATCAATTTCTAAAAATAACTAACATCAAGAAATAAAACAAGAAATTTCTTAAAACAACAACGCTAGACTTTTACTCAAACTGGCAATTTGATTAATACACTTAAAGCTCTAAACCACATTTTAGTTATATCAACCTCGTAATGAGTGCAATGAAACCCTATTTTTACCATGATGGTAACATTTAAACACAAGCTATATATAAAGGGGGCATGGGAGGTGATGATACACACATTCATTCGAAGATGAGAACACTAACAATAACACCTGCTAATATGGCTTCGCTCACCCTAGCTTTATTAGTTGCTTGCTCCCTATCAATTGCCAATGTAGACAAGAAGTATGAGTCATCGTCTTCTAACAAGAAATATCCTCCTTACAAATCTCCAAAATCAGACGAAAAGTACATACCTTACGAGCAATATCCTTCTTACAAGTCTCCAAAATCAGATGAGAAGTACCCAGTATACGAGAAATATCCTTCGTACAAGCCTCCAAAATCAGATGAGAAGTGCCAATCGTATGAGAAATCTCCTTCATACGAGTCTCCAAAATCAGAGGAGAAAAACCCTTCTTACGAGAAATATCATTCTTACAAGTCTCCGAAATCAGATGAAAAGTACCAATCGTATGAGAAAAATCCTTCTTACCAGTCTCCATCATCAAATGAGAAGTACCCATCGTATGAGAAATATTCTTCTTACAGGTCTCCAAAATCAGATGAGAAGTACCCATCCTACGAGAAATATCCTTCCTACAAGTCTCCAAAATCGGAGGAGAAGTACCCAGCGTACGAGAAATATCCTTCTTACAAGTCTCCAAAATCAGATGAGAAGTACCCACCGTACGAGAAATATCCTTCTTACAAGTCTCCAAAATCTGATGAGAAGTACCCATCCTATGAGAAATATCCTTCCTACAAGTCTCCAAAATTCGATGAGAAGTACCCATCGTACGACAAATATCATTCCTATAAGTCTCCAAAATCAGATGAAAAGTACTCATCCTACGAGAAATATCCTTCTTATAAATGTCAAAAGTCAGATGAGAAGTACCCATCGTATGAATATCCTTCCTACAAATCTCCAGAATCATATGAGAAATACCCTTCCTATGAAAAATACCCTTCCTACAAGTCTCCAAAATCAGATGAAAAGTACCCATCCTGCGAGAAATATCCTTCGTACAAGTCTACAAAATCAGATGAGAAGTACCCATCGTACGAGAAATATGCTTCAGACAAGTCTCCAAAATCATATGAGAAATACCCGTCGTACGAGAAATATCCTACATACAAGTCTAAAAAATCAGATGAGAAGTACGAGAAATATCCGTCGTACATGTCTCCATAATCAGATGAGAAGTACCCATTGTACGAGAAAGATCCTTATTACAGGTCATCCACAGAGTATAAGAAGTATCCATCATACGAGAAATATTCTCCAAACAAATCACTTAAAACTGCTGTCACTACCAAGTATTAAGCTAAATATGTCGTCCAGTAAGTATTTTCTAATTCAGTTAATGATTTTCAATTTTAAATCATACCCATTGCATCATACTTTCATTAATTGTTATTCTAAATCTTCCTATTCTACGTCGTTCTTAGAATAGGATTAAGATTTTGAATCTTTGGTTTATTTTGTATCAAAGCTGACGTAACATGGTTTTATATACGCATGTTTTAAAATAATTGAATAAAAGGAATAATTAGGTAATTACAGCATGCATGCGGAGCTTTGGGAGCAAGTGAACGTTGACGTGGATTTTGTCTTCATGTTCCATTCGATCTTTTACATTGTATTGCATGTCACGTATTCACCCATAGTAAGTAAAACAATAAGTCAAATACAACATATATATAAAGCACACTGAATGAAGAAGCTGTTTTGAAGTTATTAAAAAATGTAAGGCTTAATTAAGTACACAATTATCGCGTCTATATTCATAAAGTTATATTATCAATAAACCGAATCTAACGCAGATGGGACTTTAATTATTTTCGCTATTCTTTGTTTCTTTTCCCCCTTTTTTCCCTCCCTTTTTAGTGAAATCAATATTGTATATAAGTAAATGCATGAGCAGAACCGCAAGGTGATGCGCAAAATGTTAAAGGTGAATTGGGATGTAATAATAGCGCACAAAAAATTCGATACGTCGAACTATAAGCGCACTTTCGACGACAGACAAGGAAAAAAGTAAATTAAAAAATTGATTGCCTGTACGATTTGTGTTCTTAGAAAGCATTCAATTATGTCAGAAGACTTTTTATATTATATAAAATGCGCAAATCTACTGATATGCGTATTATTTGATATGTACTATTTATAACAACTTGATTCATTTGTTTCATTGGAAATTCCCTTTTCTCGTTTGTTTATTTACTCGTAAATTTTTTTGTCCCTTTGTGACAATTTGGAAAAAAACTATGAAAAATTTTAATTATCTGTACTCTTTTATAAATAACGTATGGTGGATAGAAACTACGAAGTTGGTCCGAGTTTTGATAAAAGATTATTTACAATGTTATCCTTAGTTGCTTATGATGTGTTCTACGAAAAACGTCCCTTCCCAGCGATTCTTGGCGCGGCTTCTCTGACTTAATAATCGCTCGCAACGTTCGGATCTAACACCCAAACCTTACAAGAAGCAGGTTAGAAGGGGGCCGGGCTGATTCCGGCGACACTCCTCCGATGTTTAAGTCAATATCTTCCTCAAAAACAGGTGATTATAGGTGCTGGCTTAAAAGGCAGTTTCAGTGTTACCTTTTATACTAGCCTCGTTTCACCTGGCCTTGACCTGGTCATCACCCTAGCCCACTCTTTCGCGGACTTCTCGTGGTGACGTGGTATTCCCCTCGTTCTTCCCAATGTTCTATTTCCATCCCTCTTCCTTCGATTCTCTCCCTGACTTCTTCTCGATGCGAAACCGCCCCGCCCGAAGTTCTCCTCTCCCTCTCGTGGACGTCAGCTACACGCAACTTCCTTCTCTTTTAGCCTCAGGATCGATTGGCTTGACCTGATCCCTCAGGGACCCGTTTCCTCGGCTCTCAGCTCGACCTCCTGTGCCTCGGGGTCGATTGACTCAACTTGTCTTCGTCCCCTGCCTCAAGACCGGCCTACTCGGGTCGTTCTCGATTTTCTCTTCTCGGGGGAGATATCTTACTTCTCCTCGGCATTTTTTAAGGTACTTCCTCCTTTCGGATTCTTGGGCTATCATCTCGGCGTTTCTTTATCTTCTTTATGACCCCTCTTCTTACCCTCGGGCTTTTGAGAGATCCTGCCTTCTCGGGCCACTCCATCGGGGTCATCTACCTTCTTTCCCGTCTCTTCCCGCCTTCTGACTCGCGGGTTTTTTCCCGTTAGCCGAAAATACCGAGGGTAACATTATCTCCACCCTAAAACAGTCCATAAAGAATGTAGTGAGTTTTGGACGTTAACTATCGATAAAATAATTGGTCGAGATCCTTCCACTCTTCCCGATGGACTCTCTCGGGTATTGCCTATGCCCTCTCTTCCTTGATGTAATATCCCTAAAAATTCAATACGGGGTTTTAATGAAATTTAGGAGCGCGAATGTTTAACTTAGAAGCTTCGAAATATTAATCTAAAATTTTGGGTGAAAAATATAAATCTTAAAAATTTTGGTGAATGAGATAGTATAGAAGTCTTTTTAGCAGCGTATAACTCCAAGCGGCTAGTTAAAAACAAGACAAAAAAAAAAATAAAGAGAGGGACCGAGAAATAATAATAATAAGAATAATAATAATAATAATAACAACAACAAATAAGGATAATAATAAGAGATTTAAATCATCTTGAAGTAAATATTTGATTACTCAAGATGGCCAGAAATAAGGGTTGCATCGCCCGAAAGATGCAGCTACTTACACGTGTCTAATGTGCAATTATTATTATTTTTTTAAAAATAATATTTGGATGAATAATACTAGGTTTTATTAAAAGTACTATATTCTGCATTCATTATCTAATAGGGATTAAAAAGATATTATAAACGTCATATGCCATTAAGCTTCAACAATTATATAGTGTATGGAATAAAATGTCATTTTCATATTCAAAAGATGTACCACGTCATTACTTAATATCAAAGAAAAAAATGAACTAACCGCCTTAGAAGCCTACTTCGTTCTTGATAATGTTGCGAACGAAAATAGAATTTGTAGAGTGAATTATCAATCAGAAAACCTGAATCCATTGTACTGTACATCATCTATATATACACACTACAATCCAACTGACTAACTAACAGAAAACACGTGAATAAGCCCAATAAATATGTCCAGCTGGCATTGAAAGCTCATGTGCAATCCTTGTCCCTAGAATCACTTGTCACGCTAGCATTCCAGTCCTCGTCTGCTGCCATGCAAGCAATATTCACTACATCCCCCCACAAGATGGTGCTTGGTGGAAATCAACCAAGCCCAACTTGGAAATGAATGAATGAAACAAAGGAAAACTTAAGGATTTCGTAAAAACATCATCCAACTGCAAGCGAGAGGAGACATGATGAAATGAAATGAAACCAAGTTTGAATTGATCCCGGACAATGTGACAATCGATCTCGATGTGTTTCGTTCGTTCGTGAAACACCGGGTTCTCAGAGATATGGATTGCAGCCTTATTGTCACACCATAAAGGAATGGGAAGAGGAGGATGAATCTGCAAATCAGCCAACAAGTAAGTGATCCACTTGAGTTCACAAACGATGGCTGCAAGACTACGATATTCAGCCTCAGCCGAAGATCGAGAGACAGTGTTCTGCTTTTTAGTTTTCCAGCTGATGAGGGAGGGACCGAGAAAGATGCAGTAGCCCGTAAAAGATTTGCGAGTAACATGACAAGCTGCCCAATCAGAGTCGCTGTAGGCAGCTAGATGAAAATCATTTGCAGCTGAGTAAAACAAACCCTGAGAAGTTTGAAACTTCAAGTAACGAAGAACATGAAGCATTGCTGTCCAATGCGCAGCGCGGGGGTTGTTTGTGTGTTGACTCGGTTGTTGGACAGCATAAGTAAGATCAGGGCGGGTAAAACCAAGATATAGGAGCTGACCAACCAAAGTTCTGTATTGACAAGGATTCTCCAAGAGATCACCACAAGAATCTGCATGAGGAAATGAATGATTCTTGGGTAAAGGAGTGGTAGCAGATCTTGATCCACTCATGCCAACTGTGGAAAGAAGATCAATAATGTACTTCCTGTGATTAAGATAGATGCCTTGAGGAGTTCGGATGATCTCTATGCCAAGGAAAAACTTTGTCGGGCCAAGATCTTTAATGGTGAACATAGAATCAAGGAAGGCCTTGACCTTGTTGATCTCAGCAAGAGTAGAACCTGCGATAAGCACATCATCAACATAGACAAGGAGCATCATGAAAATAGAATCCTTATTGAAAATGAACAAACAGTGATCATGAGGAGATTGCACAAAGCCATAGCTGCGGAGTTGAGAAGTAAGTTGAGCATTCCATTGCCGGGAAGCCTGCTTGAGACCATACAATGATTTCTTAAGCCTGCAGACTTGATTGGTGGCAGCAGCAGAATACCCGGGAGGAAGTTTCATGTAGACTTCTTCATCTAAAACTCCATGTAAGAAGGCATTATTAATGTCTAGTTGCTCCAAGGGCCAGCAATGAGCTGCAGAAATAGCAATGAGAATGCGAACAGAAACAGCTTTGGCAACAGGAGCAAAGATATCAAAATAATCAACCCATTCAGTTTGTGTATATCCCTTGGCAACAAGACGGGCTTTGAATCGATCAACTGAGCCATCAGCCTTACATTTGACCTTGTAAATCCACTTACAGCCCATAGCTTTCTTTCCTTTAGGCAATTCAACAATGTCCCAGGTAGCATTGCGTTCAAGGGCCTGAAGCTCATTGTTCGTAGCTTGAACCCATTCTGGTGAAGTTCTAGCCTCTTCATAAGTGCATGGTTCTTTGATATTGTTTAGATTAACCAGGAAACAAAGGTATTTGGAGGAAAGTTGAGGATTAGTAACAAAAGGATAAGTGGACAGATTATGAGAGGAGGAATGTACCTGGTGACTGGGAAAGGAGATTGCAGGCGCAGGCTGTACAGAGCAAGACACATACTCATTCATCCAAGTAGGAAGGTCGTCTTGGACGAGCTCGGGAGCGCTGAAGCGTCGATGGCTAAGAGCCTATTTGAACCTCTCTATCTCTTAATCGGGACGGGGGGTGAAGGGTCCTCACACATATTGCGTTAGGCCATTCGACAGTCGTATGATTTTCGGCACTACCTTCGGGAGACCGAACGTATAAATACTTGCTCATCCATCCTTTATGAGAAGTAGGGTTGTCGAGAAGGAATTCTTCGGAAGCGGTGGAAGAGAAAAAGAACTTGCCATGTTCTTTCTGGTTGATTTTTAAGGAAGGCATAATGAGGGGTAAAGAGAGGAGTATCCAGAAATATTTGATGAGGATAGCCAGCGATAGAAGGAGGCTAAAAGAGTTGGGAGTTAGCTGACTCGGGGAAATCTGGTAATAATTGCAGAGCTCAACCAAGAAAGAAGGGAGGGGAAGGCGAAGACACTTATCTAGCTGACCCACGAAAAAGGTGTGGAAGCCCTCGGGAGGCCCGCTGGCAATCTCCCGAGGACCCGGGATCCGCACCTCAAACTCGACGGTCAGCCCTGCTCGGTCTATAATGGTTGGGAGGTGGGATTCGGTGAGAGTAGAAACCCTGACTTCGTGCCACGGTAGGCTGACATATTCATGAAAAACCTCCATCTGAGAAAACCAATTCCCCAAATCTTGAAGGCCTTTTCACTGTGATACCCTACAAGACGAGGTGGTTTGAGTTACTTAAGGCCTGTATCGCATCGTGAAAAGAGGTCAAAAACACAGAAGGGGGAGAGGATTCTGGGGAACTAGGCAATGATCTAAGGAAAAAGACGACTGGTCCGGAGAAGAGGAAGTGTCCTTAACGTTATTCCCAATAGGGGAACGCACCCAGAAGAACTCGACAAACAAACAAGAACACGAAAAAAAATTGAGAGGCAAGACATGATTTACCGAGTTTACAGAAGAGGAAGAGGACGACTGGGTCGTAGAAGTGAAATGCCGGAACGGAGAAATTATCAGCGTTGCTTGAGATTCTGTAGATGAAATTAGATTTGGAGAGAGAGTGATGAGGAAATAGTAAAAATGAAAACCCTATGAAAGAGGAAGAAATAGAAGAAAAAAGGAAAAGGGGGAAATGAGACGTTAACCCCTTAGACGAATGACACTTGGAAGCATCATACTAGGATCACCTGAGGGGGCGGTAACTTTCGACCCCAAGAAGGTTACGACCTGACATGTTGAGAAGCCACCACGATAGTTTGGAATTGGATAATACCCAAGAGTTAGTGTGACGACCCTCGTTTTCTAAATAAAATTAGTGGCGGATTGCCGCAAAGTAAGCCGCGGAAGACCCGTCTAACAAAAACTTTGTCCTAAAATAATATACATTACTAGAAAATATTGTTTACAATGTCAGGACTATACAAAGGTCGTAGCCCCAAAATACAAATATAGCAAAAACCCAAACGCCGCTCCACAGGTCTTCATCCACTTACCGCTCAGCCCTCAAAAGTTCGTGGAGCACCGCCGCCTCAGTCTTGACGCGTATCGACGCCAGACTCAGTACTTACAACACGTAAACATTGAGCGATTTGCTCAGTAGGTGAATAAAAATGCATGAATTTGTAAACTCAATCCCAACCCCAATATTTCGCATGTCAATGCACACTTTTTCTTTTCCCACATCTCTATCTCATACCACAGAACACGGGGCCCTAGGTTGGACTCGACACCTCGCGCACCTATAACATAACGGTAGCCTATGCTAGCAGCGTCTGACGTTCATGCAACTGCTTGCTAGGTTGCACCTTCCGTAAGCCGTAGCCTACGCTGACAGCATTTTGACGTTCACGCAACTGCCCTAGGTCGCTCCCTCCGCTGAAAATACAGTCACGACAGTTTTTCACCTCGGGACGTTCACGCCCGAGTAGACAGATCGATCATGCGTGTCTGCCATCAGGTGTCATACGAGCACTAACCTCGACTCCTCAACGAGTCATCAGTCACAATAAAGCTCAATCTACCCTGCTCATCGATACGTCAAACAATCACCGTCTCAATATGGAGTAAATGTTTCTCAACCTGATATGATATGCATATGCCATGCATATAACGTGATAATACGTAAGACATGATGCCACATGAAACGTACGTAAAACAAGTAAATCATCAAATCGAACAAATCACATAAAAGCACATAAATATCATATAGGTGTTTAGCATTGTAGATGAATAATTCACCTACATGTCATCCTTAAATTATCAGTTTCACAACCTTGTAGATTTCCTAGTACTCTGGACCTGTCGCGTCTGACCTTCCTATACGGAGGTTGTATATCGTAGGTACAACTAGAAAGCTAGCTTATTCGTGTTTTCTTCACCCGTAGCCTTAAGAGCCCTAATATTT
Organism: Craterostigma plantagineum; assembly: GCA_027422505.1. Taxonomy (NCBI): domain Eukaryota; kingdom Viridiplantae; phylum Streptophyta; class Magnoliopsida; order Lamiales; family Linderniaceae; genus Craterostigma; species Craterostigma plantagineum. Next base: position 734,570 of record JAPQWV010000271.1, read on the forward strand.
CGAATTAAGCGAAATTATATGAGGACAAATGGCTATAACTATGCATATTATACACTTGCTAGTATTGATTTATTTAATAATAACAGGATATTAAACCTTACCAAATGATAAAGGTGCGGCTTTAGGTTCCTACATATACATGCCTATATGTATGAAGTTTCAATAAAGTTCAAATATCACTTACTTGTTGACGTGATGAAGATGTGCAAGTGGCGAATGAACGGATGGTTTAGTGTGGGATCTTATCTGTAGTGAATATTGCTTGCATGGCAGCTGACGAGGACTGGAATGCTAGCGTGGCAAGTGATTCCAGGGACAAGGATTGCCCATGAGCTTTCAATGCCAGCTGGACATATTTATTGGGCTTATTCACGTGTTTTCTGTTAGTTAGTCAGTTGGATTGTAGTGTGTATATATAGATGACGTATAGTACAATGGATTCAGGTTTTCTGATTGATAATTCACTCTACAAATTCTATTTTCGTTCCCAACATGGTATCAGAGCGATTTCTCTCTCGCAAATGGATTCGCATTTCAAATCGAGAAGCAATTCGATTCTGCTGCTTTGCATCTGTTGAAAATGTCTTGATCGATCCTCGTTATCATCTGCTGTTGCTGTTTCTTTTGCTATCAACTTCGTTTTTTGATTTCTATTCTCGTTCATTCGTTCATCTGCTGCTTGAAAATGGCTGATAATCAAGAGGAGACGATAAGCAACAATTCTGTTGCGGATGAAAATCATGGAACAGAGGAGAATGCAATGTATCTCCATGGTTCAGATTCTCCTGGTATGGTTCTGGTGACAAATCTACTTACCAGCAGCAACTACGCAGTTTGGAGTCATGTTATGAAGATTGCCTTAGGAGCTAAGAAGAAACTAGGCTTCATAGATGACAGAATTAAGGAACCAGTTCAAACTGATTCAACATATGATGCTTGGCAGCAGGTAAATTTCATGATTGTCTCTTGGATCCTTAATTCAATGACTAGAGAAATTGTTGCTGGTTATGCTTTTCAATGCAAAAGTGCTATGGGAAGCTTTGAAGCGTAGGTATGGAACCTCGAATGGTCCACAGATTTTTAATCTGCAAAGGGAAATCATTTCCATCACACAAGATAATTTGCCTCTAGCCCTCTATTTTTTGAAGCTGAAACGCTGCTGGGATGAGATTAGCTATATTGATCCTCCAATTCAATGCACTTGTGGAACAAAGCACCACGTTGAAGCAATGGAGAGGAGAAACAAATTAATGCAGTTTCTGCTAGGTTTGAATGAACAATATGATGGAGTTAAGAACCACATTCTAATGATGGAACCAATTCCTGATGATGAGAAGGCATTTGCTATGGTTATGAATGTGGAAAGCCAGAATAAATCGAGTATGATGCTGCGAGAGTCTGCAGAGAGCAGTGCCTTCATGGTACAGAAAAGAGATATCTCCAAGAGATCTCCTGCCACATTCATAAGCAAATAAGACAAGAAGAAATTGTGGTGTGATCATTGCAAAAGAAATGGTCATAACAGGGAAATGTGCTTCAAGCTTCATGGTCTACCGGAGTGGTGGAACGAATACAAAGAAAAGATGCATAAACCAACTCACAAACCAATACAGAATTCTGAAAGGAGACATGTGATGAATAGAGCAGAGTCTTCGTTTGATGCTTCTACCAATAAAACCAATGACCTGCAAACCATCTTGGCTAATCTGAATATTTTGCGGCAAGAAGTTGGCAAGATAATGAGAGGAAAGCACCAAGTTAACACAGATGCAGCTGAACAGGTTAACTTTGCTCACATGACGGATTTTGCAAGTATAAGTCATATACATATGCTGAATTCTGCTGCTTCATTTGGTGCGTGGTTCTGGATCTTGGATAGTGGTGCCACAAACCACATGTGTTCTAACCTTGCAGCCATACAATTTCCTAAAGTCACTACCCAATTCACCCCTATTTTTCTACCGATGGCAGCATCAAGACTGTGAAACATACAGGAAATATCCAACTTACTGATGACATACAGCTCATTGAATGTCTACATGTGCCTGATTTTAAATACAATCTCATATCTATTCACAAACTTGCCAATACCGGTGGCCTACACCCTTTTCTTCCATGACCAATGCATTCTACAGGACCAACAGACTAAAAAGGTGGTGGCTGTGGGAAGGAGTGCAAACAGGCTGTACATTCTGGACAACAACTCTTTCAAGCCAAATACACTTGAGGCAGCAACCAAATTTCTTTTTCCTTCCCCTTCTGTCATCTTTTTCTAACAATGTGAGTCATATCTCCTACTACTTGGCATTTTCGTTTAGGACATCCTTCAAATGATGTTATCAAACACATGAATTTTATTCACTCTAGTGACAAATCCAGTGAAGTGTGTGACATTTGCCCCATTGCCAAACAACATCGCATTAAATTTCCTACAAGCTCGAGTCACACTTCCCATTGTTTTGAACTTCTTCATGTAGATATATGGGTCCATACAAACACCCCACACACAATGGTCACCATTATTTTTTAACCATTGTGGATGACCATAGTATCTGTTTGGACAATTCTCATGCCATATAAATCCCAAACACCAACCTTGCTAACCAACTTCCTGAAACTAGTAAAAAATCAGTTCCAATGCTCAGTTAAAGTTCTGCGGAGTGATAATGGAGCTAAATTTACCAGCACCACCTGTCAAACACTCTTTGCTAAGCATGGAATCATTCACCAAAAGTCTTCCCCCTATACACCACAACAAAATGGTATTGTTGAACGAAAACATAAACACTTACTTCAAGTGACTCGAGCTCTGCTTTTTCAGTCCAAAACTGCCTACCAAATATTGGGGGGAAGCACTCCTTACTGCCACATATCTCATTAACCGTTTACCAACACACACACTTCACTGGAAAAGTCCCTATGAGATTCTTCACCAAAAGGAACCAGATCTTCATCATTTAAGATCTTTTGGTTGCCTTTGCTTTGCGACAAATATCTTACCCCATAAAGATAAGCTCAGTCCTAGGGCCATCAAAGGAGTATTTCTTGGTTATCCATCAGGGCAAAAGGCCTACAAAATTCTTGATACTCAAACCTGGACCACCTTTATTTCCCGAGATGTCATTTTTCATGAATCTATTTTCCCTTTACACAAAGATAAGGCTTTCTCCATTCATTCTGAAGACATAATACCTTATCCTGCCCTTGATTTACTCATTCATGATTCTTTTTCTCCTTCTATTTTACCCTCTACCATTGAACCTCCCGGCATTACTCTCACAACACCATCACATTCTCCACATCCTGAACCAGAACCATTACAACCTGAACCATCACCTTCTATTTCATCAGTCCCCATTCTCCCTCTCACACCCCCTGCACCTACTCGAAAAAGTTCCAGGCCTAAACAGCTTCTTGTGTGTTTTGATTTTGTTCGAAGGGAATTGTAATAAACGACTTAGGACACGTAATAAGACTTTTCCTTCCTCTCCTTCTCTTTTTTCTTTTCGTCTTGACTTATTATTTTTGGGTTTCTTTTTCATGCTAGATTCATGCATGGATTTAGCCGATCTCATCGCAATTCAGGAGAAAATGAAGAAAGGTACCCCTCAGGCTCCTCCGCCCCCTCTGTCACTCAGGCCCTCAACAAAGGGAAGGGAAAAGCTCCTGCCACATCTTTGGGACCCCCAAAAGCGGCTCCCAAGAGGAAATCTCCAGCCGCCCCAAGCAGCTCCTTGGCTAAGAAAGCCAAGCCCGGTTCCAAGGCGAGCTCGGACGTTGCCGAGGATTTCTCAGCCCCGACTGATCCGATCGAATAGCCAAGCTATTTCAATCGCCCCGAGGTATTCAATGTGTGGAGTTTCTCCGCGGTCCCCGAGCGAGGCTAATCGGTTTCAAGTTTAGAAAATGAATCCTCGGGAATTCTTTTCGGCCTTCGCCCAGAACATGGGCCACCTCTTCTTTCCTCCTTTGTCTCCCCTATTTTCTTCTTTATTATTGATTTATTTCCCTGTTCTCTACGGAGCATTTATCCTTCTTCTTTTTCATTTCCTCACCCCTCTCTCTCTTCGTTTGTCAGGGCTTTGTTTATGTCTCCGAGGCTTTGCAGAGGATGCTTTTTCATGAAGACTATGTGGAGCTCACCCACTCCGAGGAGAAACTCAAACGCGAAATCGAGAAGATGGTTCAGGAGAAGAGGGAGGCCAAAGTGTGGGAAGATGGTTTATGCAAGCAGCTGATGGAGTTGAAGGCCGAGTTGGATTGGGTGGACAGGCCCGTGATGAGGCAGAAGAGGCTCGAGAAGCAGAGGAGAAGGCCCCTAGGAACTAGAGGCGACCATCGCTCGGGACTATTTGTCCCGAGAAGCCTTTGGGGCCCTAGTCATTACTTATTTCGATTATGGCTTCTGGGGCTACCTCCACCAAATTAGGGAGGGCGGGCTAAGTCCGGGGCAAATGGAAGCTCGATTTCCTAGATGCATCTCGGACTCTTCATGAGTGCCGCCGCGATGGAGGGTATAAGGTAGAGTCCTCGGCTCAGGGAGGCTCCCAAGCTACCACGCCTCCTCGGGTTGAAGCTATGGGGGGTGTTGTAGTGCCCACTCCCTCGAGTGAGGAGGAAGAAGAAGGAGAAGCTTCCTAGTTGCCGACCGAGACCCCCGAGCCGACTGTTGAAGCTCTCGAGTCATCTGATGCTCGAGAGATGATTGAGGGAAGTCTTGAGGTCAACTTCGAAGCTCCTGTCCTCCTGAGAAACAGCCAGAATCTTCCACAAGCGCACTCGATCAGGCCGAACAGTCTTAGATATTTCTATCTTTAATCAATTTAACAAAGATCCTAATTTGAACCTCGTGTATGGTTTTACTATTATTACGTTTTTTCCTCGTCGTTGTTGATCGATTCTTTCGAGTATCTCGTGATTCTTTCTCTTCACTTCAAATTCGAAATTCAAAACTTGAAATTTAAAAATCGATAATCAAGGAACCGACCTCCCATTCGAAAAATGATCTCCCACCATAAAATGGGTTCCCAAATGAAGGTTTCTACTTGTATCACCATCCCTTTTAGAAGTAATCTAATTTTCTCCCTCTCTGCTATCGTTATTTGTGCAATGTTGCCTCTCCTTCATAGGTATCTACCCTTTCATTCTTATTTCATACTCTTATATGTGATTAGCTCATTGATGGATAAGAAGGCGAGCCATTTCTGTTATAAGGATAATTTTCCTTTTCAAACCCAGAAAAGGATTTTTCTGCACGCCCACTTTGGGACTTATGGAGAGATCGGCGGGTTTTAGTTCGAAGGGGGGATTTTCCTGCGAAGAGAATCCCGCCCCTGCGGTTCCCTACCCTCGGGGAATATCTTCGTCTGGGCTGAATCGTCTGTATCCTCATTCCTTATTAGAAACTGAGGGTGCTTCTTCCTGCCAGTTCATGAAGGATTTCCTTTCCCCGGAAGAGAAGCGGTGTCTAGAGGCTCTTCCCAGTCTGTCTTCTGGAACTGGTGGGCCTTATCCCAAAGTCAGGTACGCTACTAAAAACTTTAACTTTTCCTCTTTCTTGGTATTTCTTCATTCCTCATCTTTTTTTCGGTCTATTCTCTTTCTTGTGAGGGGGTTCGGCGCTACTTCCATCAGTGCGACACTGCTCGTTTTTATGAGGATATCCGTTCCCGTCTGGCAAAGGACCGAGAAATTTCCATCTTAAGGGAATCATTGGTTGAGCATCAGGCGGAAAATCAAGGGCTTCGCATGGGGTCCCGAGAAGGAGAATGGATGAGGATCCCTGGCTGCACGGAACGTGTCTTTTCTCAGTGCTCGAGCGGACTTTTTGAGTTGGGGCGAAAGAAGATCATCCGGAAGAAGGAAGTTTTCACCTCCTCGGGGAAGGGATACTCGGGAACTCCGGGGTTCGAAGCGCTAGGAGACATTCTTGTTGTTTTATCGTTTTCGGTCGTGTCATTCATGTTTTCATACATTCTCTTATGATACTAATTTCCTGTCCATGAGTGACGACTTATTCTTATTGATCTTTGCTCATTTATTTTATCTTCTTAACTCCTCCGATAATATTTTCCGCTACGCTTTTCACGAGGTTTTGAGTCGTTTCTACTATCCCGAGAACTTCTTTTCCTTGTGATAAACGGTTTTTGGTCGTATATATTAAGTCGGTGTTCATGCTTAATTGAGTCGTTTTGTATTAGTTTTAGCACTTTAATTCAGAAGTATGTTTAATAAGTTTTTAATAGATAATGGGGACAAACCGAACGAAAATGAAACAAATACAATAAAACCTCTATAAATTAATACTCTATAAATTAATAACCTCTCTAAAATAATAAAATTTTCCGGTTCCAACTTGGACCTTTGTAAAAAAGCATCAAATTCGATAAGATAATAACATAATAATTTTTTGAAAAATCCTAAATAGTAGGTCCCATTAAAACTCTAAATTAATAATTCATAAAAATTACATTATAAATTATGGTAATTTGCTAAAATAAAAATCTATTTGTTACTATATTTTCTTAAATTTTAATCTAATTGGATTTTATCCCTAACTTTTTTAATTGCAATCAATAGTTCCGATGTCGAGTTTTCTAGCTGCAACAGAAAAATATGAAAGATTGTTGTCGCCATTTTGTATCGCTTAATATCCCCACCCCTTCTGAAAGTTGGCTGAACCATACTCTAATGATATCCTGCGAGTATTTGATATTGTACCTTGACTAATTTTCAAACGATTTTTTTCATTAATTCACACTTGTAAATCGTTTGAGTACATGAATATAATTAATGAAAAGTATTTGAATTCATTTGTCGTCAATACATTCTAATTTGTTAAATTTAAAGAGTCTCTCTTTTAATTAATAAAATATTAATTTATCGATATATTAATATATCTAAATTAATAAAATTTCATGGATCCAATGTTATTAATTTATAGAGGTTTTACTGTACTGGGACGTGAAATTTTATTTTACATCTTTATGTTATTTATGATGGGACAAGACAAGAACTATTAATTGGTGTTATTACACGACAAATAAATAAAGGAAAAGGGCAAATACACCTTATGACCAAAACCTCCCAAAACATAGATGCTGTTTCGATGAAGAAAGATAGAGACATGAGGGTTGCGTGACTGCAAAGAATGGCTGATCAACTTTGGAACAAGGCTCAAGACAGAGAAAATAATCGACATGGATCTATCTTATGGCTGCTCGATGTTTTAGTTGTCGCTGAAAAAAGGGATTACCAAAAGACTTTTGATACGCACGCTGAGCTGTAGATGGCAAGGTTTCTACATGCATAAAAGGGGACACAGCTGCTCCATTTGAGATATCTCCCAAATATCCAAAATAGGGGAACTTAGAGCTGCTGAACCACCTCTCGATCTCGCTCGCACCTCACGCCAAAAAGCTGCTCCAAGTAGTTTGTTCCCAGACCTGTCCCAACCCGAAGCTGACCAAACCACGGCGAACGGAAGCTGCAACTCGCAGCATATTCGAGCAGAGTACAGCCGTGACAGAGAGGGGCAGAGCTGTGACGGGTAGCCACGAGGCAAGGAAAGGTTGAAGTTAGGCGCTCACCAGCTGTTCGACGAAAATACCCAAATAAGCTCGGCTCAAACTTGGGCTGATTTTCTTTGTTTATGGAGCGCGTACTCAGAAGAGCTCGGGGATAGCAGACGTGCGAGACCGGGGCTTCGGTAGCGTTCGAATGGTTGTAAGCGACTTTACCTTCTACCTATCTATGTATTTTGACTGTTATGTTCGTAGTTATGTTTATTGTAGTTGAAGAACCTTCGAAACCTTGATTTATAATATTGTAAGATTATTGTGCTTCTCGTGAACGGGTGAGTATTCGTTTAAGCTTGAATTTGTTTTAATTGATGAACTTAGTTTGATTAAATAGGTGCAAATGTTAAATTAATCTAGGTGAGTTCATGGCCAATTACGGCAAATCCGTAATTGTTTGTTCGTTTTAATAAGTAGCGAACGATATTCAACTTTTCTATCTTAGGTAAGTGTAAGTTATGTTGTAGTTAACGCGATTTGATTTAAACGGACCAGCGCCGTTTCTTGCGAGAGCATCGTCCGATTGAGTTAGTCAATAATCGGGTCTCTTTCATTTTTAATGTTGTCGGAAGAATCTTAAACCTTGCAGGGCGTTTCGGAGGTTATTTTTCGATTAGGAAAGTAATTATAGAGCGTCTCTTAATTATCGAGTAATTAAGAAGAGACTGGTTGTTAGGCGTTCGTCGACAACTATAACCGATTATGCTTATGTGTACACGTTATTTAGGAATCTATGATCGATTATATAAATGAAGGTTAAGAATGATTACTTCAACTATTATTTTATAGTCGTTAGTTTCTATATTTTCCTTCGGCTATTCTTAGTTTAAATTCGTTTCTATATCAGTCTATTTTCAATAATATATTTTCGTTTATAATTGCTTTAATTTTGATTTCCGTTTGAAAAACTAAAAACCCCCTTTATTATTATTACTATTGCTATTATTACCATTACCATTACTATTATTTATATTATTATTATCGATTGAATTTTGATGTAGAAGTAAATCAGTCATCTTCCCTGTGGAGACGAGCCCTACTTTCGCTATACTCGTATTAGTAAAGTTTAGAAATTTTATTTTTGGCCGTTTACGATGCGACCACCTTGATTCGTTCAAGGTTGTTTTCATGCCTCTCTCAAGATCTCGATCAGTCCCACTTTCCCGAGCGAATACTCTTCTTCGATTCTTCAAGAATTTATTCTTCTCATGCCTCCCCTGAGGGCTTAGATTGATTCCACTCTTCAAAAGATTTATTCTTTCATCGTACGTCTCAAGAGGTCTTAAATCGATCACATCCTCCCGAGCGTTTAATTCCCTTGTTTCTTCCAAGGTTTTATTTTTCATCGTGCCTCTCTTGAGGACTTAGTTAATCCCACTCTCCCGAGCGTATGATTCCCTTGTTTCTTCCAAGGTTTTATTTCTCATCGTGCCTCTCTTGAGGACTTAGTTAATCCCGCTCTCCCGAGCGTGTGATTCCCTTATTTCTTCCAAGGTTTTATAACCGCGCTTTTCTTGAGGACTTAGTTAATCCCGCTCTCCCGAGCGTATGATTCCCTTGTTTCTTTCAAGGTTTTATTTCTGATCGTGCATCTCTTGAGGACTTAGTTAATCCCGCTTTCCCGAGCGTATGATTCCCTTGTTTCTTCCAAGGATTTATTTTTTCAGCCCACTTTTACGGAAACATATAATCTCATTCAAGGATATGATGTTCAAAGAATAGTTAAAACAATTAATCGAATCGAGTGAAGTATTAAACGGAGCAAACAAAGTATGCTGCTGGGCGTATTGTAGCGACGCTCGTTTTCTAAGTAAGGTTAGTGGGGGATTTACGCAATGTAAGCCGCGGAAGGCCCGTCTAATAAAAACTTTTTCCTAAAGTAATATACATTACTTCAAAATATTATCTACAGACTCAAGTCTATACAAAGGCCGTTGCCCCAAAATGTCAAAAGAACAAAACCCTATTGTCGCTCCACAGGTCTTCATCCATGTACCGTCCCGCCCTCAAAAGTCCGTGGAGTACCGCCACCAGCCGCCTCAGTCTTGACGCGTATCAGCGTCAGACTCAATACCTACAGCACGTAAACACTGAGCGATTCGCCCAGTTGGTGAATAAAAATGAATGCACGTGTACACTCAGTCCCAATCCCAATGTCTCACATGCAATGTACACTTTCGTTTCCCACAATCCTACCTCAAATCACACAGCACAGGGCCCTAGGTTAGACTCGACACCTCGCGCGCCCATAATATAACAATAACATACGAAAGCTTACACTAGCAGCGTTTTGACGATCATGCAACTGCCCTGCTAGGCCGCTCTTCCATAGCGGTTGCCGACGCTGACACCGTTTTGACGATCACGCAACTGCCCTGTCAGGTCCCTCCGCTGAAATAAATAAAATCACGACGGGTTTGCACCTCGGGACGTTCACGCCCGAGTAGACAGATCGATCACACCCGTCTACCGTCATGTGTCATATGAGTACCAAGCTCGACTCCTCAACGAGTCACAAAATCATAACAATCTCAAACTACCGCGCTCACCGGTACGTCAAAGTATTACCGTCTCAATACGGTACGAATATCTCTCCCCTGTAATATGATATGCATATGCCATGCATACAAACGTGATAACAAATGAAAGCATGATCCACATGAAACGTACGTAAAACATGTATAACACGTAAATCATCAAATCACATAAAGCACATAAGTTACATATGTATTTACGCATTGTAGATGAATGATTCACCTACACGTCCTCCTGATGACGAATCTAATACTTAGAGATGGCAAAGCAAAGGTAATCAGGTCTTATTGGCCTACTCGAGACATTGAATACTGTCAGTTTATGTCATGAGCTCCTCAAGCAGCAAGAGATCAAACTAAATAAAGAGAACGGCACGTTCGAAAACATCTGTGCGGGTCAATCAAGAACTCTAACGAATCCCTAACGTCTCGAACCTCTGAATGTTAAAATATTATCTTATCAGTATATTTGCTAATTCACGTAAGTCTAAAAATTCTCGAATTCTAGTTATCGAAAACCCTAAAATATCAAAAATCCTAAAATAATGAAAACCCTAATAACCCCGAAAACTTTACAGTTATACCGGAAACTTTAGGGTTGTAGTTATGCCGAAAGGTTTTATGAAGCCTTGCCGAAAACTTTTTATGGTTTGCCGAAAACTTCTATAAAGTTCGAAAACCCTGTTCTTTGCAGAAAACTTTAGGGCTTGTACCGAAAACTTTGAAAATGGAACTGAAATCTTCCAAGTATTGGTTGATACCGAAAACCTCAAGGACAATTGCCGAGAACTTTTAGTGATGAAATGTGGTGCCGAAAACTTAACAAAGGGCGGGAACTTCACATGAAACAAGCGGAAAGCTTTAAAGTGTATTAATGCCGAAACCTTGGAAAAACACTTTTATGATACTGAAGATATAATTAGGTCACGAAAACTTACCTTCTAAATATACCGAAGACTATCATGGGTCCAATAACTTATGTCGAAAACCTTAGGATGTCAAATATTAGGGTACCAAAACTTATTGATAATAAAAAATCAAATTGCCGAAACCTACTATTATTAATTATATACTGAAATCTTGTCTAATATTTGAAAACAGCTATGGACCTAATAACAACTCAGACCTTAAACAGTAATATACACAAAACACCTAGTATTCTAATACTTGTTCTAGCACCGAAAACAAATTGTACAAACCCTAACTCATTTATTTATCGAAACTTTGAAACTTAATCCTAACAAACAAACCATGCAAGCTATATATAATGATTTTAATCAAGTTCGAAAACTTTTCAAACTTATTCTAACCTTGTGTTAACATAACGTTTAGGCATCTAAATGTAAAAACATATTAAACACAACTGAATTACATATTGTAAATTTCCATACCTCACTTTACAATAGTACAGTACGGACTTTTGGCGACTGTTCTTATGAAGTATGGGCGACTGTTGCGCGGGGATGCCGACAGCACCGATGCACATACTTCTTGTTATTGGCATATGTTGTTAACAGTCGCCGATACCTCAACTATGGGCAACCTGTACTATGGGCGACTGTTGCTTGCTAAGAACAGTCGCCCATAGGTTGAAAAACTAAAAAAAATTAAATAAATCAGAAATAGGCGACTGTTCCTTGCTACAACAGTCGCCCATAGTGGTATGTATTGGCGACTGTTATCTACCAACAGTCGCCCATAGTGATATGTATTGGCGACTGTGTGCCCATAGCCATATTTTTTAATATATTATTTATTTTTTACTACCCAAAAACCTGTATATATAATAAGCAGCCCGAATCCACAACGCTCAATGATACACGTCACACATAAGAAAGTTCAACTCAATATAACCATAAACATGTCAATAACATAATCACAAAACAACCTAAAGTCTCAAGTGAGCATTACATAACAATATTCATAAGTCTTCACCTAAAACTATGTGCTCTCTTGCAGACATACTTCAATGAAGTGCTTGTCCACAACTCTCGAATTTCTTCATGCGTCTCTTTGACGTAGACAGCGTGTTCCAATTCCTAAAATATGAACATGATTCATAAAAGTAACTAAATATATTTGATATCAATGCTTTAAGTTTATCGTATCTTTGTCAGATTTTGCGTCTGATAGCCGACATTTCTCGCAATGTCGCACATGTAGCGCATGACGAAGTTTTCACATAGTTGACTATCACCCGGTTGTCGTGGGCACTAAGTTTAAACAAAGATCATATTATATATTAACCTAATATCGTTATAATTCAATAGAAATTGCTCATAAGAAATGCGATTGCAAGCTTTCCAAGTAGTAGGGGAAGACTTCCTCTTAACTTCAGCCGCTCGAAACATTGTCGAGATCTTCAATGCACTGAAATTCAAAAGTATATATTAGAAGTATCTCATATAAAATAAAAGTATACCATGCTGCTTTTTATATTGCACTTACTTGTTCACGTGATCACGAATTCCAATCTTTCTGATCCCCACCTTAGGTGCTAACGAATGGAAAACATATACAGTGTTCGTGGCATAATGGATGACCAACAGTATCCAATGATCACTATAAATACAACAAAAAAACTATGTAAAATAAAAACTTTATATATAAAAAAATAAAGCAAATCTTATACTTAATTTTCACAGTAAGGCGCGAAGAAGTACGTCGATGAGTTATACGAATTTTTAAAAACTGTAGTCATATATTCAACTCCGAGGGGTCATTTTTATCAAGCTTAACCGATTAGGGTTGAAGCACGCAATCTCCAGCGCCAATTCCAAACGAAGATACCTACAATGGACGATAGTCAATAAAATTTAACGTTAAATTTAAACATAAAACAAATGAACCTACCTCAAGAAAAGTTGAATGATGCTGGCATCCAAACTCTCGCCGTAAATAAGTGCTCAATATCGGTGATGTCGATGCCGGCATCTAATGACTCTCCTCCCGGATTGTAGTAAACATCTCTCATAGAGAATACAAAAGAACGATCAATCCGAGGGGAGATGACATCGAATACATGCCGACAATACTTGCCTAGACGTGCGATATCGCCGTCATTGCGCCGAACAGTGCTAGACGCCAATGAAGAATTCCCTAATGTCGGCATAGGAAAAGCCTACATAGGATAATATAAATTAATTTTTTTATTGATCAATTTTACATACTTATTTACATACCGCATTTGACGACAATGTCAAATCGTGGGGCCACTGTACGAAGCTGCCCAGTGCATCTCCTAACGTCATAAGCTCCGAGGTCAGTACGGGAAGATATTCCCCCGCCCTTCCGTGAGCTATGAGATCGACCGTGACTACGACGTTCGATTTGGACACTGGGACATGATGAACACTATCACGTCCCTCGACGACTTCTAACGCCCCGTGGATTTTACGAATCGCTAGTCGGACCTTGGGATACTATACGATTTCAAATAAATAAATATTAATATAAAATAAATCCGATACGTTAAACACTAAAAGTTAAAACATATAAGTTTTACCAAAACGAGATTCGACGAGGGAAATGGATCGAGTGAGGCCGATCCAAAAGAACTCCGGACATTATGAGCTAGGGCGCTAACGCCGGTATTGGAATTGTGTTCCTGGTTCGTGTTCGGCATAGCGATCCCCATTTGAGAGAATATCGCACTCATCTCGGCCCTCACCTCGGCCCTTACCTCGGCCCTCACCTCCTCTCTCAATCCGGCCTCCACCTCGGCCTTCACTTCCTCTCTCAATTTAGTCTCCATCTCGGCCCTCAACTGATCCATCGACGGATAGCTACAAGAACCCCTCTGGCCGTCAGTAGGGTTGCCGAACACATCTTGAATGGAGTAGTGGGCAGGGAAACCCCTAGGATGCCCGTTGTGATCAGGCTTTCCCAAAGCCTTCGTCAACGCATCGTGTTGCCTCAGCTCTCTTCTTCGTTCACCCATGCCCGTCAATTTGTATCGTTTATTAGTTAAACATGATTAACTTGTCAAATCTATGCATAGAATTAAAGTGTAAAACTTACTAGTTTCTCGGCTAGCTCTCGGCTCGCGTCACACGGAAATATAAACGACCCATCTTCCGTTCTTACGGTTCGTCACACGGAAATATATACCGAATTGATATTTTCAAGGACATTAATTATACCAATTAAATCACCTTAACATCTTGCCAAAGTGCCTCCTTGAGCCCGGGTCGACCTGGCGCAAATCCGTGATGAAGTCCTCCACCTGCGCCCTCGCCACACGACCGATGTAGTTGCTAAACTCCGCCCTCGCATCTTGGTCAGGGCCAATAACATTAACCTTCTCATCGAACTGGAGAATGCACTCCTCGAACTCCGGATTTAATCATCTTCTTAAGCCCTTGCTGTTATATGGACCTCTCATACGCTTAACCGACTCGCTCGACTCGTTACCAGTGGAGGAAGACGTAGGATGCTCTGAAGACATCTCGTAAGAAATATGTACCCTGAAAAAAAAAACAATCACAAAAAAATAATTTAGTTAATTTCAACAAAATCTAGTCGAAATTCGTAGAAAAAGGGACACGATTTAAAAGATTTCACATACGTTTTCCAACAATACATTCTTTCGTTGTGGTCCAGAACGATATATCTATGAAAGTTGTGTCATCATCAGCGACAGCGGCATGTTCCACACCGATAGGAAATGGAAATGTTTCGTCGCTCTCGTCATATTCCCTTTCATCGTCCGCATCAACAATACCAACAATAATCTTCTTCCCTTGAAGGACAATATGCCATCCAATATTAGCCGGATGTTGTGCATAGAATACTTGTTCAGCTTGCATTGCCAGAATGAAAGGATCGTCCGCGTAGCCCAATTTTTGCAAATCAACCATCAAGTCCCAATTCGGGATCTATTCGAACGCCTCGTCTATTATCAACCCATTTACATCGAAGTAAAACAAATTTTGCATTGTTTTTATAGACGATTCCCAGATTTCTTCGATAAACCCATAGTACGTACTTGCATTACTCGACATTTGGGCATCTTTCCCACGAGAAACTTCTCTTGGCACTGCAACTAGTGTGACCCCACTGTTCTGCGATGCGCTTTTATCGTCTCGCTTCTTCGTGTAGAAAGTATACCCATTAATGTCGTACCCTTCGTATGTTGCGACATTCCAGTCGGGTCCCCAAGCAAGCCACTTAATCATTTGACTGCAATTTGAACCATTTTTTGCGGAGATCGTCCTCGTTCTGAACCAACATAGAAAAGATCGATTATGCTCCTTTATATACCAGATTTCGCTTCTATTAGGATATTCTCGTCGTAATGAAGCCATGTGTTCCTTCATGAAAGGATGCCCGTCATGACTATGCCGTAAGACGAAAAACTGTGCTGACTCCCATAAATCTCTTGATACAGTAATGAACTGTGGTTTTGGCAATGGCTTTTCTCCTACTCGTCCATCGTGGTGAGAAGTCGGCAACCCTGCCGATTGAACATTTGCCAAGTAGGAAGTGCAAAACTCAACACACTCCCATGTTGTGTACCCTTCAACTATGCTACCTTCATATCGATATCGATTTCAAACATATTCTTTGAGAATCTTCATATATCATTCAAAAGGATACATGTATCTCATGTACATCGGTCCATATATCTTGATTTCTCGAACTAAATGAACGAAGAGATGCACCATAACATCGAAAAATGACGGAGGAAAGAACATTTCGAACCGACACAATGTCACTATCACATCAGCCTGCAACTCATCTTGCACCTCGGGATCAAGAACTTTATTGCATATAGCATTGAAAAAGAAGCACAATTTCGATATGCATTGATGAACATGCTTAGGCATGATACCACGAATTGCAATCGGCAACAAATGTTGCATCAGAGCATGACAGTCATGAGACTTGTATCCGACTAACTTCAGATCCTTCAATGAGACATATCTCCGTATGTTGCTAGCATATCCAGTGGGAACTTTTATACCTTTAAGACATTTGCAGAAACTTAATTTCTCAGCCTTGCTCAGCATAAAGCAAGCCGGTGGAATAAAAGTCCTCTTTCCTTGTTCTGTCGGTGCTAATTCAGGCCTCATTCGAAGTTCGACCATATCTTGTCTTACTTTAAGTCCGTCTTTCGTTTTACCTGGCATATTCAAAGAGTTCCCACAATACTATCACAAACATTTTTCTCCACATGCATCACATAGATGCAATGTCTCACGTCGAGGCTTTTCCAGTAAGGGAGCTCCCAAAATATTGACCGCCTTTTCAAAACACTACCGTCTTTTGATGGTTTGCACTTCTTATGAAACTGGACATTAATGTTCGCGATGATGTTTCCTGCAATTGTTCAACCACTGGCTATCTGTATCATCCCCACAATCAGACATGCTTTCTTGCCCTTCACACTATAGCCAGACAAATTCCCGTAAGCTGGAAAATCATTGATGGTACAAAATATCATAGCTCGAAGCGTAAATCTTGTACACCATCCTTTTAACTTAAGTCCACGGAATTGCTCCCAATTATCGCTCACTGGTCTCTTCGGGATTCCGAACCGACATAGGATATTTTTCCTCAGAAAGGCCATTACAGCTGTCTGTCTCGGTGATACGTACAAGTGCTTTGGACTCTACAAATTTAGAGAAGTAATCGACTGCCACCAAGAGGAACTTCTTTTGCGAGGCGTTGCCTTCCAATGGCTCGACGATGTCTAAACCCATTGATCGAACGGGCAGGCCGACACGACTGATTTCATCATCTCTGTCGGGGCTCTTTGTAAGTTTGCATGTCTTTGACATCTATGACATCCTCGCACCATCTTGATCGAGTCCGCCTTCATGGTGCACCAGAAGAACCCCGCTAACGTTGCTTTGCGCGCCAGTGCCATTCCTTCGAGACTTCCACAACTCTCTTCATGTATATCTATAAGGGCCTCCTCCGGTTCTTCTTTCGATAAACATCTCAATTAGTGGCTCGAGTACGACCTTTTGAATAGTATCCCATCCACGTATATCCTCCACATCTTTGCGGGTCCTTCTTCAGCCATCTCAATGATGAAGTCTGCCAAGGCTTGGGCTTTGATGGCCGTTCAGGGTCGGACTTGGATGTTGTATTCCCCCAACTCAGTAACCCATTTGATCGATCTTCCTGATAGATTTGGTCGGGTCACGATTCCTCCCAGTGGGCTGTTAGTTAACGACACTATCGGATTTGACAGAAAATAGGATCTCAGCCTCCTTGTAGTAATCACCAATGCCAACAGTAGTTTCTCTTGGGAGGTGTACCGTACATTGGCTCCTTTCGGGATGTGGCTGACGAAGTAAACTGATTTATGCACTTTATCTTCTTCTCGGACCAGAACCGAGCTGATAGCCCGAGGGGTGGCCGATAGAGACAAGCTCTTCCTCGTGCTTTGGCTTGTTCAGGACCGGAAAGTACTTTAAATATTCCTTCAGCTCCTGGAATGCCTTTTCACACTCTAGGGTCCATTCGAAGTCTTTTACCTTCCGAAGTACCTTGAAGAATGGCATGCGTCGCTGGGCTGATCGTGAGATAAATCGAGACAACGCCGTTATTCTTCTAATTAGCCTCCGGACATCATTAAGAGTCTTCGGGGATGTATGTCAACAATGGCCTTTATTTTGTCCGGATTAGCTTCGATGCCGTGCCGGGTCACCATGTATCCTAAGAACTTTCCCGACCATACTTCGGATGTGCACTTGGTCGGATTCAGTTTCAGCACGTACCTCCTCGCCGTGGAGAAGGTCTCTCAGATATCCCCCGAGAAGGTACTTTGTGTCTTGGACTTGATCAGGATATCATCCACGTATACTTCCACGTTTCTCCCTATCTGAACCTCGAAGATATTATCCATCAGTCTTTGATATGTGGCTCCAGCATTTTTCAGCTCAGATGGCATAACAACATAGCAAAAAGTTCCCTCAGAAGTGATGAAGCTATCTTTGGGCTAATCATCTTCTGCTAGCCCGATCTGATGATAGCGCTGAAAGCGTCTAGCAATCATAGCAAGTCATGCTCGGCAGTGGAGTCCACCAGTTGGTCTATCCGCGATAGGGGATAACAGCCTTGGGGCAGGCTTTTCTCTAAAATCGACGCACATACGCCATTTTTCTGCGGACTTGGGGACCTAAACTACGTTCGAAAGCCATGCTGGAAATTGGATCTTCCGAATGTATCCCGCTTTAAGAAGTCCCCGACTTGTTCTTTGATTATCGCATCTTTTTTAGCTCCCAAATGTCTTCCTTTGAAAGACCGGCCGAACGGTGCGAAAGATGTTCAGTCGATGCTCCATAATGCTTCGGGGTATCACCGTCAGCTCATTTCCCGACCAAGCGAACACATCTTCGTTCTTGTTCAGTTGCTCCATAAGGTCGGTTGTCGGCTCAGGAGGTAGGTCTCGGGCGATCTTAACTGTTCCTGAGGGGGTCTTATCATCACCTCCTCCATCTCGTCTCCTCTGAGTCCTTCTGAGTGGCATGGACAGAATGGAACGTCCCGTGACCTCGAGGATGACTGTCCAGATGACCCTTCAAGGACTTAAGTTCAATCCTCACTTCTTCCATGTAACATTTGTGCGCTACCTTTCGGTCTCCTAGTACTTCCCCCACTTGATTCCCCATCGGGAATTTCATCTTTTGGTGTAAGACCGAGGCGATGGCCGCAATCGAGTTTAGTGCTGCCCTCCCTAGTATAACATTGTAGGATGAAGACATATCAACTACCAAGAAGGAAGTGATCCTTGTTTTCTTTAGTTCTCCCTATCCTGGGGTCAAAGGTAGCCGTATCAAACCCACAGCCTCGATGGCATTCCCTGTGAATCCAACAAAGCCTTTTCCACCGAATCTATGTGGTATTCCCCTAATTCCATCTAGTCCATTGTCTCTTTGAATATGATGTTCACCGAGCTCCATTATCGACGAACACCCTTCCTACATCGTGATTGGCTATCTCTGCTCGGACAACGAGGGCGTCCTCGTGTGCATCATCTCCTCCATGGAAATCTCCGGGTCTGAATGATATGAGTCCCGAACGCTTTATCACGGATGCTATTTCCCAATGCTCCAATTTTCTTGCCTCAACTTTCCTGGCTCTATTCAAATTCCCGACTGCAGGTCCGCCCGATATCATGTTGATTCTTCGAGGAGTACATGAGGTTCTTCGGGCACTCGAGCATGCTCGGGGGCACGTCGACTATTATCTTGCTCATGGTCAGAATCTCGTCACATACGCACTCAAATCCCACTTTTTTCACGATTTCTGCTGTTCAACACCCACTTTAGGTAAGGAAAACATTAAATATGCGCGTTTTAACTGGTATTATTCACGGCCTCTTGCATATCCTTCACGGTCGTGACTTAATTTTGTTCGGCCGCGCGCTGGCGGCCCGTCTGCTCTGCACCGCTACCAACCCTGGTGACATAGAAGAGTAGCCCTGACTCAACTGCGAGTCGACAACAAATGCCCATATGCCACGGTGCGCGAGCGGTGCCTAGGCATCCCGCCCACGGTGTCCGTGACGCGCGCGCGGTGTCGATGCTCAGCTTGTCTTCGTTCGGGAGATCGTCGGGATCTTCCTGAAGGCCTCTTGTTCACGTATGGTCGTCTTCTCCCATCCTTTGTTCGAACTCTCTTTTGTAATATTTCCACGGGCCGCTCTCTACATCCTCGTCCACCACTCTGCTCGGGCTTCGGGATTGGCCTTTACAAGTCTCTCGAGTTCATCATATAAGTGATAGCATACTTCAGTCGTATGACCATACTCTCGGTGGAATTTGCAATATGCTCTCGATACAGGATTTTTAGGCCCATTTCTACTTCCCAGTGGTTTTCGGAGGGAATATCGTCCATCGCATATTTTCAGTGCTCTTACTTTGTTCACCTTCCATCGAACATTACAAGATCAAGGATTCCTTGGGATTTCCTTTCGGGAATTCTCTTCTCTAAGGTTCGAGGGACGGACTGGCTCTTGGGATACGTCTACCGTTCCTATGGCTCGCTTCTTGTCTCCTTTGTCGAAGTCATGTGCTTCTACCACCCTCACGTACTTCTCGACCCTGAGTATTAGCTCATCTACTGTCGTTGGATACTTAGTTACCAACGATCTGAATAAATCTCCCTCCTTCAGCCCGTTGTGAAATGCTCCAATTAATAGGTCTGATGTGGCAGTTGGGACTTCCATCATGATCCTGTTGAATCACTTCAAATAATCCCGGAGGCTCTCTTGATCCCCATGTTTCATGTTCAGCAAATTTACAGCTGAGAAGGTCTCCTTCAGCTGCTAGCAAGCTAACCTTAAAAAGGCTCGGGTGAAATTCGATAAACTGCAGATCTCTCCAACGGCAACACGGTAAACCATTGTTGAGCCCCCTTTGCTAGAGTTGTCGCGAATATACGACACTTGATGGCATCCTCTAGCTGATAGAGTGTGGCATGCCCTTCGAAGCTGGCTAAGTGATCCTCGGGAGGTCTCGAGCATCATATCGGTTCATGTCTGAGAATCTGAAGTTACTCGACAAGGGCGCCCGAGATACTTCGTTTGAAAATGGGGATCCTCTCTGTATTGGGAGGAGTATGGGTCGGCCAGTTCTTTCAGCCTTTGAATGTCTTCATTCATTCATTCCCACTCAGAGATCTATCTTTTCGCCCCTACCCTCCTTTTCTCATTTCCCAGGGTATTAAGCTCTACTTCCAGTGACTTCTCCTTCTCTTGATCTTCCGTCTGCAGAACCTCTGCTCCCTTGCTTAATCTTTCTCCTTCTTCCTTCTCAGTTTTAGACCATTTTGGCGACTCATGCCGGATTCTTGCGCCTGCTACTCAGCATTTCGACGTCTGCTCGAAGCCTTTCCAATTCAGCGAGCTCAGCGCCAAACGTATCTTTCATCAATCTCTCCATCGACTCTGCGGTGAACACATCTTCTATCGGCGGTGAAGAAGGGTAATTTACAGAACTCACCATGTTGATAGTACTATATCATCCCACAGTCGGCGCCAATTGATGTGTTCCACGAAAAACATCCCTTCCCAATGAATCTTGGCGCGGCTTCTGTGACTTAACAATCACTCGCAACGTTCGAACCTAACACCCAAAGCTTACAAGAAAGCAGGTTAGAAGGGGGTCGGGCTGATTCCGACGATGCCCCTCTGATGCTTAAGTCGGTATCTTCATCAAAACCGGGTGATTATAGGTTCTAGGCTTAAAAGATAGTTTCAGTGTTTATGAGTGCGTACCTGTAAAAGAACTCGACCTTTACATTTTATACTATCTCGTTTCACCTCTTGACCCGGTCATCACCTTAGCCCACTATTTCTCGGACTTCTTACGGTGACATGGTCTTACCCACGTTCTCTTTCCCTCATTCTTCCTTCAATTCTCTTCCTGACTTTTTCTTCTCGCTGCAAAACTGCCCCATCCGTACTTCTCCTCTCACTCTCGGGAGCGTCAGCTACACACAGCCGCCTTCTCTTTTAGCCTCAGGATGGATCAACTTGCCATGATCCCTCCGGGACCCGCTTCCTTGGCTCTCGGCTCGACTTCCCTGTGCCTCTGGGTCCATTGACTCAACATGTCTTCGTCCACTGCCTCAAGACCGACCTACTCGGGTCGTTCTCGATTTTCTCTTCTCGAGCGAGATATCTTACTTCTCCTCGGCATCTTTGAGGTACTTCCACCTTTCGAATTCTCGGGCTATCATCTCGGCGTTTCTTCATCTTCTTTATGACCCCACTTCTTACCCTCGGGCTTTTGAGAGATCCTGCCTTCTCGGGCCACTCACTCGGGGTCATCTACCTTCTTTCTTGCCTTCTGACTCGCGGGTTATTTTATCGTTAGCAGAAAATCCCGAAGGTAACAGCTTATCTATTTTACTCTTAATATTTTAATTTATTACAAATTTATATTTCAATTAAAATTTAATTTTTTGAATAACTTAATTAACAATATAAAATCTAAAACATATAATATAATTTTTCTGTATTTTTGTTTAAAAATTATTGTTATCGAGCATCGTATAGTATAGATTAAAAAAGCCCAACTCAAACCCGACTAACCCGACCCGATCCTAAGGTGTGCAATATTTTTATAATATATAAAACTTCCTTATGATCAATATTTGAAAGAAAAGAAACTAAATATCACGATCCATATTATGTCTTGCATTCAAAACGAGATTAAATTATATGGAATTAGGCGAAATATTACTGTCAAATAAGTTAATCTAATGTTGATATGTATATACATATAATATCTAAATATAAACTATATTGAGAGTAACTAATTATGAATAGTTGGAGGGATTGAAGAATAAAACCGATAAAAGACACAAAATAGCACAAGAACTGAATTTTATTGCAGAGGGGCAAACCAAAAGAGTAGTTCATCAAAACGTGCACCTCTCTCTTATATAACAAGAATTTGTTTAAAATTAATTCTGTCTTAAATTGTCCATATAAAGAAAAATTAATAAGCCACGTAATCCATCAATTGCTAAACATAACTAACATCAATTGCTAAACATACCCATCATACGAGAAATATCCTTCTTACAAGTCTCCATCATCAGATGAGAAGTACCCATCGTACGAAAAATATCCTTCTTACCAGTCTCCAAAATCATATGAAAAGTACCCATCCTACGAGAAATATCCTTCCTACAAGTCTCCAAAATCGGAGCAGAAGTACCCATCGCACGAGAAATATCATTCTTACAAGTCTCCAAAATCATATGAGAAGTACCCATCCTACGAGAAATATCCTCCCTACAAGTCTCCAAAATCAGATGAGAAGTACCCATCGTACGAGAAATATCCTTCCTACAACTCTCCAAAATCAGATGAGAAGTATCCATCCTACGAGAAATATCCTTCATACAAATCTCCAAAGTCATATGAGAAGTACCCATCGTATGAGAAATACCCTTCCTACAAATCTCCTGAATCATATGATAAATACCCTTCGTATGAAAAATATCCTTCCTACAAGTCTCCTAAATCATATGAGAAGTACCCATCGTACGAGAAATATCCTTCTTACATGTCTCCAGAATCAGATGAAAAGTACCCGTCCTACGAGAAATATCCTTCTTACAAGTCTCCAAAATCGGATGAGAAGTACCCATCGTACGAGAAAGATCCTTATTTCAAGTCATCCCCAGAGTATGAGAAGTATCCATCATACGAGAAATATTCTCCATACAAATCCCTTGAAACCGCTATCACTGCCAAGAATTAAGCACATATCGTCAAGTAAGTCTTTTCTAATTCAGTGTATGATTATCAATTTTAAATCATATCCATTGCATCATATTGTCATTAATTGTTATTCTCAGTCTTCCGTTCTTCCTCATTGTTAGAATAGCATTGAGATTCTGAATCTTTGGTTTATTCTGTATCAAGCTGACGTAACATTGTTTTATATACGCAGGATTAACAATAATATAATAAAAGGAATAATTAAATAATTACAGCATGCATGCAGAGCTTTGGGAGCAAGTGAACGTTGACATGGATTTCCTCTTCATGTTCATTCGATCTTTTACAATATATTGCATGTTGAAGCCCATGTCTTAATTAATTCTTTCATCATATATATTAATAATCTGTTGTCCATTTTTAGAATTTCTATTATCATGATTTTGCCGTTATTTCTTTAGTTTATCCACCCGTAAGTAAGACATCGAGTTAAATACAACATATATATAAAGCGCACTTAATGAAGAAGCTGTTTCGAAGCCATTAAAAAATGTTAGGTTAGTACACAATTGTCGCGTCTATACTCATAAAGTTATACTATGAGTAGATCTCTCGAACCTTTTATGAATATTGAATGCGCATAATTTGATGTGCGTGAAGCCGAATCTAATGTAGATGGGACTTCAATTGTTTTGCTATTCTTTATTGCTCTTTTTTCCACTTTTTTTCCTCCCTTTTAGTAAAATCGATATTGTATATACGTATAACAGCAAGGTGATGCGTAAAATATTAAAGGTGAATTGGGATGTAATAATAGCGCAGAAAAAATTCGATTCGTCGAACTATTAGCGCACTTTTGACTACATACAAGGAAAAAACGTAAATAAAATAATAAAAACATTGATTGCACGTACGACTTGCGTTCTTAGAAAGCATTCAATAATTAGGTTAGAAGGGGTTCCGGCTGATTCCGGCGATGCCCGTATGATGCTTAAGTCAGTATCTTCCTCAAAAAACGGGTGATTATAGGTTCTAGACTTAAAAGACAGTTTCAGTGTTTATGAGTGCGTACCTGCAAAAGAACTCAACCTTTACCTCATACTAGCTCGTTTCACCTGGCCTTGACCTACCTGGTCATCATCATAGACCACTCTTTTGCGGACTTCTTGCGGTGACGTGGTCTTTACCACGTTCTCTTTCCCTCATTCTTCCTTCGATTCACTCCCTGACTTCTTCTTCTCGCTGCAAAACTGCCCCGCCCGTACTTCTCCTCTCCCTCTCGGGAGCGTCAGCTACACACAGCTGCCTTCTCTTTTAGCCTCAGGATCGATCAACTCGGCATGATCCCTCCGGGACCCGTTTTCTTGGCTCTCGGCTCGACCCCCCTGTGCCTCGGGGTCGATTGACTCAACATGTCTTCGTCCACTGCCTCAAGACCGACCTACTTGGGTCGTTCTCGATTTTCTCTTCTCGGACGAGATATCTTACTTCTAGGCATCTTTGAGGTACTTCCTCCTTTCCAATTCTCGGGCTATCATCTCGGCGTTTCTTCATCTTCTTTATGACCCCATTTCTTACCTCGGGCTTTTGAGAGATCCCGCCTTCTCGGGCCACTCACTCGGGGTCATCTACATTCTTTCCCTCCTTCTGACTCGCGGGTTATTTTATCGTTAGCTGAATATCCCGAAGGTAACAGCTTATCTATTTTTACTCTTATTATTTTAATTTATTACAAATTTAATATTTCAATTAAAATTTTATTTTTTAAATAACTTAATTGCTAATATAAATCTAAAACCTATAAAATAATTTGCTCAATTGGCACACGTATTGAGTGTACTAAATAAACATACAAGTATGGTAAATAATGAGGTTGGGTTGGGACAGAATTTTTCGGTATTTTTGTTTAAAAATTATAGTTATCGAGCATCGAATAGTATAGATTAAAAAAGCCCAACTCAACCCAACTAACCCGACCCGATCCTAAGGTGTGCAATATTTTTCTAATATATAAAACTTCCTTATGATCAATATTTGAAAGAAAATAAACTAAATATCACGATCCATATTATGTATAGTTACAAATATTTCACTTGCTTTCAAACGAGATTAAATTATATGGAATTAGGCGAAATATTACTGTCGAATTATTTAATTTAATATTGATATGTATATACATATAATATCTAATATAAGCAATATTGAGAGTAACTAATTATGAATAGTTGGGAGGGATTGAAGAATAAAACAGATAAAAGACACAAAATAGCATAAGAATCTGGATTTTATTGCAGAGTGGCAAACCAAAAGAGTCGTTCATCAAAACGTGCACCTCTCTCTTATGTAACAACAATTTGTTTAAAATTAATTCTGTCTTAAATTGTCCATATAAAGAAAAATTAAATAACTCACGTAATCTATCAATTGCTAACCATAACTAACATTACGAAATAAAACAAGAAATTTCCTCAACAACAACATTAGATTTTACTCAGACCGGCAATTTGATTAATACAAAGCTCTAAACCACATTTTAATTATATCAACCTCGTAATGAGTGCAACGAAACCCTATTTTCACGATGATGGTAACATTTAAACACAAACTATATATAATGGGAGGATGGGAGGTGACGTTACACACATTCATTCGAAGATGAGAACACTAACAATAACAACTTCTAATATGGCTTCGCTCATCCTAGCTTTACTAGTTGCTTGCTCCCTATCTATTGCCAATGCAGACAACAAGTATGAGCCATCGTCTTCTAACGAGAAATATCCTTCTAAATCCCCAAAATCAGATGAGAAGTATCCATCTTACGAGCAATATCCTTCTTACAAGTCTCCAAAATCATATGAGAAGTACCCAGTATACGAGAAACGTCCTTCCTACAAGTCTCCAAAATCACAAGAGAAGTATCCTTCGTATGAGAAATCTCCTTCATACGAGTCTCGAAAATCAGAGGAGAAGTACCCTTCTTACGAGAAATATCCTTCTAACAAGCCTACGAAACAAGATGAGAAGTACCCATCATACGAGAAATATCCTTCTTACAAGTCTCCATCATCAGATGAGAAGTACCCATCGTACGAAAAATATCCTTCTTACCAGTCTCCAAAAGCATATGAAAAGTACCCATCCTACGAGAAATATCCTTCCTACAAGTCTCCAAAATCGGAGCAGAAGTACCCATCGTACGAGAAATATCATTCTTACAAGTCTCCAAAATCATATGAGAAGTACCCATCCTACGAGAAATATCCTTCGTACAAGTCCAAAATCAGATGAGAAGTACCTATCGTACGAGAAATATCCTTCCTACAACTCTCCAAAATCAGATGAAAAGTACCCATCCTACGAGAAATATCCTTCATACAAATCTCCAAAGTCAGATGAGAAGTACCCATCGTATGAGAAATACCCTTCCTACAAATCTCCAGAATCGTATGAGAAATACCCTTCGTATGAAAAATATCCTTCCTACAAGTCTCCCAAATCATATGAGAAGTACCCATCCTACGAGAAATATCCTTCCTACAAGTCCCCAAAATCAGATGAGAAGTACCCATCGTACGAGAAATATCCTTCCTACAACACTCCAAAATCAGATGTAAAGTACCCATCCTACGAGAAATATCCTTTATACAAATCTCCAAAGTCAGATGAGAAGTACCCATCGTATGAGAAATACCCTTCCTACAAATCTCCAGAATCATATGAGAAATACCCTTCGTATGAAAAATATCCTTCCTACAAGTCTCCTAAATCATATGAGAAGTACCCATCGTACGAAAAATATCCTTCTTACATGTCTCCAGAATCAGATGAAAAGTACCGGTCCTACGAGAAATATCCTTCTTACAAGTCTCCAAAATCGGATGAGAAGTACCCATCGTACGAGAAAGATCCTTATTTCAAGTCATCCCCAGAGTATGAGAAGTATCCATCATACGAGAAATATTCTCCATACAAATCACTTAAAACCGCTATCACTACCAAGAATTAAGCACATATCGTCAAGTAAGTCTTTTCTAGTTCAGTGTATGATTATCAATTTTAAATCATATCCATTGCATCATATTGTCATTAATTGTTATTCTCAGTCTTCCGTTCTTCCTCATTGTTAGAATAGCATTGAGATTCTGAATCTTTGGTTTATTTTGTCTCAAGCTGACGTAACATTGTTTTATATACGCAGGATTAACAATAATATAATAAAAGGAATAATTAAATAATTACAGCATGCATGCAGAGCTTTGGGAGCAAGTGAACGTTGACGTGGATTTCGTCTTCATGTTCATTCGATCTTTTACAATATATTGCATGTTGAAGCCCATGTCTTAATTAATTCTTTCATCACATATATTAATAATCTCTTGGCCATTTTTAGAATTTCTATTATCATGATTGTGCCGTTATTTCTTTAGTTTATCCACCCGTAAGTAAGACATCGAGTCAAATACAACATATATATAAAGCGCACTTAATGAAGAAGCTGTTTCGAAGCCATTAAAAAATGTTAGGTTTAGTACACAATTGTCGCGTCTATACTCATAGTTATACTATGAGTAGATCTCTCGAGCCTTTTAAGAATATTGAATGCGCATAATTTGATGTGCGTGAAGCCGAATCTAATGTAGATGGGACTTCAATTGCTTTGCTATTCTTTATTGCTCTTTTTTCCACTTTTTTTCCTCCCTTTTAGTAAAATCGATATTGTATATACGTAAAACCGCATGCGTAAAATGTTAAAGGTGAATTGGGATGTAATAATAGCGCAGAAAAAAATTCGATTCGTCGAACTATTAGCGCACTTTTGACTACATAAGGAAAAAGGTAAATAAAATAATAAAAACATTGATTGCACGTACGACTTGCGTTCTTAGAAAGCATTCAATTATTAGGTTAGAAGGGGGTCCGGCTGATTCCGGCAATGCCCCTATGATGCTAAAGTCAGTATCTTCCTCAAAAAACGGGTGATTATAGGTTCTAGACTTAAAAGACAGTTTCAGTGTTTATGAGTGCGTACCTGCAAAAGAAGTCAACATTTACCTCATACTAGCTCGTTTCACCTGGCCTTGACCTACCTGGTCATCATCATAGACCACTCTTTTGCGGACTTCTTGCGGTGACGTGGTCTTTACCACGTTCTCTTTCCCTCATTCTTCCTTCGATTCACTCCCTGACTTCTTCTTCTCGCTGCAAAACTGCCCCGCCCGTACTTCTCCTCTCCCTCTCGGGAGCGTCAGCTACACACAGCTGCCTTCTCTTTTAGCCTCAGGATCGATCAACTCGGCATGATCCCTCCGGGACCCGTTTTCTTGGCTCTCGGCTCGACCCCCCTGTGCCTCGGGGTCGATTGACTCAACATGTCTTCGTCCACTGCCTCAAGACCGACCTACTCGGGTCGTTCTCGATTTTCTCTTCTCGAACGAGATATCTTACTTCTCGGCATCTTTGAGGTAGTTCCTCCTTTCGAATTCTCGGGCTATCATCTCTGCGTTTCTTCATCTTCTTTATGACCCCATTTCTTACCTCGGGATTTTGAGAGATCCTGCCTTCTCGGGCCACTCACTCGGGGTCATCTACATTCTTTCCCTCCTTCTGACTCGCGGGTTATTTTATCGTTAGCTGAATATCCCGAAGGTAACAGCTTATCTATTTTTACTCTTAATATTTTAATTTATTACAAAATTAATATTTCAATTAAAATTTTATTTTTTAAATAACTTAATTGCTAATATAAATCTAAAACCTATAAAATATTTGCTCATTGGCACACGTATTGAGTGTACTAAATAAACATACAAGTATGGTAAATAATGAAGTTGGGTTGGGACAGAATTTTTCGGTATTTTTGTTTAAAAATTATAGTTATCGACCATCGAATAGTATAGATTAAAAAAGCCCAACTCAACCCAACTAACCCGACCCGATCCTAAGGTGTGCAATATTTTTCTAATATAAAAAACTTCCTTATGATCAATATTTGAAAGAAAATAAACTAAATATCACGATCCATATTATGTATAGTTACAAATATTTCACTTGCTTTCAAAACGAGATTAAATTATATGGAATTAGGCGAAATATTACTGTCGAATAATTTGATTTTATATTGATATGTATATACATATAATATCTAATATAAGCAATATTGAGAGTAACTAATTATGAATAGTTGGGAGGGATTGAAGAATAAAACATATAAAAGACACGAAATAGCATAAGAACCTGGATTTTATTGCAGAGGGGCAAACCAAAAGAGTCGTTCATCAAAACGTGCACCTCTCTCTTATGTAACAAGAATTTGTTTAAAATTAATTCTGTCTTAAATTGTCCATATAAAGAAAAACTAAATAAGTCACGTATCTATCAATTGCTAAACATAACTAACATTAAGAAATAAAACAAGAAATTTCCTCAACAACAACATTAGACTTTTACTCAGACCGGCAATTTGATTAATACAAAGCTCTAAACCACATTTTAGTTATATCAACCTCGTAATGAGTGCAACGAAACCCTATTTTCACGATGATGGTAACATTTAAACACAAACTATATATAATGGGAGGATGGGAGGTGATGTTACACACATTCATTCGAAGATGAGAACACTAACAATAACAACTTCTAATATGGCTTCGCTCATCCTAGCTTTATTAGTTGCTTGCTCCCTATCTATTGCCAATGCAGACAACAAGTATGAGCCATCGTCTTCTAACGAGAAATATCTTTGTAAATCCCCAATATCAGATGAGAAGTATACATCTTACGAGCAATATCCTTCTTACAAGTCTCCAAAATCATATGAGAAGTACCCAGTATACGAGAAACGTCCTTCCTACAAGTCTCCAAAATCACAAGAGAAGTATCCTTCGTATGAGAAATCTCCTTCATACGAGTCTCCAAAATCAGAGGAGACGTACCCTTCTTACAAGAAATATCCTTCTAACAAGCCTACGAAACCAGATGAGAAGTACCCATCATACGAGAAATATCCTTCTTACAATTCTCCATCATCAGATGAGAAGTACCCATCGTACGAAAAATATCCTTCTTACCAGTCTCCAAAATCATATGAAAAGTACCCATCCTACGAGAAATATCCTTCCTACAAGTCTCCAAAATCGGAGCAGAAGTACCCATCGTACGAGAAATATCATTCTTACAAGTCTCCAAAATCATATGAGAAGTACCCATCCTACGAGAAATATCCTTCCTACAAGTCTCCAAAATCAGATGAGAAGTACCCATCGTACGAGAAATATCCTTCCTACAACTCTCCAAAATCAGATGAAAAGTACCCATCCTACGAGAAATATCCTTCATACAAATCTCCAAAGTCAGAAGAGAAGTACCCATCGTATGAGAAATACCCTTCCTACAAATCTCCAGAATCATATGAGAAATACCCTTCGTATGAAAAATATCCATCCTACAAGTCTCCTAAATCATATGAGAAGTACCCATCCTACGAGAAATATCCTTCCTACAAGTCTCCAAAATCAAATGAGAAGTACCCATCGTACGAGAAATATCCTTCCTACAACACTCCAAAATCAGATGAAAATTACCCATCCTACGAGAAATATCCTTTATACAAATCTCCAAAGTCAGATGAGAAGTACCCATCGTATGAGAAATACCCTTCCTACAAATCTCCAGAATCATATGAGAAATACCCTTCGTATGAAATATATCCTTCCTACAAGTCTCCTAAATCATATGAGAAGTACCCATCGTACGAAAAATATCCTTCTTACATGTCTCCAGAATCAGATGAAAAGTACCGGTCCTACGAGAAATATCCTTCTTACAAGTCTCCAAAATCGGATGAGAAGTACCCATCGTACGAGAAAGATCCTTATTTCAAGTCATCCCCAGAGTATGAGAAGTATCCATCATACGAGAAATATTCTCCATACAAATCACTTAAAACCGCTATCACTACCAAGAATTAAGCACATATCGTCAAGTAAGTCTTTTCTAGTTCAGTGTATGATTATCAATTTTAAATCATATCCATTGCATCATATTGTCATTAATTGTTATTCTCAGTCTTCCGTTCTTCCTCATTGTTAGAATAGCATTGAGATTCTGAATCTTTGGTTTATTTTGTCTCAAGCTGACGTAACATTGTTTTATATACGCAGGATTAACAATAATATAATAAAAGGAATAATTAAATAATTACAGCATGCATGCAGAGCTTTGGGAGCAAGTGAACGTTGACGTGGATTTCGTCTTCATGTTCATTCGATCTTTTACAATATATTGCATGTTGAAGCCCATGTCTTAATTAATTCTTTCATCACATATATTAATAATCTCTTGGCCATTTTTAGAATTTCTATTATCATGATTGTGCCGTTATTTCTTTAGTTTATCCACCCGTAAGTAAGACATCGAGTCAAATACAACATATATATAAAGCGCACTTAATGAAGAAGCTGTTTCGAAGCCATTAAAAAATGTTAGGTTTAGTACACAATTGTCGCGTCTATACTCATAGTTATACTATGAGTAGATCTCTCGAGCCTTTTAAGAATATTGAATGCGCATAATTTGATGTGCGTGAAGCCGAATCTAATGTAGATGGGACTTCAATTGCTTTGCTATTCTTTATTGCTCTTTTTTCCACTTTTTTTCCTCCCTTTTAGTAAAATCGATATTGTATATACGTAAAACCGCAAGGTGATGCGTAAAATGTTAAAGGTGAATTGGGATGTAATAATAGCGCAGAAAAAAATTCGATTCGTCGAACTATTAGCGCACATTTGACTACATAAGGAAAAAGGTAAATAAAATAATAAAAACATTGATTGCACGTACGACTTGCGTTCTTAGAAAGCATTCAATTATTAGGTTAGAAGGGGGTCCGGCTGATTCCGGCGATGCCCCTATGATGCTAAGTCAGTATCTTCCTCAAAAAACGGGTGATTATAGGTTCTAGACTTAAAAGACAGTTTCAGTGTTTATGAGTGCGTACCTGCAAAAGAAGTCAACATTTACCTCATACTAGCTCGTTTCACCTGGCCTTGACCTACCTGGTCATCATCATAGACCACTCTTTTGCGGACTTCTTGCGGTGACGTGGTCTTTACCACGTTCTCTTTCCCTCATTCTTCCTTCGATTCACTCCCTGACTTCTTCTTCTCGCTGCAAAACTGCCCCGCCCGTACTTCTCCTCTCCCTCTCGGGAGCGTCAGCTACACACAGCTGCCTTCTCTTTTAGCCTCAGGATCGATCAACTCGGCATGATCCCTCCGGGACCCGTTTTCTTGGCTCTCGGCTCGACCCCCCTGTGCCTCGGGGTCGATTGACTCAACATGTCTTCGTCCACTGCCTCAAGACCGACCTACTCGGGTCGTTCTCGATTTTCTCTTCTCGAACGAGATATCTTACTTCTCGGCATCTTTGAGGTACTTCCTCCTTTCGAATTCTCGGGCTATCATCTCTGCGTTTCTTCATCTTCTTTATGACCCCATTTCTTACCTCGGGATTTTGAGAGATCCTGCCTTCTCGGGCCACTCACTCGGGGTCATCTACATTCTTTCCCTCCTTCTGACTCGCGGGTTATTTTATCGTTAGCTGAATATCCCGAAGGTAACAGCTTATCTATTTTTACTCTTAATATTTTAATTTATTACAAAATTAATATTTCAATTAAAATTTTATTTTTTAAATAACTTAATTGCTAATATAAATCTAAAACCTATAAAATAATTTGCTCAATTGGCACACGTATTGAGTGTACTAAATAAACATACAAGTATGGTAAATAATGAAGTTGGGTTGGGACAGAATTTTTCGGTATTTTTGTTTAAAAATTATAGTTATCGACCATCGAATAGTATAGATTAAAAAAGCCCAACTCAACCCAACTAACCCGACCCGATCCTAAGGTGTGCAATATTTTTCTAATATAAAAAACTTCCTTATGATCAATATTTGAAAGAAAATAAACTAAATATCACGATCCATATTATGTATAGTTACAAATATTTCACTTGCTTTCAAAACGAGATTAAATTATATGGAATTAGGCGAAATATTACTGTCGAATAATTTGATTTTATATTGATATGTATATACATATAATATCTAATATAAGCAATATTGAGAGTAACTAATTATGAATAGTTGGGAGGGATTGAAGAATAAAACATATAAAAGACACGAAATAGCATAAGAACCTGGATTTTATTGCAGAGGGGCAAACCAAAAGAGTCGTTCATCAAAACGTGCACCTCTCTCTTATGTAACAAGAATTTGTTTAAAATTAATTCTGTCTTAAATTGTCCATATAAAGAAAAACTAAATAAGTCACGTAATCTATCAATTGCTAAACATAACTAACATTAAGAAATAAAACAAGAAATTTCCTCAACAACAACATTAGACTTTTACTCAGACCGGCAATTTGATTAATACAAAGCTCTAAACCACATTTTAGTTATATCAACCTCGTAATGAGTGCAACGAAACCCTATTTTCACGATGATGGTAACATTTAAACACAAACTATATATAATGGGAGGATGGGAGGTGATGTTACACACATTCATTCGAAGATGAGAACACTAACAATAACAACTTCTAATATGGCTTCGCTCATCCTAGCTTTATTAGTTGCTTGCTCCCTATCTATTGCCAATGCAGACAACAAGTATGAGCCATCGTCTTCTAACGAGAAATATCTTTCTAAATCCCCAATATCAGATGAGAAGTATCCATCTTACGAGCAATATCCTTCTTACAAGTCTCCAAAATCATATGAGAAGTACCCAGTATACGAGAAACGTCCTTCCTACAAGTCTCCAAAATCACAAGAGAAGTATCCTTCGTATGAGAAATCTCCTTCATACGAGTCTCCAAAATCAGAGGAGACGTACCCTTCTTACGAGAAATATCCTTCTAACAAGCCTACGAAACCAGATGAGAAGTACCCATCATACGAGAAATATCCTTCTTACAATTCTCCATCATCAGATGAGAAGTACCCATCGTACGAAAAATATCCTTCTTACCAGTCTCCAAAATCATATGAAAAGTACCCATCCTACGAGAAATATCCTTCCTACAAGTCTCCAAAATCGGAGCAGAAGTACCCATCGTACGAGAAATATCATTCTTACAAGTCTCCAAAATCATATGAGAAGTACCCATCCTACGAGAAATATCCTTCCTACAAGTCTCCAAAATCAGATGAGAAGTACCCATCGTACGAGAAATATCCTTCCTACAACTCTCCAAAATCAGATGAAAAGTACCCATCCTACGAGAAATATCCTTCATACAAATCTCCAAAGTCAGAGAGAAGTACCCATCGTATGAGAAATACCCTTCCTACAAATCTCCAGAATCATATGAGAAATACCCTTCGTATGAAAAATATCCTCCTACAAGTCTCCTAAATCATATGAGAAGTACCCATCCTACGAGAAATATCCTTCCTACAAGTCTCCAAAATCAATGAGAAGTACCCATCGTACGAGAAATATCCTTCCTACAACACTCCAAAATCAGATGAAAAGTACCCATCCTACGAGAAATATCCTTTATACAAATCTCCAAAGTCAGATGAGAAGTACCCATCGTATGAGAAATACCCTTCCTACAAATCTCCAGAATCATATGAGAAATACCCTTCGTATGAAAAATATCCTTCCTACAAGTCTCCTAAATCATATGAGAAGTACCCATCGTACGAAAAATATCCTTCTTACAAGTCTCCAAAATCAGATGAAAAGTACCCATCCTACGAGAAATATCCTTCTTACAAGTCTCCAAAATCGGATGAGAAGTACCCATCGTACGAGAAAGATCCTTATTTCAAGTCATCCCCAGAGTATGAGAAGTATCCATCATACGAGAAATATTCTCCATACAAATCACTTAAACCGCTATCACTACCAAGAATTAAGCACATATCGTCAAGTAAGTCTTTTCTAGTTCAGTGTATGATTATCAATTTTAAATCATATCCATTGCATCATATTGTCATTAATTGTTATTCTCAGTCTTCCGTTCTTCCTCATTGTTAGAATAGCATTGAGATTCTGAATCTTTGGTTTATTTTGTCTCAAGCTGACGTAACATTGTTTTATATACGCAGGATTAACAATAATATAATAAAAGGAATAATTAAATAATTACAGCATGCATGCAGAGCTTTGGGAGCAAGTGAACGTTGACGTGGATTTCGTCTTCATGTTCATTCGATCTTTTACAATATATTGCATGTTGAAGCCCATGTCTTAATTAATTCTTTCATCACATATATTAATAATCTCTTGGCCATTTTTAGAATTTCTATTATCATGATTGTGCCGTTATTTCTTTAGTTTATCCACCCGTAAGTAAGACATCGAGTCAAATACAACATATATATAAAGCGCACTTAATGAAGAAGCTGTTTCGAAGCCATTAAAAATGTTAGGTTTAGTACACAATTGTCGCGTCTATACTCATAGTTATACTATGAGTAGATCTCTCGAGCCTTTTAAGAATATTGAATGCGCATAATTTGATGTGCGTGAAGCCGAATCTAATGTAGATGGGACTTCAATTGCTTTGCTATTCTTTATTGCTCTTTTTTCCACTTTTTTTCCTCCCTTTAGTAAAATCGATATTGTATATACGTAAAACCGCAAGGTGATGCGTAAAATGTTAAAGGTGAATTGGGATGTAATAATAGCGCAGAAAAAAATTCGATTCGTCGAACTATTAGCGCACTTTTGACTACATAAGGAAAAAGGTAAATAAAATAATAAAAACATTGATTGCACGTACGACTTGCGTTCTTAGAAAGCATTCAATTATTAGGTTAGAAGGGGGTCCGGCTGATTCCGGCGATGCCCCTATGATGCTTAAGTCAGTATCTTCCTCAAAAAACGGGTGATTATAGGTTCTAGACTTAAAAGACAGTTTCAGTGTTTATGAGTGCGTACCTGCAAAAGAAGTCAACATTTACCTCATACTAGCTCGTTTCACCTGGCCTTGACCTACCTGGTCATCATCATAGACCACTCTTTTGCGGACTTCTTGCGGTGACGTGGTCTTTACCACGTTCTCTTTCCCTCATTCTTCCTTCGATTCACTCCCTGACTTCTTCTTCTCGCTGCAAAACTGCCCCGCCCGTACTTCTCCTCTCCCTCTCGGGAGCGTCAGCTACACACAGCTGCCTTCTCTTTTAGCCTCAGGATCGATCAACTCGGCATGATCCCTCCGGGACCCGTTTTCTTGGCTCTCGGCTTGACCCCCCTGTGCCTCGGGGTCGATTGACTCAACATGTCTTCGTCCACTGCCTCAAGACCGACCTACTCGGGTCGTTCTCGATTTTCTCTTCTCGAACGAGATATCTTACTTCTCGGCATCTTTGAGGTACTTCCTCCTTTCGAATTCTCGGGCTATCATCTCTGCGTTTCTTCATCTTCTTTATGACCCCATTTCTTACCTCGGGCTTTTGAGAGATCCTGCCTTCTCGGGCCACTCACTCGGGGTCATCTACATTCTTTCCCTCCTTCTGACTCGCGGGTTATTTTATCGTTAGCTGAATATCCCGAAGGTAACAGCTTATCTATTTTTACTCTTAATATTTTAATTTATTACAAAATTAATATTTCAATTAAAATTTTATTTTTTAAATAACTTAATTGCTAATATAAATCTAAAACCTATAAAATAATTTGCTCAATTGGCACACGTATTGAGTGTACTAAATAAACATACAAGTATGGTAAATAATGAAGTTGGGTTGGGACAGAATTTTTCGGTATTTTTGTTTAAAAATTATAGTTATCGAGCATCGAATAGTATAGATTAAAAAAGCCCAACTCAACCCAACTAACCCGACCCGATCCTAAGGTGTGCAATATTTTTCTAATATAAAAAACTTCCTTATGATCAATATTTGAAAGAAAATAAACTAAATATCACGATCCATATTATGTATAGTTACAAATATTTCACTTGCTTTCAAAACGAGATTAAATTATATGGAATTAGGCGAAATATTACTGTCGAATAATTGATTTTATATTGATATGTATATACATATAATATCTAATATAAGCAATATTGAGAGTAACTAATTATGAATAGTTGGGAGGGATTGAAGAATAAAACATATAAAAGACACGAAATAGCATAAGAACCTGGATTTTATTGCAGAGGGGCAAACCAAAAGAGTCGTTCATCAAAACGTGCACCTCTCTCTTATGTAACAAGAATTTGTTTAAAATTAATTCTGTCTTAAATTGTCCATATAAAGAAAAACTAAATAAGTCACGTATCTATCAATTGCTAAACATAACTAACATTAAGAAATAAAACAAGAAATTTCCTCAACAACAACATTAGACTTTTACTCAGACCGGCAATTTGATTAATACAAAGCTCTAAACCACATTTTAGTTATATCAACCTCGTAATGAGTGCAACGAAACCCTATTTTCACGATGATGGTAACATTTAAACACAAACTATATATAATGGGAGGATGGGAGGTGATGTTACACACATTCATTCGAAGATGAGAACACTAACAATAACAACTTCTAATATGGCTTCGCTCATCCTAGCTTTATTAGTTGCTTGCTCCCTATCTATTGCCAATGCAGACAACAAGTATGAGCCATCGTCTTCTAACGAGAAATATCCTTGTAAATCCCCAATATCAGATGAGAAGTATCCATCTTACGAGCAATATCCTTCTTACAAGTCTCCAAAATCATATGAGAAGTACCCAGTATACGAGAAACGTCCTTCCTACAAGTCTCCAAAATCACAAGAGAAGTATCCTTCGTATGAGAAATCTCCTTCATACGAGTCTCCAAAATCAGAGGAGAAGTACCCTTCTTACGAGAAATATCCTTCTAACAAGCCTACGAAACCAGATGAGAAGTACCCATCATACGAGAAATATCCTTCTTACAATTCTCCATCATCAGATGAGAAGTACCCATCGTACGAAAAATATCCTTCTTACCAGTCTCCAAAATCATATGAAAAGTACCCATCCTACGAGAAATATCCTTCCTACAAGTCTCCAAAATCGGAGCAGAAGTACCCATCGTACGAGAAATATCATTCTTACAAGTCTCCAAAATCATATGAGAAGTACCCATCCTACGAGAAATATCCTTCCTACAAGTCTCCAAAATCAGATGAGAAGTACCCATCGTACGAGAAATATCCTTCCTACAACTCTCCAAAATCAGATGAAAAGTACCCATCCTACGAGAAATATCCTTCATACAAATCTCCAAAGTCAGAAGAGAAGTACCCATCGTATGAGAAATACCCTTCCTACAAATCTCCAGAATCATATGAGAAATACCCTTCGTATGAAAAATATCCTTCCTACAAGTCTCCTAAATCATATGAGAAGTACCCATCCTACGAGAAATATCCTTCCTACAAGTCTCCAAAATCAAATGAGAAGTACCCATCGTACGAGAAATATCCTTCCTACAACACTCCAAAATCAGATGAAAAGTACCCATCCTACGAGAAATATCCTTTATACAAATCTCCAAAGTCAGATGAGAAGTACCCATCGTATGAGAAATACCCTTCCTACAAATCTCCAGAATCATATGAGAAATACCCTTCGTATGAAAAATATCCTTCCTACAAGTCTCCTAAAGCATATGAGAAGTACCCATCGTACGAAAAATATCCTTCTTACATGTCTCCAGAATCAGATGAAAAGTACCCGTCCTACGAGAAATATCCTTCTTACAAGTCTCCAAAATCGGATGAGAAGTACCCATCGTACGAGAAAGATCCTTATTTCAAGTCATCCCCAGAGTATGAGAAGTATCCATCATACGAGAAATATTCTCCATACAAATCACTTAAAACCGCTATCACTACCAAGAATTAAGCACATATCGTCAAGTAAGTCTTTTCTAGTTCAGTGTATGATTATCAATTTTAAATCATATCCATTGCATCATATTGTCATTAATTGTTATTCTCAGTCTTCCGTTCTTCCTCATTGTTAGAATAGCATTGAGATTCTGAATCTTTGGTTTATTTTGTCTCAAGCTGACGTAACATTGTTTTATATACGCAGGATTAACAATAATATAATAAAAGGAATAATTAAATAATTACAGCATGCATGCAGAGCTTTGGGAGCAAGTGAACGTTGACGTGGATTTCGTCTTCGTGTTCATTCGATCTTTTACAATATATTGCATGTTGAAGCCCATGTCTTAATTAATTCTTTCATCACATATATTAATAATCTCTTGGCCATTTTTAGAATTTCTATTATCATGATTGTGCCGTTATTTCTTTAGTTTATCCACCCGTAAGTAAGACATCGAGTCAAATACAACATATATATAAAGCGCACTTAATGAAGAAGCTGTTTCGAAGCCATTAAAATTAGGTTTAGTACACAATTGTCGCGTCTATACTCATAAAGTTATACTATGAGTAGATCTCTCGAGCCTTTTAAGAATATTGAATGCGCATAATTTGATGTGCGTGAAGCCGAATCTAATGTAGATGGGACTTCAATTGCTTTGCTATTCTTTATTGCTCTTTTTTTCCACTTTTTTTCCTCCCTTTTAGTAAAATCGATATTGTATATACGTAAAACCACAAGGTGATGCGTAAAATGTTAAAGGTGAATTGGGATGTAATAATAGCGCAGAAAAAAATTCGATTCGTCGAACTATTAGCGCACTTTTGACTACATAAGGAAAAAAGGTAAATAAAATAATAAAAACATTGATTGCACGTACGACTTGCGTTCTCTTAGAAAGCATTCAATTATTAGGTTAGAAGGGGGTCCGGCTGATTCCGGCGATGCCCCTATGATGCTTAAGTCAGTATCTTCCTCAAAAAACGGGTGATTATAGGTTCTAGACTTAAAAGACAGTTTCAGTGTCTATGAGTGCGTACCTGCAAAAGAAGTCAACATTTACCTCATACTAGCTCGTTTCACCTGGCCTTGACCTACCTGGTCATCATCATAGACCACTCTTTTGCGGACCTCTTGCGGTGACGTGGTCTTTACCACGTTCTCTTTCCCTCATTCTTCCTTCGATTCACTCCCTGACTTCTTCTTCTCGCTGCAAAACTGCCCCGCCCGTACTTCTCCTCTCCCTCTCGGGAGCGTCAGCTACACACAGCTGCCTTCTCTTTTAGCCTCAGGATCGATCAACTCGGCATGATCCCTCCGGGACCGTTTTCTTGGCTCTCGGCTTGACCCCCTGTGCCTCGGGGTCGATTGACTCAACATGTCTTCGTCCACTGCCTCAAGACCGACCTACTCGGGTCGTTCTCGATTTTCTCTTCTCGAACGAGATATCTTACTTCTCGGCATCTTTGAGGTAGTTCCTCCTTTCGAATTCTCGGGCTATCATCTCGGCGTTTCTTCATCTTCTTTATGACCCCATTTCTTACCTCGGGATTTTGAGAGATCCTGCCTTCTCGGGCCACTCACTCGGGGTCATCTACATTCTTTCCCTCCTTCTGACTCACGGGTTATATATCGTTAGCTGAATATCCCGAAGGTAACAGCTTATCTATTTTTACTCTTAATATTTTAATTTATTACAAAATTAATATTTCAATTAAAATTTTATTTTTTAAATAACTTAATTGCTAATATAAATCTAAAACCTATAAAATAATTTGCTCAATTGGCACACGTATTGAGTGTACTAAATAAACATACAAGTATGGTAAATAATGAAGTTGGGTTGGGACAGAATTTTTCGGTATTTTTGTTTAAAAATTATAGTTATCGACCATCGAATAGTATAGATTAAAAAAGCCCAACTCAACCCAACTAACCCGACCCGATCCTAAGGTGTGCAATATTTTTCTAATATAAAAAACTTCCTTATGATCAATATTTGAAAGAAAATAAACTAAATATCACGATCCATATTATGTATAGTTACAAATATTTCACTTGCTTTCAAAACGAGATTAAATTATATGGAATTAGGCGAAATATTACTGTCGAATAATTTGATTTTATATTGATATGTATATACATATAATATCTAATATAAGCAATATTGAGAGTAACTAATTATGAATAGTTGGGAGGGATTGAAGAA
The DNA here is from genome assembly GCA_027422505.1 of Craterostigma plantagineum. Classification (NCBI taxonomy): domain Eukaryota; kingdom Viridiplantae; phylum Streptophyta; class Magnoliopsida; order Lamiales; family Linderniaceae; genus Craterostigma; species Craterostigma plantagineum. The sequence continues at coordinate 775,974 of JAPQWV010000271.1, forward strand.
TAAAACATATAAAAGACACGAAATAGCATAAGAACATGGATTTTATTGCAGAGGGGCAAACCAAAAGAGTCGTTCATCAAAACGTGCACCTCTCTCTTATGTAACAAGAATTTGTTTAAAATTAATTCTGTCTTAAATTGTCCATATAAAGAAAACTAAATAAGTCACGTATCTATCAATTGCTAAGCATAACTAACATTAAGAAATAAAACAAGAAATTTCCTCAACAACAACATTAGACTTTTACTCAGACCGGCAATTTGATTAATACAAAGCTCTAAACCACATTTTAGTTATATCAACCTCGTAATGAGTGCAACGAAACCCTATTTTCACGATGATGGTAACATTTAAACACAAACTATATATAATGGGAGGATGGGAGGTGTAGTTACACACATTCATTCGAAGATGAGAACACTAACAATAACAACTTCTAATATGGCTTCGCTCATCCTAGCTTTATTAGTTGCTTGCTCCCTATCTATTGCCAATGCAGACAACAAGTATGAGCCATCGTCTTCTAACGAGAAATATCCTTGTAAATCCCCAATAGCAGATGAGAAGTATACATCTTACGAGCAATATCCTTCTTACAAGTCTCCAAAAATCATATGAGAAGTACCCAGTATACGAGAAACGTCCTTCCTACAAGTCTCCAAAATCACAAGAGAAGTATCCTTTGTATGAGAAATCTCCTTCATACGAGTCTCCAAAATCAGAGGAGAAGTACCCTTCTTACGAGAAATATCCTTCTAACAAGCCTACGAAACCAGATGAGAAGTACCCATCATACGAGAAATATCCTTCTTACAAGTCTCCATCATCAGATGAGAAGTACCCATCGTACGAAAAATATCCTTCTTACCAGTCTCCAAAATCATATGAAAAGTGCCCATCCTACGAGAAATATCCTTCCTACAAGTCTCCAAAATCGGAGCAGAAGTACCCATCGTACGAGAAATATCATTCTTACAAGTCTCCAAAATCATATGAGAAGTACCCATCCTACGAGAAATATCCTTCC